>CM029015.1:191221489-191433605 GCA_016801055.1 Panax notoginseng | reverse complement strand
AAATTATCTTCTTTTTTCATTAGCATTAATTATATTAATAACAATAATATTGTAAGTATATTGATATTATTAATAACATTAATATATCCTAATATCCAATAAGTAATATTATTAAGATAATATATTTTATATTTAACTAAGAAGTAAGATCATGTTTAAAGAGAATTACTAATTACTAATAACTAATAAGTAATACTAACAACTTATTAATAATATTACTAATAATTAATAAGTTGTATTAATACTATTATTTTTATTAATAAATTTTTAAGAGATAACATTAATATTTTTAACTCAGTTGTTAATCAAATGTTTTGTTAATTTTGAGAGTATGAGGTTTTAATTTCAAATCTTGAGAGAATAGATATTTGTAGCCCAAATGTGTTAAATTGACATGTTAACGTGTCATGTGCACAAGTCAACACTATATGACACAAAATGGTTCACAATTCAAATATTCAAATAGTAAATGATTTGTTTTATATTGACTACAAAAAAAGGGCGCAATATCTGAATACCCTTATAGTACAAGGGTGACTTTTGAATTTTACCCATATTAATTTATAAGTCATTTTAGTCAAACACAATCACATTTTATTTTAACTTAATTTATGACTTATAAGTCAAAAGAGTGCCAAAAACTTTTATTTATAAGTTATCACTTAATATTACTTATAAATTATTTTAAATTTTAAGTTATAAATAATTTTAAAATAGGGTATACTGTTACTTTTCAAATATTTTTTTTATGATTATTTTCCCAACAAAAAGATAATATTGTTTCCGGAAAGAACATGATTTACGTAACACGGTGCTGTGTTAACCTTCCTAAACAGTAAACAGTAAACAGTAAACAGTGTGTAACTAGATACACGCTGTCGGGGGCATTTTGGTACTTTGCTTGTAACAAAATAGCACCATGTTTGTGCATCTGACCGCATTTTGCTCAGCCTCGAAGAGAGAGAAACAAGAGGAGAGAGAAAGAGTCGAGAGAGAAAAATGGAGAGAGATGAATTGAAGATGAAAGCTCCCGCAACAGCAAACCCTAATCCAGACAATTCCTCCAAAAGTAAAGAAGAGGGAGAGCTCTCTACGTCATCCGACGATAATAATGTATAAATTCACCCGCTATTAGAATTTCATTACGTTGCTGTCCCAATTCATCAGAAGTATACGAATTTATGTTAACATATTTAATATATCAATTCCCAATATGTATGAACTTATGTCTTATGCATGAATTGCTTCTCATGTATCTAAATTGGAGGTCTATTTGGTGTTTTTATTCTTACGAGTTCATTGGTCATTCCAGTTTGATTTATTCTGCTGTTTTTTTTAATTCATTTGAAACTTGTTTTCCCCTTTTGTTATACTCACCGATTTCATGGCTCTTTTTTCCCTTCTTTTCTTTTTCATTTTTTAATAATTTTGTTAAATTTCTGTAGCTACCGATTTGCATAACTTTTACTTGATAAACTCCCTTACAAAACGAGAGCCTCTTTTCAGGAAAACAACATGTTTCTGAAGAGAAATCAGTTTCCTATTTAACTATCTCAATTATAAATGTTTATATTTATCTTATATGAAAAAAAACTAAGTTGGATCACTTCTCATGAAGGGAAGATTTAAAATATCATGCCATTTTAAGTCTATTTTTAGAGTAGAGACTCATTTTGGGACTGAGAAAGTAGTCTGTGTTACTTGTCCTTGTCTTTATAGGTGTGTATAGAGTATAGACCTGGATGCATTTAAGCTTTTTTCAGCTGGATTGCTGTAAAGCTTGTTGGGCTAGTCTAAATTAACTACCCCTTGGTACCTGATCTTAAAACTTAATTATGTTAATTGTCTTCCTGATCTTGTTAGGAGTGTATAGACCCGAATGCATTTAAACTCTTTTCAATTGGATTGATTGAAAGCTTGTTGGAATAGTTTTAACTTCCCTTTGAAACCTTTTTTTAAAACAATATAGTTTGTGTCACAGGAAATTCCAGGTGGCTCCACTACTCATTTGGATGGCAGAACTTTGGCTCAAAAGGAGCTTGTTCATGTTGCTCCAGTGAAAAAAAATGTACAACTTGTCAAAACTGGTAGGAGTTAACTGTTAAACTGCAATATTTAATTGTTCTACCTTAATCCCTAAGATATGGACTATGGAGCACCAATGGTTGTTTGTCTCAGCCCTACTCTGAACTGTACTGGAATGATAATTTGTTTTGTAAAGTCAGTGGTAGATAGATATATTTCCAGTTAGCATGGTAATGCACCATATATCTAGGTTTTATATGTATTCTTATAAAAAAATTCAATGCATGTTTCCTTATATTTTAGACAGTCTAATGCTCGAGTATCCCTGCCATATATGGTTACTTGCTGTAGCTTTGAGTATTTGTCAGATTCTGCAGGAATTTATATGTCAATAAACCTGTATTTTGACGTTTCCTGTCAACTCTGCAGCGAAGTCTGCTTTGACCAGTAATCCTTCAAGGGTTGTTGGAGCAGCTTCCAGATCTTCTGTACAGCCAAATTATCATAAGAAGTTTGAGAAGAATCGAGTGCCATTTGTAATAAGCTTCTCCGATGATGACAGCGGTAGTGACTCTGAAGAGGGTGGGCAAGGAAATGCATATGAAACTAAAAACGTTGTGGGGGTAAGTGGAAGACATCCCGCTGCCTCATTTGCAAAATTGCAAATGTTGCCAGGGAATGCCAGAAAAGGCACCATGGTGCCTAGAAATGTGTCTTTGAGTCACACATTTGTCTCATCGATGACCAAAGATAATGTAGCCTCTTCTAATAATGGCAATCCTGTATTAGGCGAGAAAAGATCTCATGTTAAACATATAAATATTCTTAACATAAATAAAGCAGAGCAGGAACATGTCTGCAACCAAAATGTTCATTTGAATAGTAGTAAACTTCAAGACCTACGACAGCTAATTGCAATTAGGGAAAATGAATTAAAGGTTAAGGCTGCGAAGCAAAATAAGGGACCAGCCTCAGGTAAGACTGATAGTGCTACAAATTTGAGCAACAGAGCGATTAGGATACGCAGAAAAGCTCCTGCTGATTTTGTACATCTTGAACTAAAAGAGCCAGACAAAAAGCGCTTAAAAGTCAGTGAATCTCATTCGTGTAAGGTAAATTCAGGTAGCAGGAAAGGTATTGCTGCTGTAGAGTCAAATTTATGCATAGAGAAGTCTGTGTTGGAGCACTGTGGTAAGCCGATTATTGATAAACGTAGCTGTTGGGACAAAGAAATTGCCCTTGGAACAACACAATGGCAAAATGAAGAGGAAAATTCGTGGCTCTGTTTTGGCGTCAAATTTACATAGTGTTGTGGAAGAAGGTACTTTTTTTTACTTATTTTATGTCAACTTTTCTCCAAGCGCTAAGATATCTGATAATGAGAGTGCGTATGACTGTGCAGGTACTACTGTCATCCCTAGTAGTAACCAGTGTAACGGGATCGTCAAGTTTGCTGGTCCTTCTGCAAGAGTTGCAAATAGGCCTTTAGAAACTTGTCCAAAAAAATCAGTAAGTTGTAATCAAATCATATGTGAGATTTTTAATACTCTTGAATGCGTGGCACAATCACACTGGAAATTGCATGTTGGACCTAGCAGATCGGATACTCTTTACTACCTCGTCACTTATTTAGCAGTGGGGACAAATTCCAACTTCATTTAACTAAGAAAGATGGTGTAAAAAGGGGTGTTATTGTACATTTTTGTCAAGAAGTTAATTTAGTTATTGTGCCATTCATAATTTTTATTACTAATTTATAACGACAATAGGACTAGGGAAAGTGTCTGTGTTTCTTTCTCTAGTGTTTTGTTTAAGGGAGCGTAAAAATTTAAAGTGTGGTATCACATTCTTGTTCTACACATTAATACGATTTCTTTGGCATGCTGGACCAAGCAGATAGGATTCTCATTATGACGGCTGTCCCTTTGAACAGTTTGAAAAAAGAACTTCATTAACCTAAAAAAGACGTTGTGAGAAGGGGGTTATTATGCAAGTATGTCAAAAAGTTAATGCAATTAATGTTGTTAGCATTGTTTTACAATTCATTTATTTAATATCTTTTGTAACGATAGAATTAAAAGCAAATAAAAATGTGTCAATTGATGTAAACATAATAATGAATGTGCTTGTGGATGTGCTTCCATATGGAGATACATAATAATGTTTACTGCCATATGGAAATACATAATTATGTTTAGTTATCATGGTTTAAGTTGGTTTCTTGGTATTATTATGGATACATTATTGTTAGCTTTTACAAATTTATAGTCTCCAATGACTAGTTAAGGGATATGGCATGAATCTTTATCTAATATTGTTTAGCTTATTCCTTTTACCAGAAATCCTAGATTCCTATTATTGTTTAATGCAGTGAAAAATTCATACTATAAGTCTGTTAAGGTCGGTAAGCACTTACTCGGCTTACAAATTCTCACTACTTCTTGAAAATATGAAAGTACCATATTTGAATCTACATACTCGTCTTACAAATTCTCACTACTTCTTGAAAATATGGAAGTATCATATTGAATCTACATTATATGGTGAACAAAAATGGAGTACTCAAGACAAATACCCATTCTCTCAACACTTACGGCAACATACTATTAGTTTGGAGACCCTTTACATGTCTAGATTAGAGGATAATCAACTAAGAGACTATATACAACAGGCCATAATCCCAAATTACAAAGATAGAATGTGATAAAAGTTGTGTAGGATACAAGATATTAAGAGATTTGAGACGGATTCTAAAATTAGCATTAAAAGATCAGTAATAGGATGAGGAAAATGTGAACGTGGCTGTAGAAAAATCAAGAACTCATGCCCTTTTTTCCAGTTACTTTTTTTGTTCGAGTATGCGATAGGCTAATGGAGATTGTCTCTCCTTTTTGCAAATCGAACAATTACCACAAAATTAAAATTTTATTCAAGAATTTCGGGTGTTAGAACTTCTTTAAATGAATTTTTAAAAACTAAAGAAACAATAATTTAAGGAAACAAAGAAAATTTGTTTTCCATTTAACCTCATCTCCTTTTCAAGTCTTTTTTGTTACTTTACTTCTCTTTTATAATTTGCATTTAACCTAAAAGAGGCTCAGATAAAATCCAAGATGAATAAAGTTTCTTACAAATACAATCAAATACAAAGAAGAGTACTTGGGGTCTAGGTTTTGTAGCTAAATATTTGGGTCTCTCGATCGCAAACAAGATTGATAGATGCCTCATCTCAGAATGACCAATCCCCAAAATTTTCACTCGGCAAATATTCTTTGTATTTGAATTCAAAAAATTGGTCACAATCAAAATCTAAATTTTAAAAACTATTAATATTTCATAAGTTAATTAACTTGTGAGGATTACAACACTATTTAAATCAAAACGTTACCGTAAACCATAATGGAATAGAAAAACCAAAACTTAATGGATTAGGAAACACTAAGTACTAAATTTCAAAATCCCTACATTAATTGCGCTTTTTCCCTCACTTCTAATAAAATACTTAACTACATCAATTACTTCTCAATTGAAAAATCTGAAAAATAAATAACTAAATCTAGGTTTTTTTTTATCACCACCATTGACAACAATTAACAGTACTTGATCTGCCAGTTGAGTTTAGAGGTCCCTTTTGTCCGCATCCTTATCTTGTTCCTTTTGAGGGAATTACTTGATTGAATTGGGTTAGTGTTTTTCAATTTTACCTTTTTCTGAATTCATCAAAGAAATTCCAACATAGAATTGCTTTGTTAAAATTTAATTTTGCGGTCGTTTTTCAACTGAAAAATAAGCAAGGAACCGCAATCTTTATTTGCTATCATAACAGTACAAAATAAATGGAAAAAGGCATGATTTGCTTTTCTTGATCTTTCTATAGCCATGTTGACCTTCTCTTCATTCGAATATTTATATTTTAATGTTAATTTTAAAATGTCTTAGATTTTAGTCAATTCTCTTATATTGTAGTGAAATTTATTTCATTCTATCTTTGATTGTGATATATAGGCTTTTGGTTAATTATCCTCTAATTTAAAAATGCCAGGCTAGTAATGTCATTCTTGTTCAATGTTCCCAAGATAAATGAAGAGTTTAATGGATATATGTTTTTTGAAAATTTGGTATTCATAAGAGTTCTATATATCTACTATTTTGATTTCAAAGAATTATTTGAAGAAATAGATTCTCTTTTTCAAAATTTTGAAATTAATTCGAGTTAAATTCAAATACTTACATTGATTCACCAAAAATTCCACCCGCTATTTTTAGCCTTAAAACCTACACATAAACGCCTATGCTGTTGAAGTGAAAAGACTTTGTCAGTTAGTGTATAATGTCTATGATTCCTTACTTATATACATGTTAATCTCCCTATGACTTTCTCTCAAAGTTTAATCTCTTGTACGGTATAGAAGTCCCAAAATTAAAAAACTTGTCAAATCTCACCGTCACCATCTACCATCTACCATCTACCATCTACCATCATTGTTACAATCTCTGGCTCCATACCACCACAAACCAATCCATCTCTCTTCTTCCTTTTTATGTCCTTCAATTAATCTAAACTAAGAAAAACTTACTCCAACAATGGCATCCCACATAGGATGGATTCACCTTCCTTGCCTGTGCCATTTCAAGTATTACTCGCCATCTCTTATTATGTTTGTGTATATATAAGTATGCATTTATAATTCAATTGGCGACGTTATTGACTTTGATGACATGAAGGGACTATGAATTTGTGTGACGCTTTGACCTCCAAATGCAGCTCTAGTTGATGGTCGGTTTGGTAATTCCAAATAAGAGATAGTAATTTAGGATCAAAATAAGGGAGGAAGAGGTGAGACTGTAGAAAACAACTGGAGAAAAGTTGTGCCATGTATTTGATTTTTTATTTTTTTATTGAGTTTGAAAATTTCCTGGATATTCATTGCTGAGTAGAGAGAAAATGGAAGGGGCAAAGAAGATAAGAAAAATGTAGTTGAACTGTTGGATGTTTTAGGAGTTGCATATAGAAATAGAGGTGTTGATGTTGAAAGCTTTGACATTAATAGAGTTGAAAGAGATGAGTGAGTTCTAAAAAAATACTCCCTCTATTCTACATTTTTTGCAACACCTTTTGTGGTATTGCCAAGTACTCCCATTGACCTAACAAATTGCGTTTTGGTACTTAGTTTCTAAACATGGTACTACTTTTCGAAACTAAAAAAATTGAACTGCCCAAATATATCTTTATTTTCTACTTCTAGTTGCACAAATTTCAATATTTTAATTTTGTATTGGATGTTTAAACATGACGCATTTACTAAATTATTTTTAAAGCAATCAACTTATTGATGTAATTAAAATTCTTTCGAAAATTTAGCTTTTGTTGGTTTTTATTTTTAAAAGATTTCTTATCTATAAGCGTCCATATAAAGCTAGTCTTGTGTACCATTTCTAGTGTGTGTAGTGTAAAGCATTCTTGTTCCGTCCATGAGCCGGAACTATTTGTTTTCAGGTACATTGATGAGACGCGAATTTTAAGACGTGTTAGATATTAATTTTTTAAATATATTCAAGTGTATTTTTTAATTAATTACAAATATAAAGTAATGGTCAAATGTACTTTTGGCACATCTTAAATCTGTGCTATGCGCTAAAATAGTTTTGCAAATATTGTGGGATGGAGGAAGTAAAGAATGAAATGCAAATATGAAGAGGATATTTTAGTTATTACAAATTCTCTCTCTTTCAAAATATAAGAGCAAAATGACTTTGTAAAATAAATCTACAAGTGAGTCTCACTTCTCAAGAGGAGAAACAATCTTCTTGTATATTACATTTTCAGTAAGTAGCTCTTATATATTAGAATGGGTGGAGTACGTCATTTCATTGTTAGAATCAAGCTATTGCTTTCTTCTGACTCCTTACGTATTCTTCACTTGTTGAGTTCGGCTCTAAGTTGAAAATCTTTTCTTGAATGCGAAGGCCAGAATTGATCGATAGAAGTGCTTAATCTGGAGGTGGATGCATGGAGGTGGAAGCATGAGTTCAGAGTTACATCGAAGGATGGCATAACAGGGCTTGTGATTGTAAACCGAAGGATAAGGCAGCGAAGTGGATGGGATGGATAGAGGTCCCAAAACTCCTGAATAGCGATTGGCGCTTTTGGGAGAGTGGTTCACACACCCAATTATTTTGAATGCAAACCCTAACAGAGAAACTAAGCGTTAAACCACGTGTGTATGTGTAGGTTTTAGGACTACAGGTGACCACATGAGATTTGGGTAAACCCATAGTTACTGGATACTCTTACTCACCTAACGAACCGCTTATTGCATGCTATTCTTACGTCACAGAACTCTAAATTTAATGTACCGCACTCGTCTCTCTTTCACGAATAACATTTCTATTGAAATAAAAATTAATTCTGGCACACACTCAATCAATTAAAAGCTACTTGGTTTAATACAATACAAATATCTATCTATCTATCTATATATATATACACACACACACTGAGAGAGAGAGACGGGAGAGAGAGAGGGAGACTTGCACAAGAAGCATACCATCAATCAATTAGATTACAAGTTATTTACAATGTATAATGTGCGAGAGCGTCTCGAATAAGCATACTAAAGCGGATTGCAAACCTAAATAATGAACCGACTAAACCTACCCCCATGTACTGTGTTACAGGTCTGTTGTTTACTGCGTCCTCATATCTGTACCACACACGGAACGCACAACGAACCAAACAACTCTGGGCAAACTACATGTGGTTATCTACATTTCAATCTTTCCATTTTTAGACAAGAAAATTTTACTTGAAAAATAAAGCTGTCTCAACTTGGAGTTTGAATATGTTATGTATTTGGATTGCGATTGTTTATTTTGGCATACTATTGATTATTGGCCTTTGAAATTAGCTCCGGGGATGGTCCTCATATTAGTTAGTATGTTCCATGTGACAAGTGATATGTCAGTTATTATCTGCCTATAAGAATGAGGTGCATTGTGAATGTTAGGAGATTGTTAAAATTATATAGCAGTTCAGTAAAGCTTTTCATCTCTTACTTTTCAATTGAGATGATCCAGAATCTTATAACACCAAAAACTAGTTGGGGTAGCTGAAAATGGATTCCATATATAAGCGTAAAATTAGTATGGATTCATTTTCATAAGAGAGCTATTTTTTTTACAGCTGGCTCGCAGCACCTGATTTACTTGTGACAGGCTATACTGTGCCAAAAAATTTAGGCTGATGTTTACCTTTAAATACAATTGAAGTAATTAATTTCGAAGTATTTATATTTCTGCATTCATGTTTTTACTTTCCAGCTCACTGTGGAATTGAGACATCCTATTGAGACGAATCATCAACCTCCATCAAGTTCCATCCAAAATGATTTTGTCCCAAACAAAGAAAGGCATGTACATAATTCATCTAGAAGCATTGAGTTGCATGAAGTCAGGTCTGAGGAGAAGGCTATAGAGCCTGTGTCGAAGGATACATACCAAACTTGTTCTGGCCACATTCCAGATAACAACTTAGAGACATTTGATGTATGTTTCCGAAAGTCTTAATTTTCAGTTTTTTGTTTTATTGTTGACTTTCATGGGATTTGCTTCTTTTTGTGGCTGACTTCATTTTATCTTCTTTGTCTTAGACATCTCTGAACAATTTAAGCTTCTGGGATAGTTTGCGTAAGGAAAATTTGTCAGCGACAAGCAACATGGATATTCAGACATTAATGGAGGTCGAGGAATTGCAAGATAAGGAACTGGAGGAAGCGCAAGAGCATCGGCGTAAGTGTGAAGTAGAAGAAAGAAATTCTCTTAAAGCTTATCGTAAGGCCCAAAGAGCTATGATGGAGGCTAACAGCAGATGCTCATATCTATACCGTAAAAGGGAACTTTATTCAGCCAATTTCCGATCTCTTATGATGGATAATCCAAGTATGTTTTGGTCGTCAAGGCCACATGATCACCTTGGAACGGTGCCGAATTCTTCCAATAACATGCCTGAAGTTAATATGCATGTGGGAACATCGAACCATCAAATGGAGTCTGACTTGTATGCTCATAATCAGTGCAGATATAATTCAAATGTCAGATCTGGTAATGAATTAGCCCTTCAGAATTTGTGTGATCAGCAAGAGGATCAGCATGAGGATGATCAAGATTTGGCGTCCAATCCCTGCAGTGAGCCTGATGCTAGTACGTCAGATCCTCAAAAGGACAATGCTGAAGCAAATGTTGCTTGCTCTCAATCCAGTGATTTGAACATGTCAGTAGATGAAGGTGATGAGACTTTCCCAGTTGATCACGAGGCTGACGAGGGTAATTTAGATCATCAGAAAAAGGAAGAAAAATATAATGAAAAGCAAAAGCATGTATATGATGATTTAAGAACATTAGATAGCTCTCAAGATTCTTTACTTCTTGAAGCATCCTTACGATCTCAACTGTTTGCAAGGCTAGGAATTAAAAATCCTTTAAATGATAGGAGGCCAGGCCAGTGCTCGGAGCCTGCAACAGAAAGCAGTGCGCAGGATGACTGCGACGATAAAGTGAAGACAAGTATGGTGAACTTAACATTGTCTGAGGCAGAGAAAGATCAACCTTTTGATCTTAGAGGTATGTAATCTTTACAGTAGTTCTTTATGAGCCTATATCTTTGAATTGATATTTAAATACACCTAATTTGATTTTCTAAAATTTAGAGTTTAAGAGAATGGTAGATATATGATATATGATAGCTATATATTCTTCATCATGGCATTACTCTCTCATTCTGTTCTTGCCTTCTTGGTATATTAGCAAAATGCTTAGTTTGTGACGTTATGCGTTTAAAATATTATGTATTTGAGGGAAGCCAGTGATTATATAGAATCTGTATACATATATTATATGCATTAGTTGCATTAAGTCTTTGCACTGTTGGTGGTAAGTGCGCTGAAAATTTAAGATCAACTACCCATATGTTGTTGAAACGGTTATATCCCTTCTCTAAATTATACAAATTTCAAACAACTATACACTTACTAAACTCTTGTCAATCAAGCATACTGTCAGGCAATTCCTAGTGCATGCTTAGCTCCCAACATTTACAGCATCCTGGGAACTCCACTCCAAGTTACACTTAAATTTGCAGCAGGCCTTCAATCTCCTTAGTGATGCCAGCAGGGAGATGTAGCTGAATTGCTCTCTCTCTCCCTCCTCCCTCCTCTCCCTCCTCCCTCCTCCCTCCTCCCTCCTCCCTCCATCCCTCCCTCCATCCCTCCATCCTCCATCCCTCCATCCCTCCTCCCATACAAAGTAAATCGATGCTGCCAAAGCTAGTTTCTTGATCTTGTTTCCAGGTTTTGCCTCTTAGGTTATAGACTGCAGCTGCATGTGGGTTCTTTCTTTTTATCTCCTCATTCTTGGGTACAGGGGAAGACATTGATCAGGAAAGAATTGCTTTATTCACATTCCTTTCTTTCTACCTTCCGTGAGAGAGTGATGGTGGAGGGAAGAAGTAGCAAACATGGTTGAGAGCATATACTTTTTTGTTCTTTCAATGTATGTGGTTCTTTTTATCTTTGTTACCCACAACATTATAATTAATTCAATTATATTAGCCTAGAAGAAAGAAGAGAAAAAGAGAACGATTGTGAAAGTGAATGTGGTGGTAGTATATTGACTATTATTACGTAGTAAACTGTTGGTCTGGTATCATCATCTGTTCAGGTTATTAATAATATATTCTGATCCTAAGGCTACGTTTGGAGCTTTGAAAACACAGGAAAAGAAAGGAAAAGTGGGAAAATGTGGTAATGAATATATATATATATATATATAATTATCTATAATTTAAAAAAATATTATATTAAGAACAATGTCAAAATGTAACGTAATTAATGGTCAAAAACGTTCCAACAATTTTTCAGATTTCCTTTTCCTTTTCCCTGAAGTTTTTCAAGTTCCATACATAGCCTAAGAGAAAATGTTGGTAAAGGAAAAGTGTTAGTATATTGACCATTACTATGTGGTAAAAATTTCTAGTCTAGTATCAGTCTTTTGGGTTCACTAATAATATATCCTAATGATAATGTTAACTCAATTCAACTGTCTTAACCATGCCTTTTGTCCCAAACTTGTTGAGGTGTGCTGCAAATGAATCCAATGACTTTGTAAAGATAGAAATATGGAACATAAAAGTAGAATAAAATATATGTATTTAAAAATATTAAGTAATAGTACAAAAATACAAAGCTAGAAAGAAAATAAAATAAACAAAGGGAACTAGGTAACAAAAAACAGAGCTAATAGTAACACCCTACCCAGCCTCCAAAGTGCGAATCGTATTCTGCCACTCGTTCCAATCATAGGCATGTCCTATGTTATATTTCGCTCCATCAAGTCTCTTTACAACCTTCCTCCATGTAATTTTTGTCGCCTCTCCCCCTCTTGATATCGTTCTCTTGATAGCATACTCCTCTTCTCGCCTGAGCATCTAAATGCTACCCTTACTTTCTTTTGAATATCCTTGTTTTTGATCCTATCGATCCTTGTATGACCATACATCCACCTTAACATTCTCATTTCAACCACTCCCGTCTTATACTCTTGTTGTTTCTTAGTCACCCAACATTGAGGTCCATATAAGATATTCAGCCTCACCGCTGTACTATAGAATTTTTAACCTTCAACTTGGCAGGAATTATATGATTGCATGACACCTCTGATGCACTACGCAACTTCGTCCAACCTGCTCTGATCTTGTGGCTTACATCCTCATCAATATCCCTTATGCAATATTGATCCCAAGTATTTAAAATCATCTTTTTTTGGGCACCTCCCGTCCTTACATAGTCTGCTGTTAAAATGTATACTACGTTATTGAGGACTGTAAATGTACTTGTAACAAACAAATGTCGAAGCAAACTATTTTCTAGTTAGTTATATTTTCTTGATTATATGCAATTCAATTTTTTTTTTTTTACATTTATCCGTTTTATTCAAATTCAGGCAGTGAGAGGGAAGAAAGAACCATATCTGAGCTCCCTGTGCAGATCAAGAACAAGTACCACGTTGAGAAGTTCTGTTCAAATTATGGATCTCCTACCACTGATCCTTTGAACAACTGTTTTTCCACTGAAGGTCATCATTCAGTTAGATCCATTAGCTTTCTGTATCCAGTCATGAGGAGTACATTTGGTCACATGAAGGTTGTAGACATGATTAGTTTAGTTCAATCACATACTAGATGTCAGAATATCCACCCTTTCTACGTTTATGATCAAACGAGCAACGGTGTTGGCCATTATGGAATCAAGTCAATCTCAATGGAAGATACTTCAATGGATACATGTTTCAGTGAAGTTGGTTCTTACTCCTGCTATCCTGAAATAGATCCTCTTTGGCCGCTTTGCATATTTGAACTAAGAGGAAAATGCAACGATGATGAGTGTACTCGGCAACATGTCAGAAATTACTCGCACAGAAATATGAAAAATGGCAATGCTACTGGTATGGTTATTCTGTCTCTGATTCTCTGCATAATGAGTTTTAAGCATTACTATATTTAGAATTCATTTTCTTGTACAGATGATCAAGATATGGCATCATCACTTGGAGTAAAGTCTTCTGGTGCAACAAGTGTCTCTAGGTCCCTGGATCTTCTCGGTATTGCTCCGCCATCATATCTGGTCTGCGCAGACATTCTGAAAGCTGATCTGTATCCTTATAAATCTATTTTAGCACAAACTGAGGGACGTTGCTGGCAGAAGAGGTTCAGTGCTGCCTTGGTTCTATCAAGTTTACTTCCAACAAGCTCCCCTTCAGACGAGCCATTTTTGCACGGCCCTGGGGCTCGCATCGAGTCTTATGGTAGTTGGAACAGGCAATCATCATTCTTTCACAGTAGACATGGCACAATGGTTTGTCAAAATATCTTTGTTTCTCTTGATCTATTTGTCTGCCTGTTATATAATTTTGTTTCTTAAACTACAAGTGTGTGATTCAGAATTATTTGATACACTTTTGAAACTGGATCTTTACGGCTAGTTCTTATTTAGAGATTTATTGTTGTAACATACGTGCATGTAGTGTACTCGTGAAATGTTTAAGGAGAAACATGCCAGGATTGTCTTGGAATTTAAGTTAATTGGTATGCATATCCAATTTGTACTTGGGCATTTGGGATGTTGTCTATACATTTTTCATTTAGGCTTTCAACAAATATTCTTAACACCACCTCCATCCCATCTTATTGAGCTTGGTATGTTCGATACTCTTGCCCATTCAGCCCCATAGCTTCTATTTAATTGTTTGAAATCACGTCATTCTCCTAGCTTTGTTCTCGATTTGAGTACCTTGGCAATCAATTCCCTTCTGTGACATTCTCTGGTGCTTTATACACACACACACACACACACACACACACACACATATATATATTGTTAAAAGCCATATTTAGGGCTTAGAGTAAACAGAAAATTGATGAATATGAGAAGTACATGAAGAACAGAGGATAAAAATATAGTGGGAGTACAAACCACGGAGCCCCTCCATCCATGAGATAGGAGAAAGTGAATCATCGGCTACTAGCACTTTATCTTTGCTAGAATAGGGAGTATATGTGGTAAAAAAATTGGATGAACCAGTCATATGTTCTGTAGCACCTGAATCAATAATTCAAGAGGTACATGTTGAAGAAGCATTAAGTGCATGATTAAATATACTTGATTGGACATGATGAGCGAACCAGGATTAGACAAGAGTGTTTGAAAAGCTAATATCTCAGGAGTGAGACCACTAGGATAAGTGGATGGAGCACTAGGAAGAGTGGCTACCAATGATGTGGATGTCATTGAAGTCATACGAGCCTGTGATCCACGACCACGACTATTACGACCACCTCGACCTCTAGGAGGTTTTCTATGGAGTTTGTAACAAGTATCACGAATATGATTTGGTCTCCCACAATAATCACATTCACAAGGATCTTTCTCAGCAAAGGGTTTTATTGGAGTAGGAAAAGATTTAGGAGAGTGGGCTGCTATTAAAGTCGAGCGTTCAAATGCGCCCTCTGAGTCATAACACGTCGTCTACTCCTCTTGTTGAACTTGGGCATGAGCCTCTACGAGAGGGAAAAGGAATCTGACCAATCTGCCTTGCTCGAACTTGATCGTATTCATAGTTAAGACCGACCAAGAAATCAGCTACCCGATCTTCTCCAACAAACTTTTGATAGGCAGCTGCATCCTCTGTGCATTTAGCTGAGAAAACTCGGTAATGATCAAGTTTTTGCCGAAGAGAATTAGAGAAGTGATCTTGGCATAATATTGAACCACCGACTCATCTCCCTGAACTATTTCTTGAATAGACTCTCGAATGTCATGGGCCTTTTACATATCACCAAAAATAGAAAATGTTTTGACAATAGCCTCCCAAAGCTCATAAGTTGTCCATAGAAACATATAACTGCTCCTCATGCTCGGTTCCATTGAATTGAATATCCATGTTTTCACTATAGAAATATTAGACTTCCATTCTTCCCTAGAAACACTCGCTTGTGCAGGCATCGTTGTCGTACCAATAATGAAATAAGGTTAGCTTCAATTGACATATGGAACGCTTGAGACCAAGAGAGGTAATTGTTCCCATCGAAGTTAAATAGACTAAGAACCAAAGCAGAGTTAAGGTGTTCGATTTCTAATCAACGGCCCTTTATTCACCCCAATAGTATCACCATTATTGATAAAACTAGATTATGTCATGATATGGTATAACAAAAGCAACACGAATATCCAAGGAAATATCAACAAGGATGATTAAAAGGCTTAAGAACCACTATATGGCAGTAAGGTAAACAATATAGTTACCTGCATCGGGAAAAATAGAATTGTATCAAGTTACTGTTTATCGGTGTTGTAGCAAGTTACTGTTCATCGGTGTTGTAGCAAGTGACTGTTCACCGTTACTATAGCAGAGCACTGTTTACCGGCGCGTGGGACCTCCTCTCGACGCGATAAGTTCCAAAGTGCTCGCCATACTCTGTTTTTCACTTACCTCTCGTATTCATCAATTCTGTTTACTCTTAGCCCTAAATATGGCTTTTAACATGGTATTAATGGTCTAAAAGACGAAAGGCGGGTGGCCGAGGGGGCCTAGCGCCTAGGGGGCCTAGACGGGATTTTTGATTTTAAGCCAATTTTAATTTTAATATTTTATCTTACATTTATCAAAACAAAACAATAATATAAAGCAAAACAATCTATAATAAAGATAATAAAAGCATTTACTTAAAGTTCAAACACATATCTTTAATGTATTAGTTTTATTCATAAACAAGATTGCGATTAAATAATAAAATTTAAAATTTCAAGAATTCAATTCAATATTAAAACTTAAGAAACTAAACATAAATTTAAGAATTATATTGAATTAAACTAAATATTACAAATGTATCATCATTTATATAATTTGAAGTTGGTACAAGTTCAAAAAATTACAACTATAATAAAATTATCCATTTCTTAAGGGTCAAAGTTACCAATTTCTTAACTAGTACCACTTATCAATTGGGCCAACAGTTGCCCATGGTTTACTAGATTTCTTGTTGACTAACTTCTTCTGGACTTGCTTATCTTGTGTGGGTCTTTTCATTCATCAGGGTCCACGTGCAATCCTCAATACACCATGTTACATGTGAGGGGGAGTGTTAGAGTATATATCTTGTTTCACATTGAATACCTTGAGAAAATATGTCTAGTATATAATAACTTGGGCAAAACTCTTTTCATTGCCAATTGATTTTGAGTTAGAGAGCTTGATGTCTTTATTTACTAGACTTTGGGCCCATTTTATAAATCTAACATATATATATATATATATATATATATATACACATATCTGAAGTTATTTTTAGTTTATTTTTGCTTATATTCGACTGAAATTTAAAATTCTTGTCTTTGGCAAGAATGGATCCCAAGACCTCATGCACTCAAAGTCTTATTGTGCTGCACTTTTAAATGTATTTGATTTTTTAACTATATTCTTCAACAATTAGCTTATACCTGCAAATTTGAGAATCTTTCATGTCAATATGTTTAAAATTTGCACATTCAATATAACGTTGCTTAGTTGTAACCTGTTCCCCTTACGGTCCGATTCTTTTGCAAAAAGATTTATTGACAAGTCTGATAGAAGAGATCAACCACAACTTGATGTACCATATCTCGTTACATTTGTAGCTTTCTTTAATTCTAATGGGTTGTTACTTGTTAGTAATTCTCCTGCTTTTTATATCACTCTCTCTTATATGATCTTTCAGTCCTCTTTTTTATCAAGAGTATAATTTCTCACTGTCCTCCTTAATTTAAATTATGTTTTCCTTCTGTTCTAATTTTTTCAATGTTGGTGTTTACTTAGAGTCAACTAAATCAACATTTGATCGATAATGATGAATCCCTTGAGGTGGCTCTTCTTAGTTTCAGTCAGGAGGTTAATAAACAAAAGGGCCGGATTGAGGTAACTATATTACGTGTATACTAAAAATATTGACCTGTAGCAGTAGAATTATGTTCGAGACCCCTTTTTCTTGACATGTTCTACTTTTTAAAACATGCAGGCCCTTAAGGTGCTTGCTAGATCTCTTGAAACTGATCCAAAGTCTGCAGTTTTATGGATCGTTTATTTGCATATATACTATAGCAATCAGAAGTCACTTGGAAAGGATGATATGTTCAACTATGCGGTAGGTTGCTAGTTCTTACCCTTATCTGGAACAAAACTCTGAACAAGATGGAAGTTTCTGCACCCGACCACTATATTACTGCTCCGTTTAATTGTTGTGTACTTGAACAATGTTTTAAGGAACTCTAGCTTGGTTGACTGTAGATTTAAATGAGAAAGAAGGAAATTTTTCGATAGTGGCTCAATTGTTGTCGTTGTAGGTGTAGGGTGGGGGTGGGGGTGGGGGTGGTGGTTGTGCTGGACCCCTTGCCAAGCCAAACTCAGCAATTAAAGTAAGGTCATTTATTGGCTATCCTTTAAGTTTGATAGTGGTTTATACTTTATTGACTTTGCAAAGAGCTTGACCAGCAGAGGCTGAGCTGCTAGTGTAGAGCGTAGGCTGTTGCCTTCCTCATTAAGTTCCATTGAAAAGCTACAGTCGGTGATACTTTGTTTGAGGCTAATGTGGAGTGAATTATATTGTTATGTTTTTTCTCCCCTTCCTTTTCACACACATCATCTACGTCTGTTGGAGAATCATTTAATGGCTATTAAATTTTTTTTTTTGTTTTATTGCCCTAAATCAGAGGCAGCTTTTCAATTTGTTTGACTAGGCATTGAATAAGACAGAAACTCGTGGCGGTTTTTAATTCAATCGTCCTTAGGTCCTTCTGTATGCAAGCATGCTGAATACTTGTGATATACTATTGCTTATGTATTGATAATTTTTGAGATACTTCTGGGGCTGCTCATATGCCTCATCTTTAGAGTTAGGTGCATCTTAATGCATCTTAACAGTCCATCACTTAATGCATCTTAAGAGCCCTCATATTTGTATTAAGAGGTCTTCTGAATTGTTAAGATATAAATACGAGTCTAAACTATTCAGAGCAACTCTTAATACAAAAATGTGGGATGTTAAAATGTATTAAGAGGTGGACTGTTAAGATGCATTAAGATGTAATCAAACACAACCTTAGTGTTGTTTTTCTGAAACAAAGCATTTCAAGCTGCAGAAGTCCATTATATGGAAAGAGAATTGCTATTGGCAAGCATTAAGTAATCAAGTTTAACCTTAACACAAGATATGTAATTGATTGCTGTTTAGTTCATGTAAATTGGTAGTGGTTCATCGAGAAACATGCTAAAATACATGGCATAATATTTGAAATATTATAACCATTCGCTAAAAAAAAAGGGTGCTGAAGTTTGTTGATTTTAATTGATAATTCAATTAGCTGGTGCAAATGTGAGTATGTTAGGAGTTTTGGGTTCTCAAAGCTTAAATGTCAATTATTTCTACGAAAACAAGGGTCATTAGTAAAGTAAAATATGTTGAGGGGCTTGTTGGTTAGGTGATTTCTCGTTGTAGAAACCACATGGGTATTGGTTGCCTCATGGTGCATTTTAGCATTCTGGTTCGTGTTATTAGTTCTTTAAATAGCTAAGCATGTAAAGCGTGACTTCATAAATTCAATATTATGTATGATTGTATGAAGAACTTAGACCATTCTCTCTCTCTCTCTCGATCTCTAGTTTATCTTCTTCCCCAAGTTCTATCTATTTTCTGCCTTATTGTTCCTCTATTTCTACCATTTAATCTTTGAAACTATTAATTAACTTCCATTGTTTGTGGAGCTTACTATTATGGTTCGAAATCAAGTCTGGCTTTCCTCAAAGCATATGTATTGCATCAAAACTTTCATTTCATAGTGAAAGTTTGCCAGAAATGAGTTACAGAGTTCTGTACTATTGTGTATTTAAATGCTAAAGCTTTACTCTTTTGCATTAACTGATAGTTTGCCAATGCCATGCCTAAATTAACAAGGCTTTTGTTAAAAAAAAAAAACGAGGGTATGCTGGTACGGTATGACTAATGGACCTCTTCCATGAAGAAGATTAGAACTACAGAAGGTAAATAAAACCAAACTTTCTGCTTACCAGTTACCTGAGCCTATATTTCTTAGGCTTCTGTTTTGAACTCAGCTTGGGTTCACTTTATACTCGATCTCTGTCTCTTATGTACCTGGTTGCCTGAACCTATATTTTATTGGATTTAACTGGAACTCAGCTTGGGATCACTTGAGACTCTTGGCGTGCAAGCTACCAAGTAATTGTGTTAATTAAGAAACAGAAAATAGGGCATGGAGAGGGAGGCCACTGAAGTATGACCTTTGTGTTCAAACAGGATTGCATTTAATTCATCTAATATGAAATACTTTATTCTGAGACTTCGTGCAGGTTGTCACACTTTCCTAAGACATTATTATGGACACATATTTATTACTTCAGAGAGTGATTATAGAAGGTTTGTATTGTCTGTAGAAGTTTGTATAGACTATAGAGCGTACTGAATGCATTCATGAGCTTGATTGAATCAAGCTGCTGGTTTGCTTCTTTTAGCAATATAAGTTCAAAGGATTGGTTCTAGCCATGTGCCTCACATTTTTCTGCCTACATTTAAATTCAAGGAGGTCTATCTCATGCACGAACATAATAAATAAATGGTGCGGTACTAGAAATTTACTCTCCTTTTATAGCTTGAAAAGAGTTGGGGAAACGAAACTTTAAAGGAAAGTCGTTGAAAATAGAAGTACCCTCTAAATGAATATACGACTAACTTCCAACATTAAATACCTCTTAAAAATCTAATGTATTGAATAATGCTAAAATTAAGTGTTCTCCCATTTTTGCAAGCTTTCATTTTCGCTTCTTTTCCTTTGCATTTTTCCAAACAAAGTTCTAAGGAATGCTTGTAGTTGCAGTGTGAAATCTGCACCATTCTTATTCTTTGTTTCTTGTTCTATTATCTCTTGATGCTTCTAGTTTGCAATGGAAAAACTTTCTTCAATCACCTTCGACTCAATGCTTCTGTTCATTTTCTTAATGTCTTAATTTATCAGACAATTCATCTGATTTATGCTATTTAGTTTTATTTTAAAGTGTGAATGCTTGGTTCTGAAGAGTCATCTCTGTTCTCCAGGTTGAGCACAATGAAGAATCATATGAACTCTGGCTTATGTACATTAATAGTAGAGAACAGCTTGATGATAGATTGGTTGCTTATGATAATGCCTTGTCAGCACTCTCTCTCCATGCATCTTCTCCTGGCAGGGATGCAATGCATTCTAGTGAATGCATCTTGGACCTTTTTCTGCAGATGATTCATACTTTGTGCATCTCTGGGAAGGTTGACAAGGCCATCGATAAAATATATAGATTTCCCTCTAGAAAGAAATCTGATGAGCCCCACGGTCTGTTTCTTACTGATGTCCTTACATGCTTATCCATTTGGGACAAATGTATCTTCTGGGTCTGTTGTGTTTACTTGGTTGTCTACAAGAAACTGCCAGATGCTGTGGTGCTGCAGTTTGAATGTCAGAAACAATTTTCATCAATAGAATGGGTGTCCACTCATTTAACAGTTGATGAAAAGCAGCAGGCAGTCAATCTGATGGAAATGGCAGTAGATTCTCTGGCACTCTACATAGATGGTGAATTACTTGAAAGCGAAACTACTCTTAAAGCGGCACACATGTTTGCTCTCAACCACGTTAGGTGTATAGCCGTGCTTGAAAGCTTGGAATGTAGTAGGAACTTGTTGGAGAAATACATCAAACTGTACCCATTCTGCTTGGAACTTGTTTTGATGGCAGCACGGGCACATGAACTGGAGTTTTCAAATTGGAGTTTTGTAGGTTTCGAGGAGGCTCTTAGTAACTGGTTGGAAGAAGTCCCAGGTGTTCAGTGTATCTGGAACCAATATGCAGAATATGCTCTCCAGAATGGGAGATGCAATTTTGTGAAAGAATTAATGGATCGATGGTTTCATTCTGTTTGGAAAGTTCAGGGTTCTCAGCATAATATATTGGATAACATGGATGGTGAGAACTCCTTTGGTTTACCTGATCCTGATGCTTTGATCTGTACTTCTAGTAAGATTGATGTTACATTTGGGCTACTTAATCTCTCTCTCTATAAGCTATTGCAGAATGATCACATTGAAGCACACTCAGCCACTGGCAGGGCATTGAAGTGTGCTTCTGCAGAGAATTATAAGCATTGCGTGAGAGAGCATGCCATGTTTTGGCTCACTGATGGTTCACGGTCGAAAGATGCTCCTGTCCGTGAAGTGTTGAAGATCCTGAATCAGTATCTAGTTGATACCTGGGCTTTACCTGCCACAGAACTGTTGTCTAGAAAGTTCATTCAGGCTATCAAGAAACCCCGAGTGCAGCAGTTAGTTAGCAACTTGTTTAGTCCCGTCTCTGTAGATTTTTCTTTGGTAAACTTAGTTCTTGAAGTATGGTATGGGCCGTCACTTTTACCCGTAGTATATGATAAAGAGACAGATCTTGTGGATTTGGTTGAAGCTATCATGGAGATACTGCCAGCCAATTATCAGCTAGCCATTTCTCTTTGCAAGCTGCTAAGCAAAACCTCGAGCTCTGCTACTGTCACTTCCTCCATTTCATTTTGGGCGAGTTCAATTTTGGTTAATGCACTCTTTCAGACTGTTCCAGTAGCACCAGAGTACATATGGGTAGAAGCAGCAAGTGTTTTGCATAATCTCACCGATATCCAGTCTATTTCCATGAGTTTCCACAAGAGAGCTCTATCAGTATATCCATTCTCCATGAAGCTGTGGGAATCCTATCTCAACATATCTAGGATTACAGGAGATGGAAATGCAGTCATAGAAGCAGCAAGGAGTAGGGGAATTGAACTCTATTGACATACTAAGCGTTGGAAGACTGCAAGGTAGGTTGCATTGGCATCAGCTGAAGCAATTTTGTAAGCAACTTTTGTTAAGTAGCATTTCTTAGAAGCTAGTCCAAAGCTCAAATTATAGATAATACATACCTAAGGAATTTTAGACCTTTTAAGTTTAACTTTGCATTCATAGGACTATAAAGTGTTGAGATCAGTTTAGGAACTTTAAAGGTATACACAGTGCAGGACTGAAATATCAAAGCAACCTTATGTTTTATACACTTTTTTCTTTGTGATATTTGGTTGAACGGTTTACAGAATGATCATAAAGAGAAAATGTTGTCGCCTGCTGGTTTGCCATCATTATTTTTCCTCTGCATTATCTTCTTTTTCTGGGTCTGTTTGTCGTTTTAATCATTTGAGCATGTTAATGGCTTCACTTGTATATTTGCATTTTGGTATATAGGTGGCAGTGAAGTGGAATCTGCCTTGCCCTGGACAGTTTCTACTATATAACAGACTGGCTGGTAACATTTTGTCTCCAAGAGTATTTATTTGTAAATTATGTTACTTGTATGATACTTGTCTGGGATCATCTACATTTTAGAATGATGCAAATATGCTCCACTTGAAAATTAAATTTATTTTAGACTAAACAATGAGAATAATATTCTTGTCAAAAGGTGAATATTTTATATACTAAGGAGATATTTTTGATTGGTTATTGAATAAAAAGTAAATTTTAAAGGGAAAAAAATGTGAATATTAGCTGATGAAGAGGAAATGAATGGGCACTTCACTAAATATTAGGCCATGCAGGAAAACAACAGTGTTTCAGAAGTTGAATACTAAAAAATCCAGATCACCTCAATCTAGATATAAAGATTGGCAGTGCAAGCTACACTGCAAACCCTAGGTATTAGCTAAGCCTTGGATAGTAGTTGAGCAACTTGAGAATCGAATCAATAACCTTCCTATCAACAAAGTAAGGATCTTAACTCAACTCTTGAGCCACCCCTGGTTTAAAATCACGGTAGCACCCTATGTTTCAAAAGGTTATTTTTTTACAAGTATTTGTTTCGAGATTAGGAGTTTCAATTTTTTTTCAGTCTAAATGATAAATGCAAACATCGCGCATACATGTTTAATGCTACATTGCATAAAAATTGAGAAGTAAATTTTTATTTCTAAGTAAAATGACTACTTTTTTTAAGCTCTAGTTAACTTGGTATTATTTAGTATGTATAATTGTGTTACATAGTTTGGTATGATTTTATAAGAAGTTGTTAGTTTGAATACTAGTTTTATTTTATTTTATTTTTTAATATCAAGTTATATATTAATTAAAATGTATTAAATAAAAATAAAAAATTTGTGGGGTTATGGCGTTACTCTGAATTTCTCCGCTATTTGGTTTGAAACTTTTTCGCTACACCGAAATTTTACTAAATTACCCTTTACATGAATAATCACTGATTTTTAGACTCGTATCAGGGTCGCGGTTCGGTAAAGAGCCGAAACCGCTCCAATATGGTGAAATATCAGCCGATATGCTGAAACTTTGAACCGTGGAGCCACCCATGGTACTATCATGATTATCTATTCATCAGTGATATACTTTAAGTAGTCATGTCCTGTATAATGAACCTGTACACGAAATCTTTGGAATTCAAATGTTTTAGGAAAGTCCCTTGCTCTTCTTCCAGTTAGTTTTAACATCTCCCTATTTAGTTATTTTTTTGTTGGATTTACGGGCATTTGATATAACAGTTCCAGCAATTTGAGAGGAAGAATGATGTTTTCATTTACACTGATAGAGATACCAAGAAATCCATTCCATGAGCATCTGTGTGAGAATCAAAAGTCGGAACAATATGGGGTTTCTTCTGTCTGTTGATGGTAGTCTAAGGCTCAGCATTAAGAGGAGTAAAAGTTATGGGTTATCTCTGCTGCTCATCCACATTCTGTGACCCACGGATCCTATCATGAACATAAGCTTATTTCTCAATCTTCCCAAGTACATTGTTCAAACGCCTCTAGAAAGCCAAGCCAAGTGTGTTAGGAAAACTGAATGGACAATATATATATATATATATATATATATATATATATATATATATATATATATATATATATATAAACTTATTTATTGTACACCAAAGTTGAAATACAAAAAATCAATATGTCAAGGCTAGTATTTGGTATTATGTTCTTAAGACGATTATGCCCTCCTTACGGTACTAAGAGTTAATAGCACTCGTCTCACAGGATACAATGACAACGTATGTTATAGAAATGCTTGATGCTAAGCTGAATTGAATGATTGAAATGGCTGCCCCCTAGCCTATTTTATAGGACGGGTTAGTGACTCATCTGATGGGATACAACCACTTGAAAAGGCATGGGATGCTTATGAAAAGCTATGGCATGACATCCATTCGGTCAAAACGACGTAATTTTGAGCCTTTGCTGAATGGGTGCTTCCGTTCGGGCTAAAACGACGTAGTTTTGGAGTGTCCGTTCGAGCAGGTAACGCTTTCCAAAACGACGCAGTATTGACGCGTCCGTTCGGGCAAATGACGTTTCCTAAAATGACACGATTTTAATAATAAAACAAAATTTTGTCCAAAAAACAAAACGACACAATTTTAATAATAAAACTAAAATAAAACAAAATTGTCCAAAAAATATATATAATGACTTAGACCGGCGAGCAGATCGATTGGCGGCGCGAGTGAGTTCAAATCAAATATTGACTAGGTTTATTCCGTTCCACAAAAGTGAAGTGCCTCTTAGGGCCCAAATCCAAGAGCATTTTTATTGTATATAAACTCATTCAAACTTTAGTTCTTAACCGATGTGGTACTTGGCTTTCCACAAATATTTATTATTATTTTTAAAAGTGATTTTTAGGAGTTAATTTATAATTCATTATCTAATAGATTTGAGCTTCCAAATACTTAATTTTAATCTACTCATGGAGTAGAACACATTAATATATGGATTCATTTCAAATGATTAATGAAACTTACTTTAAATTATTCTCAAAATTCTAACAAAGTAAGGATTTTTTGAAAACATCAATGCTTCTTCCACCAGAAAAGGTGGTCCATCAACTGAACTCACAAACCATGCTCTTGAATATCTGGTGGATTTTTTCACCCGCTTGATATTGTAACACCCCGAACCCGATATAGGTTCGAAGTGCTACACGCCACAAGTCTAAAGGCCCGCAAGGCAACAATATCAATAACGCGCAGCCCAAACAAAACAACTCAACAATAATCTTAACTTAAAACCTAACAATAAATATATTTTAAATCAATCCAAATGAAATACCAATAAATACCACATTCAAATAACGAAGACGGAGTGCCTCAAAACTAAGAGTTTTATCAAAATCCATCAACAAAAGAAATAATATCTAAAACTAAACTCCAGCTATTCCAAGCGTATCAAATAAATGCTCAGCTTTCAACGATGAGACCTATAAAAAAATTTGTAAGGGGATGAGCGATGAAGCCCAGCAAGTAACAATCATCCTTATCTAACCGAATCAAGTACAATTTGCAAAACACTTTTTCGAAATAAATTTTTGTTCAATAACAATAGTACATAAGCTTTCAAAACTAAAACAATTCAAAAATAATTTCAATGTATATCATATATCCTTTAATCCACAACCTTAGCGACTAAGGTTACAATAATCCTGTAACACGGCCTAAAAGTTCGATAACGTTATAATACGCACCCTACTAAGGTATTTATAAAAATCCACGTTCCCCGAAGGGCATCTAAAAGGTGTGCTCCTTAGTAAGTCCTATATTAGCTCCATAACTAAACGTAATCAACAACGGGTTCTATACATTGTCAGATTGAGAATTTCAAAATCTTTTCTCAATATTATTGATATTTTAAATGATACTTTTTCACAGTTCATAATCATATAATTTCATTTTACAGTTCAAAAATAACTACTTAATCCGAATTTTGAATAAACAAACATAACATTTTAATTTAAATGGAAGCCTTAAATAAAACATAACGAATTTTGAAATTGTACATTTAGGCATCCGAATAATTAATAAGACATACATATAAATAATGATAAATTTTAAAATCACTTAATAGTTCGGAAAGCCACCTCGATATTGCGAAACACGAAATTAAAAGTGTACAAGTCCTAAATATAACATTAGAACAAATAAAAGTCATTAGGATACAATAACCTTACTCAAACGTATTTTAATTTTATATCGAACACACAATAATATTTAATAATTATTTATTTATAATACAATTGTATTTAATTAATATATCTGAAATTATAATAACTTAGATACTATAACTTTAAAATTAAAAATAAGTATTAGTCTATAATTTATTTTGTCAATATATATATATATATATATATATATATATATATATATATATATATATATATATATATATAACCAACTGAATGCAACGTACAAATACATATATGCACATAACTATCAACAGTAACATGGTTGCCATTTCAGAACATATATTATCTGTATTTATATATATACATAACTTTTAGATTACCTATTTACACCATGTAATCACACACATATAATAGACATCAAATATCTCCTACCCACAAGCACCCATGTATATACTTACAGGCATGCAAGTTAGCTTATAAAAATACAACACACGCCAATAAAGTTACAAAATCTGAAATCCTACCCTGACTGAAAATTTTGTACGCAAGTACCGAAAAATTATATACATATACGGGTATATCTGTTATTAATATTTCACTCCACAAAATATATACATATATACGGTTTAAAAAAAAAATTATCCAATCATACATATGAATCAACTTATAATTAACAAAGAAGAATTTAGGTTTACCTTTGATTTTTCTTCTTTTCTTCTCTGTTCTGCCGTACTCCAAAACCAAATAGTTTTTACGTTCTTTTCTTTCTAGTTGTTTAAATATATTTAAATATATGTAATTCCTTTGCAAAATAGGTTACCAAGTAAAAGAATCCTTTTAAAATTAAAAATTTGTTACAACTTAAATGACTTATCTTGTCCTTATAGGTTTTAAATAAGTATAATTAATTATTAGTTACAGTTCTATTATCTAATTATAATATTTTATTATTTTTTATCTTTTTTTTTTAACCGGATATTACAGATATGTTGTGTATCCTGTTCTTCACCTCAAGCCAACTATATCCTGGAGTTTTCTGCAATCCTATGCCATTCATCTGTAATCTCGTGCTTCTTGCATCACCCCACTGACCAGATTGAGCATAAATGGTCGATAAGACAACGTAATGAGCAGGGTTCCCAGGCTCAAGTTTGACAAGGTAATTTAATGCTAGCTCTGCTAACTTCACATTTGCATGCATTTTACAAGCATCCAGTAATGCCCCCCAAACTCCAGCATCAGGTTTCATGGGCATCGACTCAATCAGACTCAAAGTTTCATCAAACAAACCGGCATGACCTAACAGATCCACCATACAAGCATAGTGTTCCAGATTTGGTTCAATATGATGTTTTTCGTGCATGGAATAAAAAAAAGTCCTGCCTTCCTCTACCAACCCCGCGTGTCTACAAGCAGACAAGACACTGATAAAGGACACAGAATCAACCTCAACATAACTCTCTTGCATCAATGAGAAAAATTCTGTTGCACGACCACCATGGCCATGCACCGCATAGCTAGCAAGCATGGCGTTCCACGAAATTGTGTCTTTATTGTCCATCTCACTAAAGATTTTCTCTGAATGATCAAGACGCCCACATTTGGCATACATGTCAATGAGACTGTTGCCAACACGCGTATTAGACTGAAAACCCAAATGGACTATGTGGGCATGAACAGCCATACCCTCTTTCAAGGCTGCTAAATATGCTGCTACGGGAAGGATGCTCACAATTGTGACTAAATTAGGTTTAAAATCCTCAAACTTCATTTGTTGGAATGCAGACATGGCTTCCTTAGCATGTCCATTCTGCATATACCCAGCAATCATTACATTCCAGGAGACTTCATCTTTAGTTAACTCAGTTTTTTGGAATAGGAATTCTGCAGAGGAGAGGCTTCCACATTTGGCATACATGTCAATTAGAGCATTCTTCACATGACAATCTGAATCAAACCCTAGCTTAATAATTGTCCCATGAATGCAGCTCCCATGGCTTAGATCATCTAAGAGGGCACAAGCTGGGAGTACACCCACAATTGTTCCTGAATCTGGGTGTAACCCAGACAATTGTAATTGATGAAACATCTCCATTGCACTATAAGAGTCACCAATCTGAGCGTAACCAGTAATCAAAGCATTCCATGTGACAACATCTTTATGCGGCATCCTATTAAATATAATAAGTGCTGAAGTAAATATATCACATTTAGCATACATAGATACTAAGGCTGTTCCTATTGAAACAGCAGAATCTATATCAGCTTTGACTGCATAGCAGTGTATGCTCTTTCCAAGTTTTGCAGAAACCAATTCTGCACAAATGGGAAGGACACTCACAAGAGTTACCTTATTTGGCTTTAAATTCTCATTCTGCATATCTCGAAATAGAGAAAGTGCTTCTTGAAGATACCCTGATTGTGCAATAGCAGCTATAACTGCAGACCAAGCAACCAAATCTCTTTCTTGAAGTCCTGCAAGTATTTTTTTTGCCTTGTGCAACTCTCCACACTTTGCATACATTGTTAAAAGAGGGGTAGCAACCCGAACATCAGAATCAATCCTTTGTTGGATGATGCAGTCATGAATATCTATCCCTTTCTCCAAATCTCTCATCTCTGCAGCTGCCAATAAAGCACTTGCAGCTGATACCTTGTTCATCATCATGTTTTCTACTTTCATTTGATCAAATAACTCTATAACCTCACAAAAACTTCCATTATGCACATATCCTGCCATCATTGTACCCCACGAAACATCATCCCGTACCCACATCAAATCAAAAACCTTTCGACCAATATCCGCCCATCCACATTTAGAGTACATATCAATCAACCCATTTAAAACAGTAAACCGAAAGTCCCTCCTACACATATACCCGTGAATAGACTTGCAAGCCTTAATATCTAATAACTTACAAACTGCCGGGAATAAATTCAATAAGCTAACCGAATTAGGCACCAACAAACCATCCAATTGCATACTCTTGAAACATCCCAACGCCTCATGAGGATCCGAGCTTTGGGAAAATCCAGCAATCATAGCATTCCAAGTCGCAACATCCTTGTTAGGCATTTTATCAAACACTTCCCACGCACGAATCACATCACCCATTTTACAGTACATATCAATAAGGCCAGTACCAATAAAGACATCAGATTCTAATTTTTTACCAACAATCTCCTTATGAATCAAAACACCCTCTTGCAAATCTAACAATCCAGTACAAGCTTTGAGTACAAATGTGAAAGTAAACTTATCTGGCTCCACTGAATTTCCCCCCAACATATAATGGTACATTTTCAGAGCCTCTTTCTGCTGATTTGATCTTGTGTAAGCTCTAATCATGGAGTTGCACAAGAGAGCATCTGGGTTTGGTGTAGAATCGAAAACAAAGCGAGCAAAATCGGGTTTTTGGAAGGAAAAGTATGAATTTATGAGGTGGGTGCTTGCGATGTTGTTCGGATTGGAGCCTGAAATTATTAAGCGGGCGTGGATTTGGAGTAAAGATTTTAAGTTCTTGCAGGAGGAGAGGAGGCTAAGGGAGGAAGGAGAGAAATTGGATGATGGTAAAGAGGGAAGTTCAGAAACTAGTCTAAAGAGTGAATGGAGGGATTTACGTGATGCATTTCGGCTGATCATTGAGACAGAAGAGAGAGAAAGTAACAGAATAGCGACCCAATTTGCTTAGATCAGTTGGAAACTGCTTTAGTTGTGTGCCTAATTGTACGAAATAGAATAAGTAAAAAACAGACATAATTTTTAAATTTAAACTACTTTTTTTTATATTAATTCTGACTATTAAATTAGAATAATATAGTATTTTTAACTTTTAAGAGTTTAATATATGCTATTTTATTTTTCCTCCAAATTCGTTCGCTTTTATATCAAAACTTTGAATAAAGTAGTCAAATTTTATGTGACATCCTTTTCTTTTGTATATATTAAAACAAGTTAATTATTATTAGTTACGTGGATAAATATTAGTGATAATTTTTTTAAAAATATATATAATAAATAGAATTGTTCTATAATTTTTATCAATTTTATATATCGATAAAATTCAAAATTATAATTCAGCATAAATTTATATGTCATACATAGCAAGACTTTAAAAGAAACTCATAAATAAATAAAAAAAAACAATTAAAAGCTTAAACTTTTTGTACATTTCCTTTTCGCATACTCCCTCCGTCCTATAATACATGACGTTTTAAAGTTGTGTACAAAAATTAAGAAAATGAGTGCATAGCATTAAATATAAATTACTACCTTAAACTATTGATTTTTTTTCACTTTGATGATTTACCTTCCAATTTTTTCAATCAACTCATTAAACTATTAATTTTTTTCACTTTGGTTTAATTGAATCTACCACATCATAAATTGATGATATGACTTGAACACGTGACATGTGAAAATTGATATGTACTCAAATTATAATTAATTTAAGGCTTAAATATAATTTATTACCTCAAACTATTGATTTGTTTCAATTTCGGTGATTAAACTATTGTGATATATATATATATATATATATATATATATATATATATATATATAATTTCTTAATGATAATTATTTGTTTTCCTATTAGGTTTTCAACTTTAGATAGTAATGATAGTTCTAATAATATTTTTATTATTACTTAGTTTTCATCTTTTAAAAAAAATTACCTCTTAAATTAGATGTTTTCATTTTAAAAATATGTTAAACTTGTATTGTTAAATTGTAATGTTATATTAAATTTATGCCCTCTTAATTTTTATAAAATAATTTAAATTTATACTAAAATGAGTCTTTTTTTAACACATCATCAGTCACATCCTATATGTTAAAGTCGCGTCATCAATTTACAACGTGACAACTTCAATTAAATTAAAGTGAAAAAAAATTAATAGTTTAATAAGTTAATTGAAAAAATTGAAAGGTCAATCACCGAAGTGAAAATAAATCAATAGTTTGATGTAGTAATTTATATTTAAGTCTTAAATTAAATACAATTTAACTACACATTAAATTTTACATATCACGCGTTTAAGTCACGTCATCAATTTATGATGTGACATGTTCAATTGAATCAAAATAGAAAAAATTGATAGCTTAATGATCTGATTGAAAAAATTGAAAGGTTAGTAGAAAAATGTCAATAGTTTAATATAGTAATTTATATTTAAGTCGTAAATAAATAAACACATTAAAGGGCAAAAGAAGTATTTACTACTACTGTGACAACCCGGATTTTCAGAAATTAATAAATAAGAATTTAATAAATAAAATTCTTATACTGAAATGTGTCGGGTTCAAATAACAATATATATGTGTTATATATATTTTGAAATGTGTGATTTGTTGTGAAGAGAATTAAATGTATATATATATATATATATATATATATATATATATATATATATATATATATTGGCAAAAAAGAGGTTTAATAGTTAATTAAACTATTGAAGAAATTAAATAATATTAGTTAATTTAATTAAGTTGAAATTATATTATGTAATAATATAATTTGATTGTTATACCTTGTTGGCAATTGAAATGTGTTATGAATTAATTTCATAAATAATGTGAGTGATTCATTTAATTTAAATAGTGAATTAATATAATTGTTTTAATAAGATGAGAAGGTAATATATTACATGAAAATATAATATGTTAATGTATTGTGATGGTGAATTTCGTAAATAGTAAAATATTTATTAAATAAAATAAATATTTTAGTTAGAATATTTATGGAATAAAATGGGTGTTCGATGGAAATTATTAGAGAATAATTTATTTTAAGTGCGATAATATTGATTAAATTTATGTTAAATGATTTTATAGTCGGTGCGTATTTTATTACACTAGTGGAATGGTGGTATACTAATTTAGAGGATTAATGATTTGTTAAATAAAATTATAATTATGGTTGGCTAGATAGAAATTATAATTTTGTTGACAATGCTTAATTTGATAATATAATTATCAGTATTATGAGATGAGGGGTTGGCTAGATAATTTGGCAACATAGTAAAATGTGACACTTAGAGAAGAAGGGGGATATATTATATAGTATGAAAATGAAAATAAATTAGTAAGAGGTTATTTGAGTTCTAGCCAAACATGGCCTAGAGACCCTTTGTATTTGTGACTGTGAGTCTATTTGTTTTGATAAGTGGCTAAACCAGGTTAAAGTGTTGGTCAATTTATTTGCTAAAACAAAGAGAGGGAGAGAGAGAGAGATGTTGAATAAATTATACAGGAACGTGTTATTGTATAGAATAAAATAAAATCAAATAATCATAATAACATTAAGTACTTACATGAATTGAGAGAAGCCATCTTGTATGTATCACGCTTCCACTGCGCTTAAGGGTGAAAGTCTTCAATTGCCTCTCTCAATCTTAGGATGAATGTATAGGTGTGTATAAAAAATTCTTGAGACGACAACAGGGACCAAACCCTAACTGTTTTATTTATATAATAACTAAGGGTCGAAATTGTCCATCAAGATTATGAAACCCTAGGGCCCATTACGCCAAATACTATTAGGAATATTATTTATAGGCCACATAATTAATTACCAAACCCATAAATAAAGTTATTAAATTAATACAATATGTAAGCCCAATAATTACATAATAGTAAAGGCCACATAAGGAATAAAATATTCTAACATTCTCCCACTTGGCCGAAATACTATTTATATACAAAACATAACGCTTGCAATTATTAATTTGGCCAAGTATTAATTTAATGTCTACATCCTGTTCAAATAAAATTACCAATGCGAATTAATACAATCTTTGTGTCACTATTAACACAAGATCCCCATTAGTTACACAATTAGTACTTTTATTAAAACAAAGATTAACATTAAGCATAACAAGTATGAATAAAGTTTACATAAGTGGTAATAGATTAAACTCATTCATATGGTCCAAAACATAACCGTACCGTTTGCTCACAAGATCTCAAGTGTGCACAATAAAGAGAATAGCAAACCATAAACATTAAGTGAAGTTCAAAACAGCGAGCTCAAAATTGTTGTCTTACATAAAATAACTCACTAATTAAGACTACCAGTTAAACCCATGCCGGCAACATGCTCTAAAAAGAGCTTGGGTGGTAAGCCTTTCGTAAGTGGATCCGCTAACATATCATGCGTTCTAATATACTTAATGACAACGCTTTGATCTTCAACTCTTTCCCTGACAAATAAGTATTTAGTGTCGAGGTATAGTCCAGCACCACTCGAACTAGTGCTATTGGAAAAACTAATAGCAGAATCATTATCACAAAATATTTTCAATGGCCTTGAAATGGAATCTACAACCTTAAGTCCTGAAATAAGATTCCTCAGCAATACGGTTTGACAAGTAGCATGATAACAAGCCACATATTCTGCCATCATCGTGGAAGTGGTAGTTAACTCCTGCTTATGACTTCTCCACGAAATAGGGCCTCCTGAAAGCATAAAAATGTACCCTGATGTAGATTTCTTTTTGTCTTTACACTTAGCAAAATCAGAATCAGAATAACCAACAACTTCAAGGTTATCTGTTTTTCTGAATGTAAGCATAAAATCCTTAGTACCCTGTAAGTAGCGTAAAACCTTTTTGGCTGCTTTCCAGTGATCCAAACCTGGATTGGACTGATAACGTCCAAGCATGCCAGTTACATACGCTATATCTGGACGTGTACAAACTTGAGCGTACATAAGACTCCCAACCACAGAAGCATAGGGAATAAGATTCATTTGATCACGCTCAAGTTGATTCTTAGGGCATTGATATAAGCCAAATTTGTCACCCTTAACAATAGGTGCGACAGTAGGGGAGCAATTTTGCATGTTGTATTTGTTAAGAACTTTGTCAATATAAGCTCTTTGGGACAATCCTAATATCCCACGAGACCTATCTCGGTGAATTTCAATACCTATAACATAAGAGGCTTCACCGAGATCCTTCATATCAAAATTTCCAGAAAGAAAACGTTTGGTCTCATGCAACATGTCTAAGTTATTACTTGCAAGTAGTATATCATCAACATACAAAACAAGAATAACAAATTTACTCCCACTGACCTTCAAGTATATGCATTGATCCACTATATTTTTCTTAAAATCAAAATTACTCATCACCTCATGAAACTTAAGATACCATTGTCGAGAAGGTTGTTTTAACCCATATATGGATTTCTTAAGTCTACATACCATATGTTCCTTGCCTTTAACTAAAAAACCTTCTGGTTGTGCCATATAGACATTCTCATGCAAGTTACCATTGAGGAATGCAGTTTTAACATCCATCTGATGTAACTCTAAATCATAATGAGCTACTAAAGCCATGACTATTCTAAATGAATCTTTCCTGGATACTGGAGAGAAAGTTTCATTATAATCCACACCTTCCTTTTGAGTGAAACCTTTAGCAACCAATCGAGCTTTATACCTTTTAACGTTCCCTTTAGGATCTAATTTGGTCTTATAGACCCACTTACAACCAACAGGTTTAAAACCTTTTGGTAATTCCTCAAGATCCCAAACGTTATTAAGCTCCATTGATTTCAACTCATCATTCATGGCTTCAAGCCATTGAGTTGATTGAGCACTCATAATGGCTTCTTTATAGGAGATAGGATCATTAATCTTACTTGAATCATAGTCAATCTCATTAAGATAGGTTATAAAATCATCAAAATTAATAGGCTTTCTAGGTCTTTCGGACCTTCGTAAAGGCTGCACAATTTCAGGAATATGATTTTCAATAATATGAGGTTCAACATTAGGTGGTGGCTCAGCTATCTCAGGGGTATCATTCGCCTCAATGGGAGGTTGTGCCTCACCTTCTTGAATTACAGGATTAGAAACATAAAACCTGTTTTCTTCAAGATCAATTTTTCTAGGCTCACCACTCCCGCTTAAATCACAATTCTCTAAAAACTCTGCATGCCTAGTCTCAACAATTCTAGTGGTATGAGAGGGACAGTAAAATTGAAAACCCTTAGATATCTCAGGATATACAATGAAATGACAACTAATGGTTTTAGAGTCAAGTTTCTTTATTTGTGGATTAAAAATCTTAGCCTCGGCTGGACAACCCCACACCCGTAAGTATTTTAAACTAGGTTTCCTACCTGTCCAAATTTCATAAGGAGTGTTAGGGACAGATTTGCTAGGAACCCGGTTTAAAATATGAACAGCTGTCTTTAATGCCTCAGTCCACAAAAATACAGGTAAGCTAGAATTGCATAACATACTACGTACCATATCCATAAGGGTACGATTTCGCCTCTCAGCTACACCATTCTGCTGCGGTGTACCAGGCATTGTATACTGAGTGACGATTCTATTTTCTTGACAAAATAAGGCAAATGGGCCAGGACTATGACCTGTATCGGAGTGTTTACCATAATACTCCCCGCCTCTATCTGATCTCACTACTTTAATTTTTCGCTCAAGTTGATTTTCAACTTCAGCCTTGAAAACTTTAAACATATTTAGTGATTCAGATTTTTCATTAATCAGGTACACATAAGTATAACGAGAATAGTCATCAATGAACGTAATGAAAGATTTGTGTCCACCAATTCCTGGAGAAAATGGTCCACATATATCAGTGTGAATCACCTCAAGAAGTGCACTACTTCTAGTTGCTCCTTTCTTATTACCTTTCACAAATTTTCCTTTTATACATTCAATACAATGGTCAAGATCAGAAAAATCTAGTGAATGAAGAATTCCATCCTTTACAAGACGTTGCATTCTGTCTTTTGAAATATGGCCTAAGCGTTTATGCCACAATTTTGAAGAATTCTCATTATCTAGTTTTCTCTTAGTTCCACTTTTAGAGGTATTTTCTGTCACATTCATTGTTAATAAGGATTCAGCAAAGACATTATCCAAATTTATCTTATAGATGTTTCCCTCTAAAGAGCCAGAGCCAATAACATGAGAGTAATGATAAATAATTATTTTATTATTCCCAAACTTAAACGAAAATCCATCAACGTCAAGTTTAGATACAGAAATTAAATTCCGTGTCATACTGGGAACATAAAGAGTATCATATAAATACAAGGTGAAACCACTCTCCAAAACTAAAGGAAGAGTTCCTACAGCTTCAACTTGTAACCATTACCAACTTTAATGGTTCTTTCCCCCTTTTGGAGCGTCTTCTTTGAAAGGAATCCCTGCAATGAATTAGTAATGTGAACCATAGCACCAGTGTCAAGCCACCATGTATTAGAAGGAACATCAATTAGAAAGGATTCATAAGTTACATAATTGAAGGACGATATACCTTTCTTTTCAAGCCATTCTCTGAATTTAGGACATTCTTTCTGAATATGTCCTTGCTTCTTACAGAAGTGACATTTAGGACCCGCCTCAGAGTTGTTACCTGAATGATTTGCCTTATTTGTTTTGGTAGAAATTTGCTTATCCTTATTGTTAAAATCTTTGCCATTTTTGTGAGCCTTCTTCTTATGAGATCTAGTGGTAGTTAGATGAGCAACATTAGGTTTTTCAATCTTAAGCCTTTCTTCTTCTTGGACGCACATGGCAATTAACTCACTCATCTTCCATTTTTCTTTCTGCGTGTTATAATTGATCTTAAATGGATCAAACTGTGCAGGAAGAGAAGTCATAATGAAATGAATAAGAAAACCCTCAGAAATCGCCATGTCCATACCCTTTAATTTAAAGGCCATGTCGTTCATCATCATAATGTGCTCGCGCACTCCACTAACCCCATCATACCTGCTAGTGAGCATTTTCAAAATAAGGGTACTTGCATGAGTTTTAGAAGAACCCTTAAATTGTTCCTCGACTGAAGTTAAGTACTCTTTAGCATTCTCAGAGTCAGGAATGGCTCCTCGAATAGCTGTCGTGATAGAGTTTTTCATAATCATAAGGGACATGCGGTTGGATCGCTCCCATTTTTCATAAATAGATTTTTGCTCAATTGAGCTTGTATCTGTAAGTGGAGCAGGATGATCAACTCGTAATGCATAGTCCAAATCCATAACGTCGAGAACAATTTTCACTTGCTCTTTCCAAACAGTAAAATTAGTTCCATTCAAGGCTTCAATTCCAGAGAGATACCCAGAAATACTAGTTGGAGTCAATGCTGAAATACAATCAAGCTCATAAGCATGCTTACAAAAAACTAAAAGAAATCCACAATGTACAACAATAATTAATCATAATAAAAACCAACTGTAGGGCAAGCAGTTAGTTATATAAAATCTATTTACAACACCTAAAAATAGATTTTAATGAGATGTTGATGCATAATTATTAATTTTTCGTTGGTCCAATTAATAATATACTAATAACATCTCCATAAAATAATGCACAACACATTTATCCACGCATCACCGTTGGGCAGAAAACGAAATAAACATGTTACTTATGCAATAAAATTCCATTTAATAAATTCTAATTCTAATTTTCCGTTGGGTAAATTTAAAATCTTTATTTATTAAATGTAACATTATGTGACTTTTCTTAATCTTTAATTGTTTCAATTAATAACCCTCCGTTGGGTTGATTATTAATTTTAACAATAAAAGAGTCACGCGTACATGTAAATTATTATGATCAAACTCAATTTTTTTTAAACATATTAATCAATTTTGAAAATTAACATTATTTAAAATTTACATGTAACAACTTAAAAGCCCTAATATTTATCACACCATGTTCAAAATTTAAAATTTAAAATTAAAATATATAATTATGAATATGAATTAATTATAAAATAATCACGTTAATTTTAACATGAATACATGAGGGCATAAGAATATCATAATATTATCTAAACATAATAAATAATAAATTGAACATATATAATTTTAATATTTATGTTTATGTTCACGCATAACATTATGAACAATAAAACTTAAAACGAAAATAAATATATATACTGCAATGAACTTATATAATATACTGCATATATATATATATATATATATATATATATATATATATATATATATATATATATATATATATATATATATATATATGCATGACGCCAGACGCCAGACGCCAGACGCCAGGGACATTAACATATTGCTAAGGTACAGGGATATCAACATTAACATATTGATAAGGTACAGGAACATAGATTTATGTATTTATTATATATATATGCTATATATCCTAATCAGAATATTTTTTTTTGGCAGACTATGCTTACCTACACCACGTATCTGCTAATTAGCATATACGAATTATGAATTGGCAGATTTACGTTACTATTCGGAAATTGCTTTTCATGAAACATACGGTATAATTTTATATTATACCAATAAATAAGTTATGTAGAATTAAAATTTATAGCATGACAATATAATTGATTTATTCTATATAATAACGTCACTTTAGCTCTGATACCAGATGTTGAATAAATTATACAGGAACGTGTTATTGTATAGAATAAAATAAAATCAAATAATCATAATAACATTAAGTACTTACATGAATTGAGAGAAGCCATCTTGTATGTATCACGCTTCCAATGCGCTTAAGGGTGAAAGTCTTCAATTGCCTCTCTCAATCTTAGGATGGATGTATAGGTGTGTATAAAAAATTCTTGAGACGACAACAGGGACCAAACCCTAACTGTTTTATTTATATAATAACTAAGGGTCAAAATCGTCCATCAAGATTATGAAACCCTAGGGCCCATTACGCCAAATACTATTAGGAATATTATTTATAGGCCACATAATTAATTACCAAACCCATAAATAAAGTTATTAAATTAATACAATATGTAAGCCCAATAATTACATAAATAGTAAAGGCCACATAAGGAATAAAATATTCTAACAAGAGAGTCTCTGATAAATTTGAGAAGAAACTTGGAGGAATCAAGGATAAAAAGATGAAGGTTGATCAAGTAGTTGATCATCTAGCTAAATGAAGAAGGAATCAAAAGGTATTTAACTAAACTATAAACTCTAGTTTAGGTGTTCTTGAGTTTTTCATTTAAAATGGAATTTTGGTAGAGGATTTGTTAAGAATTGATGATATACTTGTTAATGGGTGTGTATAATCTGATATATAGTCTCTGTAATTGGTTTTGTAATAAACAGATTAGTGTAAATATGTTAAAAGATAAAGAATTGGTTTTTGGGTTCATTATGTACAAAATGGTCTGTTTAAAGTTAAAAATTAGTTATGAATCCATGTTTGGAATTTGAAGTTGATGGATATATGTTGTAGTACTTTGAAAGATGAAAACAATGCAACTTGAACGAATTAAAACAGATGTAAAACAGATTTGTGGTATAAAAATACGCTAAAGATGTCAAAGTATACAATTTTGGTGAGAACTTGGAATTTGAGAGTTTTAATTTGAATGTTTAGTTGTTTATGTTATTTGAATCATGTTATATATGCTTGGTTATGAGTTTATGAAATTTATTGTATTTGGGTTTGGATAAATTGGAGTTTGAGTGAAGAAATTGGATGTTTTGATTTTGTACTGTGCTGAACTAGAACTGCAAATTCTAGTTATGCTAATTGGCGCAGTTGCGTCGGGCCCTAGACCATTTCTGGCGCAACTGCGCCGGTCAGCTTGGTCAACTTGGTTTTGGTATCATCGCAGCTGCGCCGGTAGCCAGGCTAAACCGAGCGCAACTGCGCCGATCCCTGGTCGGGCACAGACATAAAGGTTTATGAGTATGGTCAAAAAAACTAATAATATTTCATTTTAAATTTTTAATTAATATTAAACACTTAATGAGATATAATGAAGTACGTATACATAACAAGAGTCTTTTACCTATATTGCTAAACACATAAAAGAAACTTACTTGTAAACAAAAAAATAAAACATTAACCATTAGTTTCATCATTTTCCTTTACGATCACAAAAATATTAACAGACTTGCTGGGATTTAAAAATAACAACCCCTTCTGGACCCCATTTATTTCTGCAACCTCAATTACTAACGTGTAACGTGTATTTCATTCAAATGACCCACTTAACTTTTTTGATATATGTTTCACAGTATTAATAACAAGGTTGATATTCTTTTCTCAAGCAATCCATGCCTCCAAAAGAATAGAAAAACACAACCTAAATATTCACTGAATAGTAAAAGAGACCAATCATAGAAAAATCCTAAAAACGAAGCATTGGAGGTAGTGGAGCCCAGCCGAGTAACTCGATACTCGACTCGAGATTGGTTTATAAATATGATTCAAAATTTAAATTCGAAGTTGATTCGAGTCGAATATGATTCATACTTATTTTTTGTTTAATGATACACGAATCGAATTCGAGTATAATAGTGTTAGTTCAAATTAGGATTCAAGTGTTTTATTTTTTCTCGATACCTACTCGATATTCGAATACTGGTCTGATCCATACTAACAAACTAAATATGTGATATTTATATCAATCTTTATAATTTATAAAGTATAGTATTAAATTGTGTAAACTTGTATAAATAAAAGTTAAAAACTTTTATATATAAACATTAGTTTAATAATCAATTTAGTATGTAGTGATTCAATATTAAGTGATATAGTTCATATTCGAAACTCAATTTAAAGGCTCATCAGTAACTTGTTTTGTAAACGAATCGAACTTACGAGCCGAATAGGTTTGAGTCTAGCCAAATCATATTAGCTCAGATTCGACTAGTTTACACCCTAATTGGAGAAGAAAAATTTACCAAGTTTGCAGTAGCTAATAGGAGGATCCACTTGATATATGATAAACTAAAGACAAATATAATATTAATAATACCTTACCAACCATCTTACAAACTAAAGCATTCTTTGATACTTGTAAACAGAAAACAATTATGATACTTTAATACTAGAGATTGCCGAAATGGTTGGCCAAGGTGTGCCTAGTAACAGGCTGATATTATATCTATAAACCTACCAAGTTCTGCAATCTATGAACATTCAACAAAGGTGAATCGGATAACATGGTAAACTCTTCATTACAAGACTGGGAATTCAGGCAGCTCGGCTTCTAATAACATCCAAGTCCATTTCAGTAGGATCAGTAGCTTGCAGCTCTACCTGAATACCATCAAGCTCTCTCTTGAACCTGTCCTTGGAGCTTGCATAAATCATCTTGCTTCTCACCTTAGCTGTATCAGGAGACCTTCAACAATAAATAAAAACAGGAAGGAAATGTAAGAAATAAAAAAGATAAAGTTTAGGTACAAAAATATACAATTATATTATAATGGAAAATAGAACACTAGTATACATAAATTGTTAAGCAAGACTTTTACCAAGCAATGAAGAAAATCCTGCTCTTTTGGCAATTTTCCTCCGTCACAAAATCATAATCATACACAGCATATCGACACTCATCAGCAGGGAGGCTTGCAGCAAAATCCTCATAACTTTCAGCTGGTTCACCGACCTTTTCTACAATGACCTGTTTCTGTATCTCTTCAATCTTGAAAACTATGGATCGGTACATTCTTTTAGCCTTCAATTCCAAGAACTTTAACTTGCAGTCATCGTGTACAGCAATTCCAGATGATGCATTTGCCTATATAATTGTATAGCATCACAAAATATCAAAAATCAATCATAAAAATAATTTATTGCCAAGTCCAAACAATGCATTTTCATGTGACAATTACCTGAGAAAACCAATAGCACCTTCATAATAAGATACCTCAATTCAACAAAATTATCAAGTAATATACGAACTTTATAAAATTTCAAAGATCATGGTTGAATCAACAATTCACCATAGGGGAAAGACTCAAGAGGGGTTGCAGTCCACTGAGATAATTCAAAAGCTTCTTCTTTAATATAGGGTTCTCGATTTTATTAGCTTCATTTAGGGGTCATATTGTAATAATATAAAATTTTGAGATCAGATTGAATATCTGACAATAATAGAAGCATACCTTTATTAAAAACTTAGCTACATCCCAACAAATTTTATTACGTTTTGCATTTACCCCTTCGCTAGTCACCATTGATATTGTTAACAAGCTACAATACGTGAATAAATTAATCGAGTTGGTGTTTAATTGACATTAGTCAAGTTTTGACTTTTGAATTACATTATTGAACAATATACCAAAAGACAAACCCATGGTTCAAAGTAACAGCTGATATGTCTTCGTATCGCCCAAGTTAACTCGGGATCGTTGGTTACTGTTATGATGCCGTAAGGCAATTCAATATTGGCACGAAATGGAACTGAATCACCGAAATATAGGCTAAATCGACAATATATTGTCTGCATTGCCTAGAAAATATCAGATCGTATCAATATTGAAATATAGCCGTTATTCCCGAGTTGAATCCTTGCATCTTTTGATTTTCTGAAACCCAGAATGACAAAACCCAAAACGAAAACCTTCTTAGAATTCCCGTGGCCATAAAATATAAGTGAGAAGAAAGAGAGAGAAACAAATTCTAACCTAACAAAACTTACATAGACGATTCATCGTCAAACTTCTATAGTATTCTATGTCTATGCTACACCTTTCAAATAAATTCACTATCGTGCAACAAAGTATCTATCTCTTTCATCACATGATGAGGCAGAAAGTGGACACATGATGAGAGAAATAGACACATTGTTCCACAACAATGGTGATACTAAATATTTATTCCTCAGAGCAGTGAGAGAGAACTACCAAAAACTAACTAATAAGCTCAGTAGCTCACCCTGCTTGTCCATTTAATATTGGATACTATAGAAACAATTTAAACATTACTTTAACTCATTAATTTAAATGACTAATTAGAATACTTGGTTACTAATTCTTTCCAATTTAGGTTTAATCATGCTGAAGGATCAAACGACAATTTAACCTTTGTTTAGATACAAATTTAACCTACTTTATTTTTCAGTCAAAATAATTGATCAGCCTCTATTTAACTTTTACATAAATTATCTATCAATTGAAAAATTGCATTATATAAATTTGGTAGACTTATGTATTGTCATTAAACTATAATGTTCTTTGGTATAATATTTAATTTTATGCACATCTAAATGATTATTCTTATCCTCAAATTTTATTTATTTTTATAATATATAAAAATTAAGCACTTTAGATAAGTTTGCTGCGGTCCAACACCAATACCAATTCAAAGTTTTATTTACCAAAACACGAATTTGATCCATTGATTGTACTTGTACCGAACTCTGGCACAAACACAGTTTCCCTTCAATAATATTTGCTTCAAAATAAATGAAGAAAAAACATATGAAACACGAGTAATCAAAGCACTGATGAACACAGCCAAATCAAACATCCAATATCCTAATACTCGAAAACAAAACTGAATCAAATCTATCAAATACAAAATATAGTAAATTCACAGAGCTTAACCATATCAATGACAAATGGCAACGAAAAGGAAAAAAACACAGAAAAATTCACAGCACACTAACACAAGTTGCATATATTTACATATGTAAGCATATACAAACAAATCAGATATAAATACAGGGAGGAATAAGCGGAAAAACTGACCATAACTGAGGAATTAATGAGGATAAATCGAACCAAAATAAAGGAGAAAATCTAGGGCTCCAATGGAGAATTCTGCGTAAGAAAAGGAGATGAAATACACAACCGTTTGCCTTTAAAATGAAGTCGTTTCGAGTTTCGGTCACGCGCACCCTTTTGTAGATTGCACGCCGACCGATGGGGGATGATAATCAAACTAACCGACCGTAAGAGATAAAATAAAGAGCGCTAATCCAATGGCTTCCTGCCGCGTTTTTTATTTTTGAGCCTGAGATGGGCTACTGGGCTACACTCGATCTACTCTACGCCACCCTAGGGCTTGTTTAATGGAGTACTAGAATTAAGAAATGGAGAATGATAAATCGATAATCTCAATTTTTATTTGTCATCTTATTAAATCCGAAAATGTTAACATGTTACAAAAGTTTTATGTCGATTGACGACGATTTTTTTGGACTATAGCGATAATTTATCTGTCGCTATAGCTATTTTGGTCAATAGAGACAGGTAAACGTCGTTATAGCAAAAAAAATTTGACATCATAGTCGACTGTGTACTAAACAATTATGTATATACATATAACCCATTTATATATGAGATTGGATAATGTTCGGGACTGTTTCACCGATCCCCTGTTAGGCTGAAGGCCTGGACCGGAACCGAGGAGGTCGGGCTCGTATGTTCGGATATATAAGATCGGAGTCGGTTACCCGATCCCAATAGGCCGGGGCCCCGTGGTCATCGTGAGGGTTGAGTTCGGGCCTATTGGGCTTGGCTATTGGTTTGAGCCTGAACGTGTGAGCAGTCCACATGCAGAGTTGGTGTGACAAGGAGTTTACGTGATTAAGGATATTAACCCTAATCATACGCTAACAAGGCAACGCTGGAGGTAGTGGTAGAAAAAGATTCCATTTGCACCTTTTAAGAAGATTGTGTTGGATCCAAATATGGTAGCTAACATATTTAGGAGTCCTACTCTAATTCGGAGGAGGATACCAAGGTGGTGGGAGCTCTATAAATACAAGGTCAAGGTTACAATTAAGAGGTAAGACCTACTTTGAGCACTAAACACATAACCTCCCTTGTTAAACCTTGTGAACGGCCTATGCTTATTCTCACACCGGAGCTATCCCCCGGCGGCACGACCGTCAAGCTTCTGTGTGATCTGTTATTGTGCAGGTTTCAGCGCGTGGATTCTGTGATTGGACGCGCAGACGAAACTTGGCGTTAACATTGGCTCTAGAAGGAGGGCTAGTGCTTCTTTGCAATCACAAATACCTTTTTTCGGCAGCAGATCATGGCGAGTAAGGATAACATCGCTGTCTCAGAAAGGGCCAAGATCTAGCAGTCCCACCAGACCACGCAGGTGAGGGGATCGGTGAAGGACCGACTGGGGTCTAAAGTTCGGGAGGTGGAGGCCATGATCTTCGGCGGAAGCTCTTCCACGAGAGTCAACACACGCCTCATCAAGCGAGTCAGGCCGACGAGAGACACTTTCAAGCCCTCGTGAGGCAAGACCGAGGAGCAGGCAGCTGGGACCAACGAGAGTTTCTCCTGCAGAAGAAACTGGAGCAGAACAAAGATGCCATGTTGGCACTCCAGCTACAACAGGAGGAATTGGAGAGACAGATGGCCAACATGGCCGGAGACCAAGAAGCAAGTTTCAGAAGGCGTAGGAATCGAAGTCGGTCCTGATCACCTAGACGGGGAGAGGCAAGAAGAGAACAGAGCAGGCACATGAGTCGCTCTAGGGACGGAAGGGGCAGAAGAAGGAGTCATTCGGCCGAGCGCCGATCAGAACACCGAGGCAGGTCGAGGCAAACGGAGAGGGAAGCGTCTCCTGACTATGGGAGGGACAAATCCAGATCGTCCCCTCATAAGGAAGGATCCGACCCCCTTACCCGAAGAGTGGCTGAGCTAGAGAAACTGCTAGGGACAAAAAACTCGACAGGGACATCTTCGGCATGCTCAGGATCTCCCTTTTCGCCCGAAATCAACAGGGTGATAGCCGATCCAAAGAAGAAGATGCCCCCGATGGAGACATATGATGGATTGGGAGATCCCTACGACCATTCGGATGGGTATGATCGGCTGATGTCGTACTATGGGCATTCGGATGTAGCCAAATGCCACATGTTTGCTACAACCCTTAAGAAGAGTGCCAGGGAATGGATGGGGACCTTGGCTGCAGGATCAATAGGGTCATGGAACGACCTTCGGGAAAAGTTCCATGCTCGGTTCGGAAGCAATCGAAGACTAGGGAAGATCACAGCGTCCCTCATGCAGGTCCGACAAAGATCCGACGAGACCATAGGCCAGTATGTGAAAAGATTTCGGGAGGCAGTAAGATCGGTAGCAGAGTTGAATTCCCCTCAAGCCCTAGGATTTTTCACAACCGGCTTAGACATTGGGAGATCGAAGAAGCTGGTGAAGGATTTAGTGATAAACCCTCCGACAGATCTGACCGAAGCTTTCCATCGGGCAGAAGGGTTTATCGCCGTAGAAGAAGCTTTGGGCAATTTCAGACCACACTCCCAGTCTTATGAAAAGTCTAAGGACAGAGAAAAATCAAATTATCCGCGTTCGGACAACAACCAGTGGAAATCAGACCGAACAGAGAAGAAAAGCTATAACGACAGCGGGCCCGGAAGTAACCGGCCCCCACTGCCCAATCGTAATGTCAGCCCCCTTACCACGAATCGTTCGAAGATTTTGGAAGAGATAAAGAACCAAACCTTCTACGAGCCGTGCCCGAGGCGAACCAAACTCGGAAGGAGAGGTCGGGACAAGTATTGCGAATACCATCAGAGTACCGGACACTCGACCGAAGCATGTGTTAATCTCATGGATTTGATCGAGAAAAATATCCAGAACGGACAACTGATACAATATGTAGCAGGTCGGGAAAATGCAGTGGTGCCCAGAGAGGAGACCACAGATCAGACCCTGGATACTCAGACTCCACAGAACCCCCCAGCCCGAGGTGCAATTGATGTCATTTCGGGGGGTTCCGTTGGACGGGTATCGGGAAGAAAAAGAAGTGGGCATTTGGGAGCAGTGCTATCTGTTATGGGGTTAACTCCTAGGAAGGATCGGGCATATCCGGGAACGTCTATCTCATTTATGGACGAGGATTACCCGACGGATCTCATCGAGCCCCATGATGGTGTGTTGGTAATAACGGCTCAGGTCGGGATAGTGGATATGAAGAGAATGATGATAGACAACGGGTCTTCGGTCGATATTCTATACACTCATGCCTATCAGAGGTTAAACCTACAAGGAAAGAAGATGGATTTGGGAGGAGAAGGACCCCTGTACGGATTTAGTGGAGATCCGGTGTATGTGTCGGGCACCATCGAAATGCCAGTTAAGTTCGGCACAACACCCAATCAAGTTGAAATAATGGTCAGATTCTTTGTCGTCCAAATAGACTCGGCATACAACGCGATCCTCGGAAGGCCTACCTTAGCAGCCCTGCAAGCAGTAACATCGATACCCCATTTTAAAATCAAGTTTCCAACACCGAACGGGATCGAAGAGGTAAAAGGAGACCTAGATATAGCCCGAAGGTGTTACCGGAACAGCTTGATTTCTTCAGGGGTCGGGGTCAGCAAACAGAAACAGACAATGGCCATTGAGATCGAACCATTCACCGAGGGGAGCACAGAGCCACTTGCTCTTCCGGCCGAAGAAACTGAAGATGTAGAGTTAGTACCAGGAGAGAAAGAAAAGTTAATAAAAATCGGTTCAGGGTTAGCAGAACCTTTCAGAACCGGACTGATAGAACTACTTCAAGTCTACGCCGACATCTTCGCATGGAAACCGAGCGATATGCCCGGGGTAAGTGAATCAGTGGCAATACACGAACTACACGTGGACCCAAGCAAGAAACCAGTTATACAAAAACGAAGAATTTTCGCCCCGGAGAGGCAAAAAATAATCGATGAGGAGATTGCCAAACTTCTGGAGGCCAAATTCATCTTCGAGATCGATTACCCGGAGTGGCTGGCCAATGTGGTATTGGTCCAAAAGCAGAATGGGAAGTGGAGGATGTGCATCGATTACACGGACTTGAATAGAGCGTGCCTGAAGGATTTCTACCCTCTGCCCAACATAGATCAACTGATCGACGCAACTTCAGGATACGGAATGCTGAACTTTATGGACGCCTTCTCAGCGTCCCACCAGATTTCGATGTGCAAAGAAGACATCCCGAAGACCAGCTTCATCACACACAGGGCAATATATACGTACAGGAAAATGACCTTTGGGCTATTGAACGCGGGGGCAACTTATCAGCGGATGATGAACTTTGTGTTCACGAAACAATTGGGGAGGAGCATGGAGGTCTACGTAGACGACATGATTGTAAAGAGCATGTCAGTCCGTGATCACTTGGAAGACTTGTAAAATTGTTTCGAGACAGTTAAAAAACGCAAACTGAGGTTGAACCCAACCAAATGCACATTTGGGCTAGGATCGGGGAAGTTCCTAGGATATCTGATCAGCAAAAGGGGAATTGAAGCAAACCCAGAGAAAATCCAGGCAATACTAGACATGAGATCCCCGAATTCTTACAAGGATGTGTAGAGACTGACGGGTCGGATCACAGCCCTTCGAAGGTTCGTCTCCAAGTCGGCCGAAAGGTGCCTACCATTTTTCGATACCTTAAAAGGGCCTAAGAACGAGAAAAGCTTTCAGTGGACTTCAGAATGCGAGGACGTGTTCCAAGGGATCAAACGATATCTATCTTCGGCACCTCTTCTGGTGAAACCGATTCCTTCGGAACCTCTATATCTGTATCTGGCAGCAAGTTCGATGGCTGTGGGAGCGGCATTGGTTCGGGACAAAGGGGGAAATTAGTTCCCCGTATATTACGTCAGCCACGTACTCCGGGATGCCGAAATCCGTTACCCGAACCTGGAAAAATTTGCCTATGCTTTGATCATAGCAAGCAGAAAACTTCGGCATTATTTCCAAGGTAGGGTGGTCGTGGTATACACGGATCAACCGTTAAAAAAAATTCTACACCGACCTGAGGTTTCGGGAAGACTGGCAGCATGGGGAATGGAGCTAACACAGTTTGCGCTAGAGTATCAACCCCGAACAGCAATCAAAGGACAAGCGCTAGCAGACTTCGTCGTGGAATGTTCGTTCTCGGAGCCAGATGTGGGATCGGTGACCGAAACGCAACACATAAAGACTTCATGGACACTATATGTCGATGGCTCATCAACGTCAGACATCAGTGGTGCAGGGGTCATACTGACGAGCCCCAAAGGATTCAAAGTCCAACAAGCTATTCGATTTCGGTTCAAAGCAACCAATAACGAAGCAGAATACGAGGCCATTCTAGCCGGGTTAAAGTTGGCCCGAAGCTTAGAAGTACAGAATTTGGTCATCTATAGTGACTCGCAGCTGGTCGTCAAACAGATTTCGGGAGAGTATGAGGCTCGGGGGGTAAGAATGACGAAGTACTTAGCCGAAACAAAGAATAAACTGACATACTTCAACTCGGTCAGCTGTCAGGGAGTGAATAGATCCGACAACACAGTAGCAGACGCCCTGGCCCGGCTGGCGTCAACCGAAGCCAGCTCCTTCGAAGGTTCGGTGTATCTGGAGACAATGGAACAGCCAAGTGTCCCGAAAGAAGAGGTACTATGTGTTGATCGGCTGAACTGTTGGCTTATGCCTTATATCTTTTATTTGGCTGATGGAACATTACCTTCGGACCGGATTCTAGCAAGGAAGATCAAGCACCGAAGTTCAAATTTTGTACTGATCGACGGAGATTTGTACCGAAGAGCCTTCAGCTTCCCTTACTTAAATGTTTAACACCGTTAGAGGCGAGCTACATACTTCGGGAGGTACATGAAGGAATCTGTGGGGATCACATGGGGGCCAAGTCATTGGCGCATAAGATTCTAAGACAGGGGTATTACTGGCCAACCATCTACACAGAGGCCAAGGAACTCGTCAAAAAATGCCCCAAGTGTCAACTAAACGGCAACATCCCACATCAACCGCCCGAAGAACTCTACTCGGTCTTATCCCCGATCCCCTTCGCAGTATGGGGAATCGACATCCTGGGGCCTCTGCCGAAGGCCAAGGGACAAGTCAGCTTTACAATAGTGGCTATCGATTACATGACGAAGTGGGTCGAAGCCAAACCACTACAGAAGATCACCGAACAAGAATGCCATCAATTTTTGAAAGAAGGAGTAGTTTATCGGTTCGGCATTCTGATGGCAGTAGTCTCGGATAACGGTAGACAGTTTGTGGGGTCAAAGTTTGAAAGCTTCCTGAAAGAGTTGAGAATTCAGCACCGGAAGACTTCGGTTGCCCACCCTCAGTCAAACGGTCAAGTAGAAGTGACCAATCGAACCCTACTTAACGGGATAAAAAGAAGACTTGATGAGTTGAAAGGTAGATGGCCCGAAGAACTATTCAGTATTTTATGGGCATATCGAACAACCCCGAGGACAACCACTGGAGACTCTCATTTCCGACTGGCCTATGGAACCGATGCACTCATACCAGTAGAGATCGGTTCCCCCACCCTTCGGGTCAGCCAGTACAAAGAGCTCTACAACGATGAAGGCCTGAAAGTAAATCTGGACCTGCTAGATGAAGCTCGTGACACCGCGGTGTTGAGGTTGGCCATTTATCAACAGAAGACAGCCCGACACTATAACCAGAAGGTGAAGCTGAGGAGGTTCGAGGTAGGAGATTTGGTGCTTCGGGAGGTAGAGGCATCAACCCCCCAGAACACAGGAAAATTAATGCCTAACTAGGAGGGGCCTTATGAGATAGTAGAAGTGCCGAAGTCAGGGACTTACCGGCTTCGGGTAATGGATGGGTCGGAGGTAAAGAATGCATGGCATGCTGGAAGACTTAGGAGATATTACCAGCAAATACATGCCTATTCTTTCCTTCTAATGGTGTAATTTATGCAATTTATCAATGAAATGAAAACTTCTCTCAGAGAAACGTTTGTACTTCATTTTAATCTTGTACTGCTTTACCGATCATATAAGCTTCGAGTGTAAAACGATCAGACGGTCCGAGAGAACTTAACTGATCGATAAACGCCATAAGTATAACTGATCGACAAAGCAACGAACCCGATCATATAAGCTTCAAGCGTAAAGCGATCAGACAGTCCAAGAGAACTTAACTGATTGATAAACGCTACAAGTATAACTGATCGATAAAGTTACAAATCTGAGATAATACGCTTTAGATATAACTCGACCATATTGTCATAAACGACATAACTGTTTGATAAAAGTCAAGTTGAACTGATCGAGATAACAACTTAGAACGTGTTTGTCTTCATTTATATTCACAAAGTTTTACAATTCCCGATCAGATGAGCTTCGGGTACATACCCCGTCGGCTTCACTGGTCAGGTGAGTTACAAGACTTAGAAAAGAAAAATTACAAGTATGAAAAACAGATACTAAAGAGAACTAAGGTAAGTTATCATCAGCTTCGGCCTCCTCATCGGAAGAGTCAAGGATCGAGGCATCCAGGCCGGCATCAACAAGCTTCTCTCTCACTTTTTCCCGATAGGCCTCCACCCCTTCAGCAAACTGGGTCATGATCTTATCGGTCAAAGCAGGCGATTCTTCGTATTCCTTGATGGCAGCTTGTTTGAGGGAGACCTGTTCGGCCATTAAGGTGTTGTTCGCCTGGATCAAAGTCCTCAGCTGAGCATGAACCCCAGTGAACTTCTCCTCGAGGGCCTCCAGATTCCCCACCAAGGCCCTATTCTCTTCGGCCATCAGCTCCTTGTCATGCACCAGCTTCTTGGCATGATCGTTGAGACCGACGAACTCTTGTTGAAGTAGGGAATTTTGTCCTTCGAGTTCGGCAATCCGTCGATTGGCCTGGGTCACCTTATTCCAGGTATCAGCACGAAGATCCCGCTCCCTCTTCAGCTCCGAATCCCGACAACTCCGCTTGGAGAAGCTCCACATCGGTTCTCAGCTGGACCTCTCTCTTAGTAGATCGGGCAAGAGGAGCGATAGCCCGAGCGAGGATGGCATTGGCCTAAATACAGAGGCGAATTGATCAGATAACAAAAAGGTAAAGGAAAATATATATACAAACGAGGATGAATACCTGAGTCTGGCCTTTAAGATAGGTAACCAGGAAATCCTCTGAAGAAAAGTTCTTGAACCGATCATCGTCACCCGAGAGCCTAAACTGATCCAGCAAATGGAAGGGGAATTTTTCGGCATTACTCTTCGGCTAACAGGTGGTCGGTGACCCATCGGAAGAGCTGGCTTTGGATATCGGGGTGGCGGCAGGGATCGGACCTACCACCTCTTCGACAGGGGACGCTCCTGGATCAGACGCGACTTCTTCGATTGAGGCTCGAGAGGCCGATCCTCGGTACCCTCCGACTCCTCGTCCACCGTCGTTATGGTAGGAGGAGGAGGGGTCGGTTTTGCAGCTGGCTTTGGGGGGACCGAAGCGATGGTCTTGAGGGGAGCTCGGGTAGAGGAAGATATCTTCTTTGACTTCTTTAGCAAAGCCATCTTATCGGCCCCTTTCATCTGCAACACGCTTTTTGTAGGAACGTCCGCCTTGGAAGATTCGGGTAGAGGCCCGGTTGACGAACCAACCGACAGTTCGGCAATAGGGATAGCCTCGTCTGAAGGAGAGTCATCAGCAGCAGGAGGGTGGATGGGCTCAGCGATGACCTGCAGTGGGGTCAGATCCACTTCAGCACCATCGGGCTTGAAGATAGTCACTACAACATAAGACAAAAAGTTCATAAGAAAGAAATCGTAACAAAGGAATGGGAACACAGATGAATGGATTCGGATATGACAACTTACAGCCGTGTTCGTAGAGCCAAAATTCGTTGGATACGATCCCCAGGCTCCACCTGGTCTGCTTCAGAAGGGCATAAAACTTTTTGAAGGCAGCCGCACGACCCTTCGGGAACCTGGTTACCTTCAAGGGCTGTTCTTCGGGACAGGCCTAGTTCGGTAAAAGGTTTAGGTTGGTTCCCCTCATGAAGAACCATTGTGAATGCCAACCTTTATTGCTTGAGGGGGTCTTCATGAAGGCGGCACGGCCAGATACACGGTTCAGATGGCGAAGGCCTGGTTCCTTCGATCGGTCGATAGAAAATAGGACAAAGAAGAAGTCCAAACCTGGGGATATGCCAGCTTCTTGACACAAAGCAATAAAGCTGACAAGCTGGATGTAGGAGTTCGGGGCCAGCTGCGAGAACCCGATCCCGACCAGACAGAGGAAGGAGGAGATAAACTCGTGGAGGGGTAACCGAATCCCATATTTCAGGGCATAGAGATGGACGGCCACCCAACCCCCTTCGGGACGCCAGAACATCCTTTCATTCAGTTCAGCCACCCGAAGCTTGTACTCTTGGGGAATATTGAATACTGTTCGGATGTCGGATAGCTGAGAGTGGGTGATGGTGGAAACGGTGTTGATGACAGCATAGTCGGTCTCGAAAGCATAGAGGCGGCGAATTCGAGCATCGGCGTCCTCGATAGGAATGTCAGCCGGAGCCGTGGGAACCTCAACCTGGAGAAGGTCGCCGGCGGTGAGGGTGGGAGTACCGGCCGCTGTGACCGTCGTGGGAGGAGGAATGCTAGAATCGGCCATTTGTGGTGACTTAAAAGAAGGTAAGGCACAAAGGCAAGAGTTTAGAAAGGGAATGGCAGGAATCGAAGAAGTTTGGGGAAATGAGTGTCTCGCCGGAAATCGCCCTTACCGGAAAAATTTGACAGAGATTCAAAATATTGAAGGCTCGAAAAAGTGACAGTGATGAATGTTGGGGAGCTTATATAGCCCGTCTGGCATGGCTTCCAAAGGGGTTATTTATGGCAGGTGGGGCCCAGTCTTGAAAAAATGTGTACCAGCTCGCTGACCGAGGAGAAACCGCTTGGGTTCCCGAGAAAGCTCATCATTATGGCGTGACTACCCAAATTCATGTCCTTTCAAGTCTCATGTCATAAATATCTTATAACAAGAGACTGAGGGGCAATGTTCGGGAGTGTTTCACCGATCCCCTGTTGGGCTGAAGGCCTGGACCGGAACCGAGGAGGTCGGGCTCGTATGTTCGGATATATAAGATCGGGGTCGGTTACCCGATCCCAATAGGCCGGGGCCCCGTGGTCATCGTGAGGGTTGAGTTCGGGCCTATTGGGCTTGGCTATTGGTTTGGGCCTGAACGTGTGAGCAGTCCACATACAGAGTTGGTGTGACAAGGAGTTTACGTGATTAAGGGTATTAACCCTAATCATACGCTAACAAGGCAACTCTGGAGGTAGTGGTGGAAAGGGATTCCACTTGCACCTTTTAAGGAGATTGTGTTGGACCCAAATATGGTAGCTAACATATTTAGGAGTCCTACTCTAATTCGGAGGAGGATACCAAGGTGGTGGGAGCTCTATAAATACAAGGCCAAGGTTACAATTAAGAGGTAAGACATACTTTTAGCACTAAACACATAACCTCCCTTGTTAAACCTTGTGAACGGCCTGTGCTTATTCTCACACCGGAGCTATCCCCCGGCGGCATGGCCGTCAAGCTTCTGTGTGATCTGTTATTGTGCAGGTTTCAGCGCGTGGATTCTGTGATTGGACGCGCAGACGAAACTTGGCGTTAACAGATAAAATTATAAAATACATTTTTAAAAGAGTAAATTTTTTTGTCCAATTATGATTGTGACGTATAACAATATATGTGATTAGATATGATAATAAAATTGGTCGACTGTATCAAATACATTGTAAAAGAATTGCCAATTAGATTTATCCACGTAACTCGCAATAAAAAGTCGACATGTAAAGTCGTAATATATATCATTTTCCTTCTTAAAATATTATCAGCTATAATTATTCACATAACTCGAAATAATAAAATTTGACATATAAAGTCGTAAAATATATGATTTTCATATGTTATTATTGACATAAATATCATTCATTGCAAGTAAAATTTTCATTTCAAATATGCATCGATGTGATACTACTCATTATACCAACAAATAAACAAAGAAATTGATATTTTCACATTATTTTTTTATATTTCCACATAAAAAGTGTCGCTATAGATAAATAGCGATGGTAAAAGTCGTCGCTATAGGATCTATAGCGACGATTTTTATATATAAATATTAAAAAAGTCATGTAAAAATATCAGTTTTCAATAAACAATGTTGGTCTCATATCCGGTGCGATTATGCATTTTAAAAAGGACTATCTGACTCTAGGTTCGAGTAGTATTTAATCCAAATCACAAGTCATTTGTTTATTTTCAACATCAATTGGTTTAAACGTGTCTTGAATTTTTTCTAAGCTTCATTTACGTAAAATAAATCTCAAGAATATATGATGTGAAATAGGAGAGATCTGTAAAATCCCAATTTTTTATAAATAAATATTTAATTTTCTCTAAATATTATTTTGAATTGTAAAGTGTTGATTTGATATAATGCTATAGTTATGGGTGATATGTGTAAATTTTACAAAATAAGCAAGTTATCATAAAATATTCGTTTGGTTGAAAAATATTCTTTTTGTCGGGGAATATTCGTACGATGGTACAATCATTGGTGGACCCCACAACGGAATAACTATCGGATATAAAAGCGACAAAAATAACATTTTCATTAAATAACGGCAAGACTTTTACCGTTAAACTGTTGAAATACTCGGTGATAAAAGTACAATAATATGCGTTATCCACAGTAGTACGCGGTATTGCACAGTATCTCTGATTATTGATGCTTACGTAAGAAGTTATCCAATTTTATTCAATAATTGCCACAGTAGTTGCTGCATAGTATCTTATATTATTGATTCAATTATTGTCACAGTATTATCTGCACAATATTTTATATTATTAAATCAATAATTGACACGACATAGTTACTCATATTATTATTAGCATTATTGACAATGTCTAAAAAGTTCTGTTGAGGAAATGAGTTAGGTTGTTTAATTGCACGCCAATAAGGAGAAATCCTTATCGGAAATCTCTTTATTTCCTGGGAACGATCTGGTTGTCGATATTGTGAGTTATAATATTAATGATGAATAAGTGTTAAGATATTAAAAATGGGTTGATTAAAGATAAGTGATTTGTGGGAGATATTTATTCAATTTTTGATATAAATAGAAGGGTTTATCATAAAACGTTTGTTATAAATTTGACTTATTATTTCATAGACCCCTATATACCAATTTGTCAAACCGTCGATAGAAAGTTATCTCAATTTTGTTTTATTATTATAATAGTAATAAAACATAAAACTTTTTATATAAAACATAAACTTTTTATAACATATATATAAAGTTATTTGTTTTATTATAATATTTTATTGCACAATGATAAATTGTAAAAATCAGATTTTTGCTTGTGAATTCGTCTGAAATTCGACTATTCATCCGTGATTAAATAGTGTCGTGTCATTCTCCTATAAATATGTTGCTTAATTAAAAATTAAAAATAACATCAGAATCAGAATTTTTCTTCTATAATATTATGCGTATTTCTTTCTAGTATAAGAATACTTTGAGTGTAACTAATAGTGCAAGATTTTCTCAATAATATCTCTGATATATCAATCAGATAATGAATATTATTTCGTTCAATATTCGTAAAAAATATTATTTTCTTCCATACTATATAGCATGTAAGTGATATTATTTCGTTTCATATTCATAAATCTATATTTACTTTGATAAATATTGCTTCTATAATCCCTAAAATTAATAGAATATCCTTAATAGTTTGCGATTCATCTAATATCATTTTACTGGAATATTGGTGTGAACTTTCTTATTAAATTTTAATCTTTTCGTTTCAGAGTACTATTCATCCGGGGTATTATTTGTAAGACCCCAATTTTTTTATAAATAAAATTGAATTTCCTCTATTTATTATTTTAAAATAGTAATGGTTGATTTGATTAATGTGATAAGTTATGGGTAAAATGTGTAAATATTTTAAATAAGCAAGTGGTTATTAAATATTCATTGTTGTCGGAGAATATTCGTTTGGTTATGGAATATTCTTGCTGTCGGGGAATTCGTACGACGGCGTAGCCTTTTGTGGGCCCCATAACGGAAAGCGATTGGATGAAGAAAATGACAAGTATGAGTTTTTTAATTATAAATAACGGCGTAGTTGTTATCGTTAACACTATTGAAATACCCGGTGATTAAAACACAATAATACGCGGTGTTGCACAGTATGACACGGTATTGTACCAATGATCGATTCTTACGTAAAAAGGCACTACTCAATAATTGTTACAGTAATTACTGTTCAATATTTTATTTTATTGATTCAATAATTGCTACGTTGATATTTTATATTATTGTTGTTTCAATAATTGTCATTACACAGTATTTCTCATTATCAGATCAATAATTTATATTATTTTAATAATATTAGTAGATAACATTATTGACAATGTCTAGAAAGTTCTGTCTAAGGAGAGGTTTGATCACCTAATTGCGCGCCAGTAAGGAGAAATCCTTATTGGAAAGCCCCCTCTTTCCTAAGAATAGCCTAGTTGTCATTATTGTGATTCTGTAATATTATTTATGAATAATTAATTATTGATTTATATGATATGAAAAATATTTATTTATGTGGATATAAATGGAAGAATTTTTAGAAAAGTGACAATTGTTGAAAATTGATATTTTATCTTTTCTGATAAAATAATTTATTTAAATATATTATTATATTTTAATAATATAATAATGGTGATATTTTTAAGATGAATGTGTGATATATGAATAAATGAGGAGAAAGAGTATTTTTTGTTGCAATAAATGATAAAAACATGCTAAACATGTCGGTGGGCCTAATTTTTGACTGAAATTTGATTATAGCCTGTAAAATCGTCCGTATGTGAATTTTGGTCAATTTCTGTTTGAAATTTAAAAAAACTTAAACTTACAAAGTTGTAGAGAATTGAATTTACTATGGAATGAACATAAGATTTGAATTTTTCTGATAAAAGAGCTATTTATTATGAATTATTGGAGTTCTAGAATAATTGATTTTTGAAGTTTTAATTTTTTTTTATGAAAAACGTTTTTGTTATGATTGGTGGGCCCCATTTGTTGCTAAGCATGCTGAATTCAGAATTTCAAAGTGGGCGTAGGAATTTAAAAAAATAAATAATATTTTATTAAATTTTTTGCTTTAGTGTTCTAAGCATTTTTCTATAAATAGGGTACTTAGGTTAGAATTAAAAATCATACCAAAAACTGAAGTTTTCTCTCTCTATATTATCGAGCATATTCTTGTGAGTATTTTAATACTTTGAGTGTTGTTATACGGTGTAAGTTCGTTCAGTACTATATCCAGTATTCTAGTCAGAAGTACTGTCTTTTTGAGGTAAGGGATGTTATTTTTTTTTATAAATTATATTATTCTTTTAATATCATTATGCCAGAATATTGGTAAGATTTTTCTTGTGAAATTCTTGTCTTTTTGTGACGAGGTTACTATTCACGTATACGGCACTATTCACAAAAAAAAATTAAATTTTCGTTCTTTGTCCAAGTTGTTATTATGATTACTAGCTTTGATTGTATCCATGTTTTGATCTTCATTCGTGAATTTTGCTTCACAATAGTTTATTATGGAGTATTTTTGAACATGGATGATCTAAAATACGAATTCTTAATCTTTGTCCTTTTATCTCATTGGATTCGTTTTTTTAAAATTATTTTTCATCATCCTCAGTCCTAAATGATGATATTATTAAATATCTTTGACCTGTAGTGCAACGATGAATGATTTTTTGATGAATATCTTTGGTCGTAGTGCAAAGATGAACATGTGTTGAGATGAACATGACAAACTGATAAATATCTTTGGCCTGTAGTGAAAAGATGAATATTTGATGATGTTACAGGGATAAAATATTGCTGATGGACTTTTAAATCATAGAAGACAGTAGATTTCATTCTCTACTTAACTCTTCTAATGAATTGTTATTTCCGCTACGAATATTGATCTAAAAATTATTGTCTTTTATATTCTATCATATTTTTCCCTGTTGACGACTAACGATAATTTGTTCTATATTATCTTAGTCATAATATTCTTTACTGGGCTAGTAGAGTTCACCCTTTTTCTTTTTATTCTATTTTTCTTCTCAGGAAGCGAGAATATAGCGGGGAGTAGTCGGGGTGTGGAATGATGGTTCTAGACAGTTGTTTAGCAGTCTTCACTATTTTATAAAATAGTGTATCAATAATTGTAATGAGGACTTATTTGAGTTTGAATACTGTAATAACCCAATATTTTCAATAAGAAATTTTGCGAATAAATTTTTTTTTTATATATATAAAGGTGGGAATATGTGCAAAGTAAAATATATGTATATATGTGATAAATAAAATTATTTATTAGATGAATAATTATAAATAAATTCTTTTTAAGAATTATTGATCATTATAGATGATATTCGTATAATAAATTAATTTTGTAATAAAATATTTAATATCTATTTTCCATAAAAATATGATTATTGTATATATGATTATTAGGATATTATGATATGTATTCTATTATATTAGTTAAGTTAATCATTTTAACTTAATTAATAATGGTATGTATGAAGATTATGTCATATATGAATTCAAAACCCTAAGTCTGAATTTTGAATAAGAAATGAGAATAATAATATAATATTATTTATGTTTCAGTAATATAAACATGCCTGATATGTGTATTGTAATTTGAGGAACAGCTATGGAGAAATAATACAAACCCTAGCATTACTGATAAACTATAGTACATGAATCAATTTTGACTGTAAGATTTGTTAAGTTATGTATTATGTAGTTAATGACCATTATTATGTTTAATGTTAATTATGTAAACCCTAATTAATATTTAGAAACCCTAATTACTAAATCAAAACCCTAATTGCTAAGTTATAAACCCTAATTATTAATTTAGCAAGCTTAATAGTAATTAGTATTTTATAAAGCCTATTTTACAAGTCTAAAGTGATTAGGAAACCTAATTCATTTAGGGAACCCTAATTCACATTTCTAGAAACTAAGATTCCTATTTTACCCTTATTACACAAATCTAGATTATGAGTTTAGGAAACCTTAGGGTTAAACCCTAAGGGTTAGAAAGGAATTGTCAACCTTGCCACTAAAAGTAAACACCAGATGACCAAATTGCCCTTCGTACATTATTTAATAGATAACTTGTAAAACTTGCCATAACTTTAGTTGGTGACCAACTTTAGCTAGCCATGTGGTCTAGTACTAGCCTTTAATCAGCCCAAAACCTGCCCTCATGATCAGCCATGGTCCTTGCATCAAATTATATATAGATTGAGAGAGAGGAAAGTTCCTAATTTTATCCCAATTGTTCACAAACACACCACCAAGCTTCTCTCTCTCTAACCCACGAATTGTTTGAGCATTTCAGTCCCATAAGCCAGCCCCACATTTACCATTAACAGATCAGAAGGTTAGAATCAAAAATCAAAGCTTAAAGGTAAACCCTAAGCCAATAAAACTTGATCTAGTATGCTATGATGGATTTGTTATTTCTGTGTTTAAACATGTTATATGTTGTTTTAATCCATGATCTAGGTTGGTATTTAGTGAATCAATAACATTTATATGCTCGAATTTAAGTTTTTACAAAATCTGGGAAATTTTCAAAAGTGGTCTGACAACTGAATGTCAGACCACATAGATCTTTATCTGGTTATTATTTTTGTTGTTTAAATGTTTAAACTTGTAGTATGATATGATATCTTTAAGCTAGAACTGGAATCAGGGTCAGAGATATGTAAATTTCATGTTATTCTTGGTCAAACTCGGTTAACCGAGCATGACTGGGCAATTTTGGGTAACCCAGAAACTGCCCAGATCATGTCTGACAAGCTTTTCGAGGACTAATAACTATCATGTGTTATGAGTTTTGATGATGTTTTTGTATCTATGTTATAAACTGCTATGTGTGCTTTAGATATGTGCCTTTATATCACTTAGATAACAAATAGAATGTAACTAATCGATGGTCAAACTGGCCTAGACGAGCACGAACTCAGTTTTCTGGGTAACCTAGAAAACTGATGAACGTTGTCTCTGACAAGGTTTGACCGTGTGATATCTGTTAGGTTTGTAATATTCATGAACGCAATCAAATTGCACAAAATAAGCGGAAACGTGTAAAAATCAGAGTTTAAAATTTTACAAACCATATACCTGGATCATCCTTTATGCACAATTATTAATTGAACGAAAAGATATGAAGATCAAGAATCATACCCTTGAAGATTCGAGTTTCCTCAGGTACAAGTTCACTTCCAAATCTTTTCGTGTTCAACTTGAATCCGCCGGGTTTGGTTCCTTCCTTTGATCAACGTTAGCCACCCAAGTGTTTGGCCTCTAGAGGTGATCCACCAACGAAAAAGAAGGGTGATTGGCTAAACCCTAGTTTTCTATCTCTATAGAAAATGGTGTACTCTCCAACTATTGGAATTACGTCTCATGATATCTGATATAAGTTCACCTTATAAAGATATCAGGTAACCCTATTTAATTAAAAATAAGGTATTATTTATTTAATTAAACTCTTTTAATTAAATGGACTCCCTAATCTTATTAGTGATAATTAATTAAACTCCTTTAACTAATTTTCCCACCTAATCATATTAGGAATAAATGAGAGTACTAATATTAAATTAATTCCTAAACTCTTTTAGAAATTAAAATAATAATAATTATAATAATATTAATAAGACTCCTCTTATTAATTTATATTTAATATTTCTAAAATATTAAATAATAAATATTAAGCTATTTAATTTATTCTATCACCATAGATTAAATTAAATATACTTAACATATTATCACGATTATGCCATTAACTTCTTAAATAATTATTCTTCCTTTTATGGTGTGACCCTTTAGGTTCTCTATATTAAACCGGTTGTGAATAAATCAATTAGAACAATTCTAATCTTATTTAAATAAATAAATTAAACAATTAATTTATTTAAATAAATAATATTTATTCTACAATAGGGATAAGCCTCCCTAGCGATCAACGACTTTTCAGACAATATAGATTTTAACATTAATCATAAAAGAACTTTTGAGTAAATAGTTACCGTATAATTTAATCCTTCCACTATACAATATCCCAATTAAATATAAGACTTGGAATTACTGTCAAGTCTTAATTTATTTAATTATATGTATTTCGACTCTTAAATGCACAACACCAAATAATACAAATTAGAAACTCCTTTCTAATTTCATTCTGCCTTGGGCAAGGACTACTGGGTTGTCATTTATCGAATCACATAGGATATTTCTCTTCTTTTACTAGAAGCGGTAGATTCTTTATTGATCATACATTATCTCCATGTACGACTTATTATACCCAAGCATACCTTTTGATATTTCCTAAGGGTCTTAAGGAATAAGTCAAAGTATAACTCATCATACATAAGATATTATGATGAGCTCAAGTCCAAGGATCACTTGTACTACTATCACTACAGGAATTCTTATTGACAGACAAGTAAAACTCCATTAGGTATTCCTTAGCGAGCCACGTTCAGTGAACTTATTATCCAATAAGCACCTACATACTTGCTTTAGTGTCTCCACACAAATGATCATGAGATCAATCATTTTCATCCAATGAGCAAACAACTTATGTACCAATCTATCCGGATTCACTAATCCCTAATTTAGTAATCCAACGATTGGGAACTATTTTAGTTTTAAGCTTTCTAAGAATTTAGATCTCATTAGAATGATTATCATCATTATTCTAAAAGCATTGCTTAAAACTATAGATTTATCACATATTATAAAACAACATCATGTAGATAATTAAAAGCCTTTAATAAATTAATAATTTTTATTAATAAATGAATAATATTGTTACAAAGTATATGTTTTATCATCAAAAATGATTGGCTTGTGTGCATACTACTTTCAATCTCCCACTTGCACTAAAGCCAATCGTCATGATATCGCATACCCTTCTTCTCTAAGTGACGATTATCCTACTGTTGGATAAGCTTCAGTAAATGGATATGTAATGTTGTTCTTGAGAGTCCACTATTTCTATAGTGATTTTTCATCTTTTAATGATTCTTACAATCAAATGAAAGTGCCGCAACACATGTTTAGATCCAAGATGAGATTTAGGAACTATTCCTAGTTCTGTAATGAACTTTTCATCCAAACAATCAACTTGCAGCTTCATTAATAGCTATATACTTTGTCTTTATCACTAAACCAATAACTCTTTGCTGTTTGGAACCTTTCCAATTTCACCGCACCACCGTTCAAGGTAACGCTTTACCTTAAAGTGGATTTTCTGTCGTCTTGGTCTATCTGAAAAAAAAACTTGAGTCTGTTAAGCCCTCTAGTTTTAATTCAGACCCACCATAAATATGATCACATCCTTAGTGCCAGTTAAGTACTTTAAGATATTTTTCACTGACTCACAGTGAACTTCTCCAGAATATGACTAATCATCATCAGGTCTCGTATATTTCATTACATACATGATTGTCACTCATGCGATCTCTCTTTTCAGGAGTCTGTGGAAACTATTAAGAGAGATACACTCCATGGCTCATCAACATGAGACATCTCTTGGAGTTTGCCATGATAAACGACTTTAGCATCAAATGAATATACGTTCCTTGGGTTTAGTCGAGTATCCTTTTAAATCTATCTATATAGATTTTTATCCCAAATTACGATACTCTTCCCAAATCATTCATGGAGGAATGTTTAGACAACTTTATCTTTACTGATTCTAGCATTAATATGTCATTCCTTATCCATAGTATATCAACATATAATATTAGGAATGTCACGACGCTCCCACTGACCCTTTTGTACACACTAGGTTCATTCTTATTTGTGATAAAATCAAACTCTTTTGTTTTGTTTCATCAAAACGAATGTTCCATTTTGAGAAGCTTACTTCAATCCATTTCTCTGAGTGTCTACAACTCTTACCTAATCGTATGTAACTGGTTCATCATCTTCCATGATGTGTACCTCATCATCATCATCTATGATGAATCCATACCTCCTAGGTATCTTCGGTACTATTCCAGATTTATGATTCAGTTGTGGTACAATAGGTCTATCTACAGGTTCCTCTTATTTGACTTATAGTTTTTTGTGGTTCTTTAACTCTTCAAGATTCTATTATCCTCCAACTAGCCCCTTCAATGATAAACATCTTTATCTTATAAGGCAGTATGTTTCGCAATAAACACCTTGTGCTAAGTAGGATTATAGAACATATACCCTAAACTTACTTTAGGATGTCCCACAAATCTGTACTTGTCAAATTTTGTCCCAAGCTTATCCTTTGAAACCTTTTCACATAAGTTGGACAACCCTTTATCTTAACATACTTAAGATTAGGAATCCTCCCTGTCCATAACTTTTATGGAGTCTTGGGGCTGGATTTTGAGGTTACCTTTTTCGTAGATATACAACCATTTCTAGGACATTATCCCAGAAGGATACTGAAATGTCGGTAAAATCATTATGGACCGTACCATGTCCAACAAGGTACGATTTTTTCTTTCAGATACATCAATCAATTATTGTGTATCAGGAGGTATCCTTTGTGAGAAAACCATTTGAGATGATCTAGAAACTTATTGCACAAGTATTTATTCCTTGATCTAATCAAAGAATCTTAATACTTTGCCAATTTGTTTCACTTCTGAATTCTTTGAACCTTTCAAATAATTTACACTTGTATTTCAGGAAATATACACATTCAACTCTTTGAATGATCATCTCCCTTTCTTATACTAATTTATTCAATATGCAAAATTATTTTCACGTAAGTCAAGTATGCTAAATCCATTAAGTAATATTTCAGTTCTATACAAAACATTATTATTATAAATAGAACAACAATTGTTCTTAAATATAATACCAAATATTTCATTGTCCAACAACAAAATGAAAATAATATTTCTAACAAGAACAGTAATACAATAACAACTTATTGACTTAATAGGTTTGCCCGTAGGCAATGCTAAACTATAAGTTTCTATGGTTAATGCAACAATCTTTGCTTTATTTCCCACACATAGAATTACTTATCTTTGTTTAGCTTTCTACCTCTGCTTGGTCACTTCATAAATCTATATTTATGATAACCAAAGTCGGTATCTGTGACGCCCCCAAAATAGGTATACAACACCCATTCTGAGTCGCCAAATACATGGTACAGAAAGCAAACTACAACTTCAATAATACAATTGTCGTGCAAAATACGACAACACATACTGTGAGTTTAAATACAAATATTGTCTTCTGGACAATATCCACACTCAAATAAATTCTCATTACAATTATTCAAACACTATTTTACAGAAATAGTGAGGACTGCTAAAACATCTTTCTAGAACCATCACTCCATACCCCGACTAGATCTTGCTATGTTCTCACCTCCTGAGAAGAAAAATGGAACAAAAAGGAAAAGGGTGAGCTCAACTAGCCCAGTAAAGAATATTATGACTAAGATAATATACAACAAATTATCGTTAGTCTTCAACAGTGAAAAATCTGATAGAATATAATCGACAACAAGTTTTAGATCAACAACTGCAGCGGAAACAGCAAACCATTAGAAGAGTCAAGTAGAGAAAGAATTCTACTATCTTCTAAGATTTAAAAGTTCATCATCAATATTTTATCCCTGTAACATCAATTAATAATCATCTTTATCCAAATATTCATCTTTGCACTACAGGCCAAAGATATTCATTTGTATCACCTGTCAGTCATGTTCATCTCAACACCTGTTCATCTTTGCACTACAGGTCAAAGATATTCATTAAGTAATCATACATTTTTGCACTACAGGCCAAAGATATTCAGTAATATCATCATTTAGGACTGAGGATGGTAAAAAATATCTTAAAGAGAACGAATCTAGTGACACAGAAGGATAAATATTAGGGATTCGTATAACAGTTTATCCAAGATCAATAATACTTCATAATAATCAATTGTGAAGCAGAATTCAAAAATAAAGATCAAAACATGGATACAATCAAAGATAGTAACCATAATAGACATCTTGGACATAAAGGGAAAATTTTTATTTTTCGGTGAATAGTGTCGTATTCGTGAAAAGTATCGTATACGTGAATAGTGCCGTATACGTGAATAGTAATCTCGACACAAAAAGTTCCAAATTTGATAAAAACTCATATCAATATTTCAGCATAATGATATTGAAGAAAATAATATCATTAAGAAGAAAATAATATCCCTTACCTCAAAATATCAGTACTTCTAGTCGGAATACCGGTATAAGGCTGAAAGAAACTTGCTCTGATGAATAGAAACTCTCAAGTATCTAAATACTCACAAAATACACTCAATAATCTAGAGAGAGAAAGAGAGAAAACTTGTTTCTGGTGTGATTTTCAATTCTAACTTAGCCCTCTATTTATAGGAAAATGTTAGCACGCCGAAGCAGACTTAACTTGCAACCTGATGGCTTTACCTGCTACTATTCTCACCCACCACATTTGAATAAAAATCTCAGCACATTTCTTCACCAACCAAGAGTGGGGCCTACCAATTCTAGAATTTTCCATCAAAATGATAAACTCCGAAAATTTAACAATTTCTGAACCAGTCATCTCGTAAAATTCATAATAAATCATACGTTCATTTTTAACGGTTCAAAATTTATGGACATATAGTCAACTTATATATGTATAACATATCCAAAAATTACCACGATCCAACGGTCGGATTAAAAATTATAACTCCCGTAAAATATCTCAAAAACCCTGATTTTTAATGTCTCCATTCCGACAAAAATACTGATAAAAATCTCAACATTAACTCCTTCATTTTTAACCACAAAAATATATCCCTCATTTATATCTACATAAAATAAATATTTCCTTATCATATGAATTAATAATTAATTATTCACAAATAATATTACAGAATCACATTTATGACAACCAGGCTGTTCCCAGGAAAGAGGGGGCTTTCCAATAAGGATTTCTCCTTACTGGCGCGCAATTAGATAACCAAACCTCTCCTTAGACAGAACTTTCTAGACATTGCCAATAATGTTATCTAATAATATTATTCAAATAATATGAATTATTGATCTGATAATGGAAAATACTGTGCAGCAACAATTATTGAACAACAATAATATAAAATATCAACGCAAAAATTATTGAATCAATAAAATAAAATATTGAACAATAACTACTGTAACAATTATTGAGTAGTGCCTTCTTACGTAAGAATCAATAATTGGTGCAATAACGTGTGCTACTGTATTTTAACCACCGGGTATTCCAACAGTATTAACGGTAACAACTACGCCGTTATTTATAAATAACTTATACTTGTCGTTTTCTTCATCCAATCGCTTTCCGTTATGGGGCCCACACAATGCTGCGTCGTCGTACGAATATTCCCCGACAGCAAGAATATTCCACGACCAAACGAATATTCCCCGATAAAATGAATATTTTATAACCACTTGCTTAGTTTGCAAAATTTGCACATTTCACCCATAACCAAAGTATTATATCAAATTAACCCCTTATTATTCACAATAATATTTAGAGAAAATTTGATTTTATTCATTAATAAGTTGGGGTCTTACAGTATCCAATACCCAAGTAGAACCTTGACTCAAATAAAAATTTATTTTAAATCATGAACAAAATTATATTTGTAACCGAAACTTCACTAAACTTCTTCTGGTTAGCCTCTACAAGATGCTTCTTGCAATTTTTTCCAGTGTCCAGGCTTATTGCAGTGGAAGCAAACTCTTTTGCTATCCGTATCAGTTTTGTTCTTATTAACCTTTGCTTTTGCCTTTTAATTTACCTTCTTTGAATCGTTCTTCTTTTCAGAAGATCCTTTGACCCCTACTAGTGAGACATGGTCTTTCTTGGTTGGAAAGTGACTCTCAATATTTTTCAACATGTTAAGCAAATCAGCAAGGCTGATATCTAACTTGTTCATATGAAAAATTTACAACAATTGTGAAAGGAGTCTGGGAGTGAGTGCAAGATTAAATCTTGGCTCAACTCTCCATCCATGATAAAATCCGTTGTCTTAATTGATCAATCAAATTGATTATGTTAAGGACTTTTATCTGTACTGTAGTGTCATCGGTCATTCTAGATCGGAAGAGCTCCTTAGATATGTGATATCTATCAGTCCTACTTTTCTCACCATCAACTACTTAATGTGCAGGAATATAATAGGAGCATCCATAGTTTCATACTGACGATGAAGCTCGTCACTCATGGATGTGAGCATGATGCATTGAGCCAACTGTGGATCCTCTTGCCACTTTCTAAAAGTAGCAATCTTTTTCTCAGAGGCATTGTCTGCAACCATTGCAGGGATAGACGTATTAAGGACATAAGATAGCTTTTCAACCGTGAGAACAATTCTCAAATTTCTTAACCAATCCATTTAATTCGGTCCGATTAAATAGCATTTAATATGCTTCGCAGTGATAGTAATTTTAGACATTGTAAAATTCTTTAAATGAATTTGTAATTGACAACATTTTAGCATACATTCTTTTATTAGTTACCAAAATAAATTAGGTCTTATTTTAAATTGGTATCTCCCACTATTTTCATCAAACTATATTACGTCACTTATATAGTTCGGCAAAATCTAATTAAAGATTTGCTAGTGAGAATAAGGATCCCATTTCAAATGTATATAGCCTTGTGTGTGCACAACAAACTATATATAAATAAATAGGTAGACAACTCTTGTCAATTACATCAACTATGTAACTACTTGTATTTTACTTTTTAAATCATAATGGTCAAGTGTGTGCACATCCAAACTAAAATGATTTAAGTTAAGTCAGACCCAGCATTTTCATATAAGTGAAGAGAAAACTACAGCCCTTGTGTGTGCACAACAAAGCAGTAATGTTCAATTCCATATAAACATCATATGTAATAAAAATAACATCTTAAATATTAAATACTTGCCTTGTGTGTGCATAACAAACTCATATTAAATATTCAATACTCTATTGTTTCTATCAAACTAGAAGGCGACGTTCGATATTATAAATATCTTTGAACGTTACAACTTAATATAAAATATTTGAGGGGTTTGTTGTTAATTTGTCTCATCTTGTTTAGCGCGTATACACATATATATTTAATACGCGTCATATTAATTAACATGCGAAGCATGTTTACATAATATATAATATATATAGTGTGATGCCCCCAAAATAGGTTCGTTCCACCCAACCCATTCTGAGTCGCCAAATACATGGTACAGAAATAACTACAACTTTATTAATACAACACATAAACTGTGAGTTTAAATACAAATATTATCATCTAGACAATATTCACACCCAAATAAGTCCTCATTATAATTATTGATACATCATTTTACAAAAATAGTGAGGACTACTAACAACTTTCTAGAATCATCATTCCATACCCCGACTAGTACTTGCTACATTCTCGCCTCCTGAGAAGAAAAATGGAACAAAAAGAAAAAGGGTGAGCTCAACTAGCCCAGTAAAGAATATTATGACTAAAACAATATAGAACAAATTATCTTAGTCTTCAACAGGAAAAAATCTGATAGAATACAATAGACAACAAATTTTAAATCAATATTCGCATCGGAAATAATAATTCATTAGAAGAGTTAAGTATGAGAATGAAATCTACTATCGTCTATGAATTTAAAAGTCCATCATCGATATTTTATCCTTGTAACAATAATCAATATATGTATCTGGAATCAAATGTTCATCTTTGCACTACAGGCCAAAGATATTCATCAGTTGGTCATGTTCATCTAAACACCTGTTCATCTTTGCACTACGGGCCAAAGATATTCATCTGAAAATCATTCATCTTTGCACTACAGGCCAAAGATATTCAGTAATATCATCATTTAGGACTGAGGATGATGAAAAATCATTTAAAGAAAACGAATCCAGTGAAACAAAAGAACAAATAGTAAAGATTCGTACTTCGGTTTATCCATGTTCAAAAATACTCCATAATAAACTATTGTAGAGCAGAATTCAAAAATGAAGATCAAAATATAGATACAATCAAATATAGGAACCATAACAAACAATCTTGGACACAGAAAAGAAAATTTAATTTTTCTGTGAATAGTGCCGTATTTATGAATAGTGTCGTATACGTGAATAGTGACGTATACGTGAATAGTAACTCCGACACTAAAAGGTAGAAATCTCACAAGAAAGATCATCATACTTCATGAATAGTAACTCATAAATAGTAACTTGTGAATAGTAACTCGTGAATAGTAACTCATGAATAGTAACTTGTGAATAGTAACTCGTGAATAGTAACTCTTGAATAGTAACTCAACTGAGTTGATTCGAGAAAATCTTTCCATGAATCTCCGATAATAACCAACTAAGCTTAGAAAGCTACGTATTTTGATTATTGAATTAGGTTGCTCTCAACTGTGAATCCTATCCCAATATTGGATAGAACGTCATAATGGCAACTATCAGTTTACTACCGCATAAATATGACATCCCCTACGAAGAGTCTGGCTTTGGTGCATTCCACAAAGGAAGTCACCAGTTAGAGGCTTGGTTATCAACTTTTATAGTTGGGGTTTTAACTCATGAAGTTCAATAGGAGCCATTCAATATGAAATTTTAGAAATGGGTTTTGTACCGGGTTCAAAGACGATACAAAATTCAATATCACGCTCTTGGGGTAGGCCAGGAAATTCTTCAGGAAATACGTCAAAAAATTTACTAACAACAGAAATATCATTCAAATCTGACGTATTTTTGTTCAAGTCTATGACATGGGCTAAGAAAACTTGACATCTATTTTTTAATAAACGAATGACTTTATGGCTTGATATGAAAGTGTTTGACTTCAATAGTTTGGTTGCTTGAATTTGAATAATAGGTTGCTTAGGAATATGAAAACTAACAACCTTATGAAAGCAATCAATTTTGGTAGGATGAGTAGTTAACCAATCAATCCCTAAAATCACATAAAAAGCAAGTATCTTTAAAGAGATAAGATCAACAAGTAATGTGATGGTACCAACTTGGATCAAATAAGATTTATAAATAGTGGATGTAACGAAAGTTTCTCCTAACGGAGTTTCAACAGATAAGTCAAAGTCTAATTTTTCAAGAGTCAAGTTCAAACGTTGAGCACAAGCAGGAGAGATAAAAGAATGGATAGAACCGGTATCTAATAAGGTATAGACTTCGTAAGAATTTATAATTAACTAACCCGTGCTAACTTCGTTTGGGTTCCTCGCGTTTTGACCAGTCATGACAAACGCTCTTCCAGGAACCGCTGACTTTGACTTTTCTAGGACAGTCTTTTGAGTCACCATCCCCGTTGGACTTGGTTTCGCTACCGTACAATCTCGAGCGATATGTCCCTCATTTCCACAATTATAGCATACCTTAAACTGTTGTGGACAGTTTAGGTTGATATGTCCCTCTTTTCCGCATTTATAGCATACGACCGATGGTCGTTCTCCTCCCTTAGAACCAGTTTCTGCTGGTGCTGACGTCTTCACATTGTCATTATTGAATCTCTTCTTTTTAAAATCTCTCCCCGACTCGCTTCTTCTATTTTCATGGTCACGATTACCACCAAAGTGGTTACCGCTTTTTTCCGTATTTTTCTTTCCCCGCTGGTTATCGTTGGTACGATCCTGGTTGTGGGCCATCGGTTGAACGTACTCGTTATCTTGCTCTAATAATTGAGCCCTGTTGACAACATCTGAATATAGAGAAAATTTATGAGAAATGAGATACTGACGTATGTCGGGTTTCAAACCTCTCAGAAACATCCGCGTCATACGTTCCTCATTCTCCACCAAATGAGGTGTAAACCTAGATAACTCCGTGAACTTTGTCTCGTACTGGGACACCGTCATGTTGTTTTGTTCCAGTCTAATAAACTCTACCTCCTTCATATGACAAATACTTTCAGGAAAGTACTTGTCATTGAACAGTTTCTGAAATGTCTCCCAAGACATGCTGAGTGCGACTGGATAGGTACGCTTCACAGATTTCCACCAGTAATCTGCTTTATTACGGAACATAAAGGTGGCGAATGGAACCTTCTGTTCCTCCGTGAATCCCAAGACAACGAATATCTTGGTAATTTGCTTGACCCACGTTTCTGCCTTAATCGGATCCGATTTTCCCTAGAATTCTGGTGGTCCCAACTCTTTGAACTGTTTGGCTGTGACCAGCTGTGCGTTGCCATTGTTTCTACCTGTATTTTGAACAGGAGTCTCCCTCGTCTGGTTTTGCATGAACCGTAAAAAGCTTCTAAACATCTCATCGTTCATCGTCTGCTCAGTGGTGTTGTTTACAGGAGGAACATTGACGGCTTGTTGCACGTTCTCCTCGTTGGTGAGTAAAGGTGTCTCCACTGTCTCATTTACTCCACATTTAACATTCTCAGTTGTCATTCTCAAATACTGCCATAAAATAAAGGTTAATTAAATAAATTAACATATCATATAATATCCCTATATTCTGACTAACCAATAAATATGTAAGACCCCGAATTTTATGAAATAAAAATATTCAAATTTTCTTATAATTACTATTCAGTAAATGATTAAATTGATAAAAGTTAAAGTTAAGGGTGATATGAATTTTTTTTTCAAAATACGTAAGTGGTTATAAAATATTCATTGTTGTCGGGGAATATTCGTTTAGTCGTGGAATATTCTTTCTGTTGGGGAATATTCGTACGACGGCGCAACCATTTGTGGGCCCCATAACAGAATAACTGTCGGATGAAGAAAATGACAAATTTGAATTTTTATAAATAACTGCGTAATCGTTACCGTTAACACTGTTGGAATACCTGGTGGTTAAAATACAGTAATACGCGTAGTTGCACAGTAGCACACGGTATTGCATAATATTTTTTTAATTATTGATTCTTACGTGAGAATGTACTACTCAATAATTGTTACAGTAATTTCTGTTCAATATTTTATTTTATTGAATCAATAATTGCTGCGTTGATATTTTATATTATTGTTATTTCAATAATTGTCACTGCACAGTATCTCCATTATCTAATCAATAATTCATATTATTTGAATAATATTATTAGATATCATTATTGACAATGTCTAGAAAGTTCTATCAAGGAAAGGTTTGGTCACCTAATTGCGCGCTAGTAAGGAGAAATCCTTATTGAAAAGCCCCCTCTTTCCTGGGAACGACCTGGTTGTCATAATTGTGATTCTGTAATATTATTTGTGAATAATTAATTATTGATTTATATGATAAGGAAATATTTATTTTATGCGGATATAAATGATGAATTTATTTATGTGGTTCTAAATGAAAGAATTAATGTTGAGGTATTTTATCAGTATTTTATCGGATTGGAGGTATTAAAAGATCAAATCAGTGTTCTTACAGCTTTATTGTGTGAGTTATAATTTTTAATCTGACCGTTGGATCGTTGTGATTTTTGGATATAATATACATATATAAGTTAAGTATATGTTCACAAATTTTAAACCGTTAAAAATGAACGAATGATTTGTTATGAATTTTAAGAGGTGGCTGATTCGGAAATTAGGTTTATAAATAATTTTGGTGGAAAATTCTAGAAATGGGTGGGCCCCACTTTTGGTTATTGGGGAAGATGGCTAATTTTTGATGGGTGGAATAGTAGTAGGTAAAGTCATTAGGTAGCAGGTCAAGTCTGCTTCGGCGTGCTAACATTTTCCTACAAATAGAGGGCTAAGTTAGAATTGAAAATCACACCAGAATTTATAAGTTTTCTCTCTAGATTATCGAGTGTAGTTTGTGAGTATTTAGATACTTGGTGAGTTACTATTCATCAGTGCAAGTTTCCTTCAGCGTCATATCCGATATCCAGTCAGAAGTGCTGCTCTTTTGAGGCAAGGGATAGTAAGGGATTTTAAGGGTTGTTATATTTTTCAGTTTCGTAATTTTTCTGACCTTCAAAAATTCTGGAAAAATTTAAAATGATAATTTGATGAGTTTTCTAAATTGTGTCCAAAAATGACGATTTTTGGATGTATAGATTAAGAGTTATGAATTTTATGGGAAAAGACTATTTTAAAAGTAAACCCTTATAACTCCTTGTTGTTAACTCCAAAATTGGTGAAAATTTTATTGGGAGTACATGGATATAACAGAAGTATACTCTGTAAATTTTGGAATTCTTGGACAAAAGTACAATTTTTGATAAATATCTAAATATTCGGCTATTTTGGCCATATGAAAAAGAGTAAATGACTTTTAAAAATTTCGAAAAAAATATATGTTCAATATGAGACTATATTCTGCTAAATCCCAGAAATAAAAAATTGTTTACATTGATTTGGTATTTTTCATGAAAATAGACTAGTTATGAGTAAATGAATTAAATATGTTATGTGAAGTAAGAAAATTGGAAAATAGGATTTTATAGCTTGAGAATCCTATATGAGGTATATGCAGATTTTTTATGAGAGTTTTGGTTATTGGTGATGAAATCTTATGAGTTTAGAATTTTGGGATGATTAAATGTATTATTTAGTAAAGTGTAAACAATTAAAATAAATTATTTATAAGTTTAAGAAATATTATTCTTTCAATATCATTATACCGAAATATTGATATGGATTTTATTGTGGAATTTTTACCTTTTTCATGTCGAGTTACTATTCATGAGTTACTATTCACAAAGTTACTATTCATGGATTACTATTCATGACAAAATTAGTTTCTTTTTCTAACCAAATTATAGTTGATTTATGAATATTACTCTTGAGATTAAATCTAGATGTTTTGATTATATATATGTTACTATTATATATAACATTTTTATAACCCTAATGATGATATTTCGATTTGACTTGAGTGTAAAGAAGGGTAGATTTTTGGTATGATCATGACTATGGGTTCCCTTTGGCCAGTAGTGTAAAGTTGAATTGTTGACTGGTATGATCATGACCATTCAATTTATAATTTAATATCTTTAACTTAAGTGCAAAGGTGAAATGATCAACATGGTTATAATTATTGTTTATATAAATTCTGAAATGATTATATATATCTTTGAGATATTAATATATTTGGCCTGTAGTGCAAATATGAACTGTTGATGAATATATTTGGCCTGTAGTGCAAATATGAACTGTTGAGGAATATCTTTTGCCTGTAGTGCAAAAATGAATTGTTGATGAATATCTTTGACCCGTAGTGCAAAGATGACCTGTTGTTGAATATCTTTGGCCTGTAGTGCAAAGATGGTCTGTTGATGAATATCTTTGGCCGTAGTGCAAAGATGAAATTTTTAGTATGATTATAAACAGGAACTGTGATTTGGTATAACCATGATCTTTGATGTTTCAGGTAAAGACATGTGATGAAAATTATCTTCGTAAATTATCTTCGTCCTGGATGCGAAGAGGAATTTAGAATTACAATTATGATTATGAGTTATTCATATAATTGTGGAAAGGAACTATTGATTAATATTACAGGGATAAAACATTGTTGGTGGACTTTTAATGTGGAGAAGATAATAGACTTTATGGTCTATTTGACTCTTCTAATGGATTGCTCGTTCCGCTGCAACTATGGTTGAAAAATTTTATCATCTACCATATGTTCTAAATCTCTGATTTATTACTGTTGAAGGCTATTGATAATTTATTTATCTTTAGTCATGATATTCTTTACTGAGCTAGTTGTGCTCACCCTTCTGTTTCAAAATTCCTTTCAGGTAATACGAGTGTAGCTGGGTCGAGCGGGGGTAACAGGGGAATAGAACGGTGGTCATCATTTAGAAGTTATATTTGATGAATCCAATAGGGTGAGGTGAACCTAACGTTGGAAGGGTGTTTTGCCACTATCATACAAGATGTCTAATGACATACAACCTCGTGTCATCATAAGAAACGGTTGTGCATATCCACTTGCTGAGTATATCTACGAGCACTACCTATATAATCTTGGTGTTTGTTTGAAGTATAATTCTCAATTAGAGACAGTGGAGATAATGATATGTCAAGAGAAGACTCACCATTGGAAAGAATATGATAGTAATCTTCTCGTTTTCTTTGGGGTTTATTGGGTCAACCAAGGATAATTCTGTGGACATATGACATCTATCATAACCTAGAAGCATAGCCTCCCATGTACGAAGGTTTCCTTGAGCACTTTCCAAAGATTCTAATTTCTAAAATAGTTTTTGATTATACCTTTATGTAAGGTGTCATTGTGAGGTGCTGTCCACGGTTGGGACATGAGTCACATTTGGTATATATTTGTATCCAAACTCACAGCATATGTGTTGTTGTATTTTGCATGATAATTGTTGTAATAAAGTTGTAGTTATTTTCTGTACTATGTATTTGGTGACTCAGAATAGGTTGAGTGGAATGAACCTATTTTGGGGTTGTCACAAAATAAGCTTAGGTAGGACACACTAGCGAAGGATTTAATCGTCTTTCCCTTCCTAATTCTATTCCCTGATCTTTGCCAGAGATCATATCCCTAAGTTCTGATATCAACTGTGACGCCCCCAAAATAGGTTCATTCCACCCAACCCATTCTGAGTCGCCAAATACATGGTACAGAAACAACTACAACTTTATTAATACAACACATAAACTGTGAGTTTAAATATAAATATTGTCATCTAGACAATATTCACACCCAAATAAGCCCTCATTATAATTATTGATACATCATTTTACAAAAATGGTGAGGACTACTAACAACTTTCTAGAACCATCATTCCATACCCCGACTAGTACTTGCTATATTCTCGCCTATTGAGAAGAAAAATGGAACAAAAAAAAAGAGTGAGCTCAACTAGCCCATTAAAGAATATTATGACTAAGATAATATAGAATAAATTATCGTTAGTCTTCAACAGGGAAAAATCTGATAGAATACAATAGACAACAAATTTTAAATCAATATTCGCAGCGAAAATAATAATTCATTAGAAGAGTTAAGTAGAGAATGAAATCTACTATTGTCTATGAATTTAAAAGTCCATCATCGATATTTTATCCCTGTAACATCAATCAATATATGTATCTGGAATCAAATGTTCATCTTTGCAACTACAGGCCAAAGATATTCATCAGTTGGTCATGTTCATCTAAACACCTGTTCATCTTTGCACTACGGGCCAAAGATATTCATCCAAAAATCATTCATCTTTGCACTACAGGCCAAAGATATTCAGTAATATCATCATTTAGGACTGAGGATGATGAAAAATCTTTTAAAAAAATGAATCCAGTGAAACAAAAGAATAAATAGTAAAGATTCGTACTTCGATTTATCCATGTTCAAAAATACTCCATAATAAACTATTGTGGAGCAGAATTCAAAAATGAAGATCAAAACATAGATCCAATCAAAGATAGGAACCATAACAGACAATCTTGAACACAGAAAAGAAAATTTAATTTTTCTGTGAATAGTGTCGTATTTGTGAATAGTGTCATATACGTGAATAGTGACGTATACGTGGATAGTAACTCCGACACTAAAAGGTAGAAATCTCACAAGAAAGATCATCATACTTCGTGAATAGTAACTCATGAATAGTAACTTATGAATAGTAACTCGTGAATAGTAATTCGTGAATAGTAACTCGACATGAAAAGACAAAAATTTCACGAGAAAAATCTTACAAATATTCCGGCATAATGATATTGAAAAAATAATATCATTTATAAAAAAAATAATATCCCCTACCTCGGAAGAATAGTACTTCTGACTGGAATACTGGATATAGTGCTGAAGGGAACTTGCACCGTATAGCAACACTCAAAGTATCAAAATACTCACAAGAATACGCTCGATAATATAGAGAGAGAAAGATTTCAGTTTCTGGTGTGATTTTCAATTCTAACCTAAGCACCCTATTTATAGGAAAATACTTAGAACACCAAAGCAGAAAATTTAATAAAATATTATTATTTATATTACAAATTCCTACGCCCACTTTTACCAACTGATTTCAGCCACCTAGCACATGTTAATGATGCCCACAAACATTTTAAAAACGTTTTTCTTTTAAAACAAATTTAAAACTTTTAAAAATTAATTATTTCGGAACTTCAGAACTTCAATAATTCATAATAAATGACCCTTTTTTCAGAAAAATTCGAACCTTATATCTTTTTTATAGAAAATTTCATTATCTACAACTTTACAGAAGAAAGTTTTTTCAAATTCCAAACAGAAATTGACTGAAATCTACAAACGGACGATTTTACAGGCTATAATCAAATTTCAGTCAAGAAATGGGGTCCATCGACACACAAAAATATAATAATATATTTAAATGAATTATTTTATCAGAAAAAGATAAAATATTAATTTTTAATAATTATCACATTAAAAATTTTCTCCATCTATATCCACATAAAATGAATATTTTTCTTATCATATAAATCAATAATTAATTATTCACAAATAATATTACAGAATCACAATACTGACAACCAGGCCGTTCCCAAGAAAGAAGGGGCTTTCCAATAAGGATTTCTCCTTACTGGCGCGCAATTAGATGACCAAATCTCTCCTTAGACAGAACTTTCTAGACATTGCCAATAATACTATCTAATAATATTATTCAAATAATATGAATTATTGCTCTGATAATGGAAAATACTGTGTAGTGACAATTATTGAAATAACAATAATATAAAATATCAACGTAGCAATTATTGAATCAATAAAATAAAATATTGAACAGTAATTACTTTAACAATTATTGAGTAGTGCCTTCTTATATAAGAATCAATAATTGGTGCAATACCATATGCTACTGTGTTTTAACCACCGGGTATTCTAACAGTATTAACGGTAACAACTATGCCGTTATTTATAAACAACTTATACTTGTCGTTTTCTTCATCCAATCGCTTTCCGTTATGGGGCCCACATAAGGCTGCGACGTCGTACGAATATTCCCCAGCAGTAAGAATATTCCACGACCAAATGAATATTCCCCGATAACAATGAATATTTTATAACCACTTGCTTATTTAAAAAATATTTGCACATTTTATCCATAACTAACCACATTAATCAAATCAACCCTTACTATTTCAAAATAATAAATAGAGAAAACTCAATTTCATTTATAAAAAGTTGGAGTCTTACAACCTCACCTCCTTATGAAATTTCGTCCTCGAAATTGACGTACGTATCTAGTATTTCGAAAAGGTGAGGGTACCTCGCTTTCATTTCTGTTTTCAATTCTCAAGTCATTTCCTCAATAGCATGGTTCCTCCACAAAACTTTGACTTGTGGTATGACCTTTGTGCATAGGACATGTTCTTTCCTATCCAAGATCTTAACAGGTACCTCCTCGTATGTTAAGTCTTCTGCTATTTCGTATGGTTCTAACTCATAAATGTGGTTTTGGTCGTCCACATAATTTCGTAACTTCGATACGTAAAAAACGTTATGAACACGCGACATACTTGGCGGTAAAACGAGTCTATAGGCCACAGTTCCTATTCGATCGAGGATTTCAAATGGACTAATAAATCCAAGGTTTGAGCTTTCCTCACATCGCCGATTCTCGCTTTTGGAATAACAACTTCGTGCACCTCCTTCTTCATATTCATCAGCTCCGGGTTTGTGGCTTGAACAACTTTAACTTTATCGATTAAAGTCGATTCTACTCGTATATCATCACGTGGGTCCCTAGAGTCTTTAACTCTATCTCTATCATTTGTAAGTCATACAAAATGGGTCTTTGTGTTTGACAATATCGCACTCTTACTCGCATACGATCTTCTACTCAACGCCTCAGCTACCACGTTTGCTTTTTCAGAATGGTTTGGTCAGAACAGATGTCGAAATGAGTCTCCTCTTGATTTCTTCGAAGCTCTTCCCACATTCCTTGCTCCATTCGAATTTTGTATCTCTACGAGTCAGCTGAGTTGATTCAAGAAAATCTTTCCACGAATCTCCGATAATAACCAACTAAGCCTAGAAAGCTACATATTTCGATTACTGAATTAGGTTGCTCTCAACTGTGAATCATATCCCAATATTGGATAGCACGTCATAATGGCACCTATCAGTTTATTACCGCACAAATGTGACATTCCCAACGAAGAGTCTGGCTTCGGTGCATTCAACAAAGGAAGTCACCAGTTAGAGGCTTGGTTATCAACTTTTATAGTTGAGTTTTTAACTCATGAATTTCAATAGGAGCCATTCGATATGAGATTTTAGAAATGAGTTTTATACTGGATTCAAAGACGATACAAAATTCAATATCACGCTCTGGGGGTAGGCCAGGAAATTCTTCAGGAAATACGTCAAAAAATTTACTAACAACAGAAATATCATTCAAATCTGACGTATTTTTGTTCAAGTCCATGACATGGGCTAAGAAAACTTGACATCCGTTTTTCAATAAACGAATGGCTTTATGGCTTGATATGAAAGTGTTTGACTTCAATGGTTTGGTTGCTTGAATTCGAATAACAGGTTGCTTAGGAATATGAAAACTAACAACCTTACGAAAGCAATCAATTTTGGCAGGATGAGTAGTTAACCAATCAATCCCTAAAATCACATCAAAAGCAAGTATCTTTAAAGAGATAAGATCAACAAGTAATGTGATGATGCCAACTTGGATCAAATAAGATTTATAAACAGTGGATGTAACGAAAGTTTCTCCTAACGGAGTTTCAACAGATAAGTCAAAGTCTAATTTTTCAGGAGTCAAGTTCAAACGTTGAGCACAAGCAGGAGAGATAATCGGTATCTAATAAGGTATATACTTCGTAAGAATTTATAATTAACTAACCCATGCTAACTTCGTTTGGGTTCCTCGCGTTTTGACCAGTCACGACAAACGCTCTTCCAGGAACCGTTGACTTTGATTTTTCTGGGATAGCCTTTTGAGTCACCATCCCCACTGGACTTGGTTTCGCTACCGTACAATCTGGAGCGATATGTTCCTCATTTCCACACTTATAGCATACCTTGAACTGTTGTGGACAGTTTAGGTTGATATGTGTCCCTCTTTCCCGCATTTATAGCATACAACCGGTGGTCGTTCTCCTCCCTTAGAACCAGTTTCTGCTGGTGCTGACGTCTTCACATTGTCATTGTTGAATCTCCTCTTTTTAAAATCTCTCCCCGACTCGCTTCTTCTATTTTCATGGCCACGATTACCACCAAAGTGGTTACCGCTTTTGTCCGTATTTTTCTTTCCCCGCTGGTTATCGTTGGTACGATCCTGGTTGTGGGCCATCGGTTGAACGTACTCGTTATCTCGCTCTAATAATTGAGCCCTGTTGACAACATCTGAATATAGAGAAAATTTATGAGAAATGAGATACTGACGTATATCGGGTTTCAAACCTCTCAGAAACATCCGCGTCATACGTTCCTCATTCTCCACCAAATGAGGTACAAACCTAGATAACTCCGCGAACTTGGCCTCGTACTGGGACACCGTCATGTTGTTCTGTTCCAGTCTAATAAACTCTACCTCCTTCATATGACGAATACTTTCAGGAAAGTACTTGTCATTGAACAGTTTCTAAAATGTCTCCCAAGACATGCTGAGTGCGGCTGGATGGGTACGCTTCACAGATTCCCACCAGTAATCTGCTTCATTACGGAACATAAAGGTGGCGAATGGAACCTTCTATTCCTCCGTGCATCCCAAGACATCAAATATCTTGGTAATTTGCTTGACCCATGTTTCTGCCTTAATCGGATCTGGTTTTCCCTAGAATTCTGGTGGTCCCAACTTTTTGAACTGTTTGGCTGTGACCAGCTGTGCGTTGCCATTGTTTCTACCTGTATTTTGAACAGGAGTCTCTCTTGTCTGGTTTTGCATGAACCGTAAAAAGCTTCTAAACATCTCATCGTTCATCGTCTGCTCAGTGGTGTTGTTTACATGAGGAACATTGCCGGCTTGTTGCACGTTCTCCTCGTTGTTGAGTAAAGGTGTCTCCACTGTCTCATTTACTCCACATTTAACATTCTCAGTTGCCATTCTCAAATACTGCCATAAAACAAAGGTTAATTAAAGAAATTAACATATTACATAATAGCCCTATATTCTGACTAACCAACAAATAAGCTTAGGGAGGACACACTAGCGAAGGATTTACTCGTCTCTCCCCTCCTAGTTCTATTCCCTGATCTCTGCCAGAGATCACATCCCTAAGTTCTGATACCAACTGTGACGTCCCCAAAATAGGTTCATTCCACCCAACCCATTCTGAGTCGCCAAATACATGGTACAGAAATAACTACAACTTTATTAATACAACACATAAACTGTGAGTTTAAATACAAATATTGTCATCTAGAAAATATTTACACCCAAATAAGTCCTCATTATAATTATTGATACATCATTTTACAAAAATGGTGAGGACTACTAACAACTTTCTAGAACCATCATTCCATACCCCGACTAGTACTTGCTACATTCTCGCCTCCTGGGAAGAAAAATAGAACAAAAAAGAAAAGGGTGAGCTCAACTAGCCCAGTAAAGAATATTATGACTAAGATAATATAGAACAAATTATCGTTTAGTCTTCAACAGAGAAAATTCTGATAGAATACAATAGACAACAAATTTTAACTCAATATTCGCAGCGGAAATAATAATTCATTAGAAGAGTTAAATTGAGAATGAAATCTACTATTGTCTATGAATTTAAAAGTCCATCATCGATATTTTATACATGTAACATCAATCAATATATGTATTTGGAATCAAATATTCATCTTTGCACTACAGGCCAAAGATATTCATCAATTGGTCATGTTCATCTAAACACCTGTTCATCTTTGCACTACGGGCCAAAGATATTCATCCGAAAATCATTCATCTTTGCACTACAGGCCAAAGATATTTAGTAATATCATCATTTAGGACTGAGGATGATGAAAAATCTTTTAAAGAAAACGAATCCAGTGAAACAAAAGAACAAATAGTAAAGATTCGTACTTCGGTTTATCCATGTTCAAAAATACTCCATAATAAACTATTGTGGAGCAGAATTCAAAAATGAAGATCAAAACATAGATCCAATCAAAGATAGGAACCATAACAGACAATCTTGGACACAGAAAAGAAAATTTAATTTTTCTGTGAATAGTGCCATATTTGTGAATAGTGCCGTATACGTGAATAGTGACGTATACGTGAATAGTAACTTCGACACTAAAAGGTAGAAATCTCACAAGAAAGATCATCATACTTCGTGAATAGTAACTTGTAAATAGTAACTCGTGAATAGTAACTTGTGAAAAGTAACTCGACATGAAGAGACAAGAATTTCACGAAAAAAAATCTTACAAATATTCCGGCATAATGATATTGAAAAAATAATATCATTTATAAAAAAAATAACATCCCTTACCTCGAAAGAATAGTACTTCTGACTGGAATACTGGATATAGTGCTGAAGGAAACTTGCACCGTATAGCAACACTCAAAGTATCAAAATACTCATAATAATACGCTCGATAATATAGAGAGAGAAAGAGAGAAAACTTCAGTTTCTGGGGTGATTTTCAATTCTAACCTAAGCACCCTATTTATAAAAAAATGCTCAGAACACCAAAGCAAAAAATTTAATAAAATAATTTTATTTATTAATATTCAAGCCCACCACCAAAGAATATGAATTCAGCTCATTTACCACACATGTGGGATTGCCAAAAACATTTCTCTTGAATAAAACAATTAAAACTTCTAAAAATCAATTATTCCGGAACTTCAGATCTTCAATAATTCATAATAAATAGCTCTTTTATCAGAAAAATTTGAACCTCATTTCTTTTTCATAGAAAATTTCATTATCCACAACTTTGCAAAAGAAAGTTTTTTCAAATTCCAAACAGAAATTGACCGAAATCTATAAACGGGCAATTTTACAGGCTATAATCAAATTTCAGTCAAGAAATGGGGTCCACCGACACACAAAACATGTGTTAATCATTTCATGCAACAAAATACTCTTTCTCCTCATATACTCATATATCCCACATTCATTATAAAAATATCACCATTATTATATTATTAAAATAAAATAATATATTTAAATGAATTATTTTATCAGAAAAAGATAAAATATTAATTTTTAATAATTGTCACATTAAAAATTTTCTCCATATATATCCACATAAAATGAATATTTTTCTTATTATATAAATCAATAATTAATTATTCACAAATAATATTACAGAATCACAATACTGACAACTAGGCCGTTCCCAGGAAAGAATGGGCTTTCTAATAAGGATTTTTTCTTACTGGCACGCAATTGGATGACCAAATCTCTCCTTAGACATAACTTTCTAGACATTGTCAATAATGCTATCTAATAATATTATTCAAATAATATGAATTATTGCTCTGATAATGGAAAATATTGTGTAGTGACAATTTTTGAAACAAGAATAATATAAAATATCAACGTAACAATTATTGAATCAATAAAATAAATTATTGAACAGTAATTACTATAACAATTATTGAGTAGTGTCTTCTTACATAAGAATCAATAATTGGTGCAATACCGTGTGCTACTGTGTTTTAACCACCAGGTATTCCAACAGTATTAACGGTAATAACTACGCCGTTATTTATAAACAACTTATACTTGTCGTTTTCTTCATCCAATCGTTTTTCGTTATGGGGCCCACACAAGGCTGCGCCGTCGTACGAATATTCCCTAACAGCAAGAATATTCCTCGACCAAACGAATATTTCCCGACAATAATGAATATTTTATAACCACTTGTTTATTTAAAAATATTTACGCATTTTATCCATAACTAACCACATTAATCAAATCATCCCTTACTATTTCAAAATAATAAATAGAGGAAATTTAATTTTATTTATAAATAGTTGGGATCTTACAACCTCCCCTCCTTATAAAATTTCGTTTTCGAAATTGACTTACGTATCTGGTATTTCAAAAAGGTGAGGATACATCGCTTTCATTTCCATTTCTGTTTTTAATTCCCAGGTCATTTCCTCAATAGCATGGTTCCTCCACAAAACTTTAACTTGTGGTATGACCTTTGTGCGTAGGACATGCTCCTTCCTATCTAAGATCTTGACAGGTACCTCCTCGTACGTTAAATCTTTGGCTATCTCGTCTGGTTCTAACTCAATAATGTGGTTCGGGTCATCCACATATTTTCGTAACATCGATACGTGAAAAATGTTATGAACACGCGACATACGTAGTGGTAAAGCGAGTATATAGGCCACAGTTCTTACTTGGTCAAGAATCTAAAATGGACTAATAAATCACGGATTAAGATTTTCTCTCTTTCCAAATCTTGTAACTCCCTTCCATGGAGCAACACGCAACAATACATGATCCCCAATATTAAATTCTACGTCCTTTCGATAAAGATCTGCATAACTCTTTTGTCGATCCTGTGTCGTTTGTATACGTTGTCGAATCATTAGGATCTTTTTTGTAGTTATACGTATCAACTCTGGTCCCAACAATGTTGCTTCACCCACCTCATCCCAACATATTGGAGAGCGACACTTTCGTCCATATAATGCTTCAAATGGAGCCACACATATACTTGCCTGACAACTGTTGTTGTAATAAAATTCTACCAGTGGTAAATACTTATCCCAACTCTCTTTGAAGTCTAGAACACAGAGTCTTAATAGATCCTCAAGAGTTTGAATAGTCCTCTCTGATTGTCCGTCCGTTTGAGGATGGTATGTCGAACTAAATCGTAAATCCGTGCCCATAGCTTTCTGCAAGCTAACCCAAAATTGTGAAGTGAATCTCGGATCACGATCTGAAACTATGAATACTGGCATGTCATGCAACCTTACAATCTCATTTACGTACATACGAGCAAGACGTTCAAGGGAATAAGTCTCCCGTATCGACAAGAAATGAGCAGACATAATTAATCTATCTATAATAACCCAAATCACATCTATGCCTTGAGAAATCTTGGGAAGACCCGCAACGAAATCCATGGTAACGTGTTCCCACTTCCATTTCGGAATCTCAAGTGATTGTAATGGACCCTTTGACACTTGATGCTCCGCCTTTACACGTTGACAAGTTAAACACCTCGAGATAAACGTCGCGATCTCTCTCTTCATATTGTTCCATCAAAATGTATGTCGAAGATCATGATACATTTTGGTACTTCCAGGATGGATTGCAAACGGTGTATTGTGTGCCTTCATCATGATCTTGTATTTCAAATCAAAGTCGTTAGGAATACAAAGTCTGGAGTTGACTCGAAGTATTCCTTCTTTATTGATTCTTGCTTCTGGGATAACACCTTCTTGTACTCTCTTCTTCATACGCATCAGCTCCGGGTCTGTGGGTTGAACAGTTTTAACTTTATCGATTAAAGTTGGTTCTACTCGTATATCATCACGTGGGTCCCTAGAGTCTTTAACTCTATCTCTATCATTTGTAAGTCATACAAAATAGGTCTTTGTGTTTAACAATATCGCACTCTTACTCGCATACGATCTTCTACTCAACACGTCAGCTACCACGTTTGATTTATTAATGATGAAGGCTATTGATAATTTAATTATCTTTAGTCATGATATTCTTTACTGGGCTATTTATGCTCACCCTTTTGCTTAACAATTCTTTTCAGGTAATAAGAGTATAGCTGGGTCGAGCGGGGGTAATAAGGGAATAGAACGGTGGTCTCTAGCTGTGAAGGTTTTTCTTAAACAGTATGAAAATAATTTTATTGAGAACTTTGGAATAGTGTGTTGTATTTTATACATCATTTAGTAGTTATATTTGGTGAATCATATATGGTGAGGTGAACCCAACTTTGGAAGGGTGATTTGCCACTATCATACGAGATGTCTAATGACATACAACCTCGTGTCATCATAAGACGGGGTTGTGCACATCCACTTGCAGAGTATATCTACGAGCACTACCTATATAATCTGGGTGTTTGGTTGAAGTATAATTCCCAATTAGAGACAGTGGAGATAATGATATGTCAAGAGAAGACTCACCATTGGAAAGAATATGATAGTAATCTTCTCATTTTTCTTTGGGGTCTATTGGGTCAACCAAGGATAATTATGTGGGCATATGATATCTATCATAACCTAGACGCATGGCCTCCCATGTACGAAGGTTTCCTTGAGCACTTCCCAAAGATTTTAATTTCTAAAACAGTTATTGATTGTACCTTTATGTAATGTATCAATATGAGGTGTTGTCCATAGTTGGGACATGAGTCACAGTTGGTATTCAAACACACAACATATGTGTTGTTGTATTTTACACGACAATTATAGTAATAAAGTTGTAGTTATTTTCTGTACCATGTATTTGGCGACTCAGAATAGGTTGGATGGATTAGACCTATTTTGGGGGCGTCACAGTTGGTATCAGAGCCATAAGTAAAGAGCCCCGAGCCTCTAACTGGTGACTTCCTATTGATAGGGGATGCACCGAAGCCAGACTCTTCGTAGGGGACGCCGTTCTACTGTGGCAAACTGATAGGTACCACTATGAGGTGCTGTCCACGGTTGGGGCATGAGTCACAGTTGGTATCAGAGCTTAGGGATATGATCTCTGACAGAGATCAGGGAATAGAACTAGGAGGGGAGAGACGAGTAATATCCTTCGCTAGTGTGTGTCCTACCTAAGCTGAATTTTCTTACTTAAGTTGACAAATTGTGATATGTCAATTAACCTTTGTTTTGAAGCTGTATTCTAGAATGATATCTGAAATATAGGAGATGGGCAATGGAAAAATCATGATGACATGGAAGATGAAATCTGAAATGAAAGCAAGGTATTCTCAATTCTTTAAAATACCAGGTACGTAAATTTTGGGGACGAAATTTCATAAGGAGTGGAGATTGTAAGACCCCGAATTTTATGAAATAAAAGTATTCAATTTTCTTATAATTATTATACAGTAAATGGTTAAATTGATAAAAAGTTAAAGTTAAGGGTGATATATAAAATTTTTCAAAATAAGTAAGTGGCTATAAAATATTCATTTTGTCGGGAAATATTCGTTTGGTCGCGGAATATTTTTGCTGTCGAGGAATATTCGTACGACGGCGCAGCCTTGTATGGGCCCCATAACGAAAAGCGATTTGATGAAGAAAACGACAAGTATAAGTTTTTTATAATTAACGGCGTAGCTATTACCGTTAATACTGTTAGAATACTCGGTGGTTAAAACACAGTAGTACACGGTATTGCACCAATTATTGATTCTTACGTAAGAAGACACTACTCAATAATTGTTACAGTAATTACTGTTCAATATTTTATTTTATTAATTCAATAATTGCTATGTTGATATTTTATATTATTGTTGTTTCAATAATTGTCACTACACAGTATTTTTTATTATCAGATCAATAATTCATATTATTTGACTAATATTATTAGATAGTATTATTGGTAATGTCTAGAAAGTTCTGTCTAAGGAGAGGTTTGGTCATCTAATTACGCGCCAATAAGGAGAAATCCTTACCGAAAAGCCCCCTCTTTCTTGGGAACGGCCTGGTCGTCAGTATTGTGATTCTGTAATATTATTTATGAATAATTAATTATTGATTTATATGATAAGAAAAATATTCATTTTATGTGGATATAGATGGAGAAAATTTTTAAAGTGACAATTTTTAAAAATTGATATTTTATCTTTTCTGATAAAATAATTCATTTAATATATTATTATATTATAATAATATAATAATGGAGATATCGTACAATGAATGTGTGATATATGAATAAATAAGGAAGAAGAGTATTTTTATTACATTAAATGCTAAGAGTATTTTTATTACATTAAATGCTAATCACATGTTAAACATGTTGATGGGCTCCATTTTGACTGAAATTTGATCATTGCCTGCAAAATCGTCCGTATGTGAATTTCGATCAATTTCTGTTTGGAATTTGGAAAAACTTAAACTTACAAAGTTGTAGAGAATTGAATTTCCTATGGAATGGACATAAGATTCGAATTTTTCTGATAAAAGAGCTATTTATTATGAATTATTGAAATTCCGAAATATTGGGTCTGAATTGATTTTGTTACAAAAAATATTTAAAACATATTTTTCATTTTGGTGGGCCCCAGTAGCATGTGCAAAATTCTGAAATCAGATGTGTAAGGTGTGCGTAGGAATTTTTATTAAAAATATTATTATTTTATTAAATTTTCTACTTTGGTGTTCTAAGCATTTTCCTATAAATAGAATGCTTAGGTTAGAATTAAAAATCACACCAGAATCTGAAGTTTTCTCTCTCTATATTATCGAGCGTATTTTTGTAAGTATTTAGATATCTTGAGTGTTGCTATACGGTGCAAATTCGTTTAGTGTTATTCCAGTCAGAAGTACTGCTCTTTTGAGGTAATGAATTGTAAGGGTTATTATGTTTTTCAGTTTCGTAATTTTTCTGACCCTCAAAAATTCTGAAAAAATTTAAAATGATAATTTGATGAGTTTTCTAGATTGTGTCCAAAAATGGTAATTTTTGGATGTATAAATTAGGAGTAATGAATTTTATGAGAAAATACTATTTTAAAAGTAAACCCTTATAACTCCTTGTGGTAAACTCTAAAATTGGTAAAATTTTTATTGGGAGTACATGTATATAATAGAATAATACTCTGTAAATTTCAAATTTTTTGGAAAAAAGTACAATTTATGATAAATGTCTAAATATTCGGCAGTTTTGGCCATATAAAAAATAGTAAATGAATTTTAAAAATTCCGAGAAAAATATATGTTCAATATGAGATTATATTCTGCTAAATCTCAGAAAAAAAAATATTTTTAAAACTGATTTGGTATTTTTTATGAAAATAGACTAGTTATGAGTAAATGAATTAAATATGTTATGTGAAGTAAGAAAATTGAAAAATAGGATTGTATGGCTTGAGAATCCTATATGAGGTATATGCAGATTTTTTATGAGGGTTTTGGTTATTGGTGATAAAATCTTATGAGTTTAGCATTTTAAAATGATTAAATGCATTAATTAGTAAAGTGTAAATAATTAAAATAAATTATTTATAAGTTTAAGAAATGATTAAAATATTGTTGTAATATTAATAATATTACATTATGAGATTATAAAGTAATTTATAACATTTGGATTAAGGTGTTATAAATATTGATATGAATTTTATTGTGAAACTTTATCTTTTCGTGTCGGGATTACTATTCATGAGTTACTATTCACGAGTTACTATTCACGAGTTACTATTCATGAGTTACTATTCACGAGTTACTATTCACGAGTTACTATTTATGAGTTACTATTCACGAGTTACTATTCACAATAAAATTAGTTTCTTTTTCTGACTAAATTATCGTTGATTTATGAATCTTACTCTTGAAATTAAATCCATATTTTGATTATATTATTTTTTATTATCATATATAACATTTTTATAACCCTGGTGATGAAATTTCTCTTTGACTTGAGTGTAAAGATGGGTAGATTATTGGTATGATCGTGACTATGGGTTCTCTTTGGCCAGTAGTGCAAAGTTGAATTATTGACTGGTATGATCATGACCATTGAATTTATAATTGAATATCTTTAGCTTAAATGCAAAGGTGAATTGATCAACATGATTATAATTATTGTTCATATAAATTCTGAAATGACTATAATTTCTTTGAGATATTAATATCTTTGGCCTGTAGTGCAAAGATGGATTATTGATGAATATCTTTGGCCTGTAGTGCAAAGATGGATTATTGATGAATATCTTTGGCCCGTAGTGCAAAGATGACCTGTTGTGAATATCTTTGGTCTGTAGTGCAAAGATGAACTGTTGATGAATATCTTTGGTCGTAGTGCAAAGATGAATTTATTAGTATGATTATGAACAGGAACTGTAATTTGGTATAACCATGATCTTTGATGTTTCAGGTAAAGACAGGTGATGAAAATTGCCTTCGTCTTGGATGCGAAGAGGAATTTAGAACCATAATTATGATTATGAGTTATTCACATAATTTTGGTCAGGAACTATTGATTGATATTACAGGGATAAAACATTATCGGTGGACTTTTAACATGGAGAAGATAATAGACTTTATGGTATATTTTACTCTTCTAATGGGTTGTTCATTCCGCTGCAACTATGGTTGAAAAGTTTTATCATCTATCATATGTTCTAAATCTCTGATTTATTAATGATGAAGGTTATTGATAATTTAATTATCTTTAGTCATGATATTCTTTACTGGGCTATTTGTGCTCATCCAATGAGCAAGCAACATATGTACCAATCTATCCGGATTCACTAATTCCTAATTTAGTAATCCAACGATTGGGAACTATTTTAGTTTTAAGCTTTCTAAGAATTTAGATCTCATTAGAATGATCATCATCATTATTCTAAAAGCATTGCTTAAAACTATGGGTTTATCATATATTATAAAACAACATCATGTAGATAATTAAAAGTCTTTAATAAATTAATACTTTTTATTAATAAATGAATAAGATTGTTACAAAGTATATGTTTTATCATCAAAAATGATTGGCTTGTGTGTAAACTACTTTCAATATCTTATGAACCTGATGTTGTTTGACTAACCTGATGAATGATATATGTACTTTGACATGAAGACTACAACCCTGACCCATTAGAACACTTTAGCAATTAACAGAACTCGAAGGAAATTAAGCCTCAAACTGCCTACTCGAAGCTGACTGGGTTTTTTGGGTTAAGCTCTGACAGTGAGTTTAGTGGGCTAGATCTCCTTGTTGTAATGTGTTATGACTTAGATGATAGTTAGATCTTGTAGTGTTACAACAATACTACAATGTCAGCGTCTTAGTTAGCTCAAATCATGTTTATACAGAGAATAAGAGGTGGTCAAACATGACACCTTCATCACTGCCTGTCAGTGTTCTTGAGCTCAAGAACACCTAATGCGACAGATTTTGTCGCTAAAGGCTAAAGCGATGGTTTCTATTATTTTTATTTTCTAATTTCTGAAAAATAATTTAAAAATAGAAATAAATTATAAAAAAATATCATTTAAAAATAGTAAATAAATTCTGAAAATTATAAAATCAGTTTTAAAAATTATTTTAAGTCATAAAAATTAACTTTTAATAATTTGGCATATTTTTCATAAAAATTAGTAATTAATTGAATATTATTTATTTAATAAATGCACTAAATAAATTAGTTAAAAATAATTTTATTATATTAAAAATCATTTTACATGATAATAAGGTATTTAATAATATTTTAAGTTATAAAATATAACTTTTAATATTATAAAGTAAATTTCATTAATTATTTAATATTAATGATATTAGATTTATTTAATAATTATATTAAATAATTAGATTTAAAAATAATTTTATTGATTTAAAAAGGATATAAATGGTTTAAAAATATTTTAAGTTATTATAAATGACTTTTAATATTTTAATGAGTAATACTTTAATATTTTAATATTAATGGTAATTGTTTAAAAATGATTTTTAATATTTTAAAAATCATTTAAGGGTAATATTAATACTTTAAAAATATTTTTAGTTATTATAAATAACTTTGATATTTTGGCAAGGGTTGCAGTAATATTTTAATATTATTTTAATACTAATGATAATAGAATTATCTAATATTTAAATCATTTAATAATGATTCTAGAGTTTGAAAAATCAAGATAAATTATAAAAATTATTTAAAAATTATTATAAGGCATTTATAAATAATGTGACTGGTATTTAAAATATCCAGGATAATATTGAACTACATGATAAAGTTTTAAACTCGATAATTACCCGATAAAGCCGTCGGTACACCGAAATTCTATCGAAATTGATCTGAACCTATATAGTTTGACTGTATAAATGTCTGTTTATGATCCAATGACTGATATAACTATGTGACAATGCGATTAGGTTATGTGTTGACTGTGAACAACAGTACTATTTGTTATGATATGTTATTCTAATTGATAGAACAATATTATGAATGATAGGTCGTTGAATTAAAGATAGAACTAAGTTGCGTAACTATAAGCAGTAGACCAGGCAAGTTCCCTAAACTTACTCTAATTATTATTGAGCAAGTATCCTACCTTTGCATATCCTTTATGCAATGGACAAAAGTAAGAGAGTTTCAGAATTATATTATTATTGTACTAGATTATTAATCCCATTGTTATATATGTTATATCCGATCATTGATTATCAACATGGTATTATATGGTAATTCAGATATATATATATATATATATATATATATATATATATATATATATATATACCTATTGATCCCAGTATGTATACGATAACAAAGAGTTGTCTAAGCTATTTGACTAGATAGACATAGATTTAGAAATATCGTTGAATATGATAAAGCCTTTTTGTATCCAATTAAATTATTTTGGTTCGGATTCCAGACTAAGTATGAACATCCCGAACATGAAAAAACTTTTACGCGCCCAAGGCGGACAGAGTGAACGATAATATCGCTCTTACATGTAGTATTAATCAATACAAGGCATAACGGGCTGATCACTCCCCCGTGCCCGTAAGTTATGACGGTTTGCGGATGAAGTTCTGCTAAACCTATTCAAAAATTGAGAACAATGTTCATAGTATGTCACCTTAACCCTATTTACAGTTAGTACGTAGTTTCAAAAATTTGATAGAGAGTTGTTATGTTATTATTATCAGTTCAGATTACTTCACAACCATTGATTTATTGTAGAAGGGTAGTACAAAGAAAATATTTAATCCTTTCAGCTAGTATTTATAATTGTTATTACTTACTGGACACTCAAATGCTCATCCTTGCTTAAATTAAATGTTTTCAGCTATGTATAATCGACCCGAAGGTTCAGGCAAGAACAAAAGAAAAGGAAAGCTAGCAAAATAAGTTTGTGTTATCTTATGTAATAACTAGAGTTAAATAAGTTGATGATCTTTATTATCTATTATGTAATGAAATATTTTAAAGGTCGCGTACCTGGGATTTAGACAACTCTGATATGTAATTTAAGTTTGATATTTATTTCAATATTATTATTATTCCGTTCAAATAAATGGTATCGTGGAGCACTGAATTCGGGTTTTAAGTACTTGAATTTGGGGGCGTCACAGGTTGGTATCAGAGCTTTAGGGTTAGAAACCGTAGGTGGGAGTAGACCTTAGGCTATAACCCTAGAGCAGAAGAAAACGATGAAAATATAAATAACTCGTATAGAGTTTAAGGGAGATGAATTGAATAAATTCATCGTCAAATCAAGTAAAAGATAACTTATATAAAATTATTATTTCTTGTGTGTATCTAAATAAATTATGTGTAGATGTCAGGAGGAAGAGGATTAGGATACCTTCGGATCGTAAAGGAGGAGTCAATCTCCATAACCGAGCCAATGCCAAAGCCAATAGCTGAAATAGAGGCTCACGTTGAAGATAACCTTGATGAGGTGATCATTTTAGAAAATATAGTATCGGACCCAGAAATGGTGGAGCTGACAGATAGTGATTCGGACACTAAAGTTGAAGCTGAACAAGCATCAACGGAGGTGAAGGATCTGAGGAACAAGGTTTCTTCTCTGGAAAAGTTGTGGAAAATAGAAAAGTTGTTGAATAGTCAACTACGAAAAGCCTTATTAGAAACAATAGAAGAACAAGATAAGCTTAAGATCCAAATTGATCAAATGGGAGCCACAAGCAACATATCGTGTGTAGCTCCGAGCAAGAAGGGGAAAAGGAAGATAGAAGGCCACAACTTAGGAAAATTCGATAAGAAGAAATGGAAAAAAATATGTTATCTTTGCGGTTATGAAGGACATACCACTCTGTATTGTCCCGACTATAAATCAGGTGCATGTTTTATTTGTGGATTGGAAGGTCATCAGGCGAAGGGTTGTCCAGAATCAGGAAAGAGGTGTAGGAAATAGGTAGAATTAATATTTAATTATGTATGTTTGGTAATGTACGTGTGTATTATAATAATCCCAACTTTGGTGTAAGTTATAGTAGCGATTCTCGACTTTTGTGGTCACAAAGGGATATCGGATGTTTAAAGCAGTATGTGTTATGCTATGTACTATGAATTAGTCGAATAAATATGAATCTATGTTTGATGTATGGAATAAATTTGAAATATTAAACTTATACGATAAGGTTTAGAATGTAAGTTAATAAAATATAGATTTTATTTTATTTAACCAGAAAATGCCGCTAAGACGTCAAACTCAAAACCAAAGGGCAGAAGAATCTGTCAACAATACTGGAGGACAACAACCAGACCTGATGCAGAATTTCGCGAACATGGTAGCTCAAGCCATGCAGAATGGAATGCCGACCGTGGGGAATCAACCAAACAATCGGTTTACGAACTTCAAGGATTTTAAGGCCGTAGGACCGCCTGAATTTAGAGGTACCACTGACCCGATAGAAGCCCAAACTTAGGTTAAGGAAATAGAAAAAGCGTTTATAGTTGCTAGGGTAGATGAGGGAAAAAATAGCTTTTGCCACCTATATGATGAAAGGAGAGACGAATTTCTGGTGGGAGACAAATCAAGCTAGGGCCGGAGAAGTAGTGATAGCATAGACTAGGTTTAAGATGCTATTTTTTTAGAACTATTTCTCGGCTAGTGTACAGGCTAGGATGGAGGTGAAGTTTTTGGAATTGAAGCAGGAGAACTTGACAGTTGCAGAGTATGCTGCAAAGTTTAATGAATTAGCTAGGTTCGCTCCGCACCAAGTGGATGCGGAGGCTAGAAAGGCAAGAAGGTTTGAGCTAGGCCTAAAATCATGGCTCTACAATAAGGTGGCAGTGTTGCAGATCAATACAATTGCCGCACTCTTAGAAAAGGCTATCATAGCTGAAGGGGAAAGTGAGGCCATGAACCTCTACAATAAGGAGAGAATGAATAAGGGTAAAGGAGATGGGAAGGTGGAAGTAGGTAGTGGAAGTAGGTAGTGGAAGTAGGGGTGAGAAAAGGAAGTGGAGCAATGTTGGGAGTGTCCAAGTCAAGCAAGAAGGTGTGAAAAAGCAGACTGTGCAGTGTAAGAATTGTGGGAAGAGTCATTCAGGTGAGTGTCTTAAGGGAAAGTTTGTGTGCTACAAGTGTGGACAGGAGGGACATATCTCTCCTAACTGCCCCAATCCTAGGATGAGCAATGGATGTTTTCTGTGTGGATCCACGGAGTATAAGGTGAAGGACTGTCTAAAAAGGAGAATGGATATAGGAAGTGTGAATGCGGGAAAAGGCAGTGGAACAAAGGCGATAACGGGACCAACTTCGACGAAATCAACCGCAAGAATCTTCAACATGACGGTTCAGGATACCGTAGCAGCTGGGGATGGAACTTCAGGTATTATTCGTATGAATTGTATTTTCGTATATATGATTTTTTTAAAAAAAATAAGCAAATTATGTTATAAAAAAATTTTGAAGGAGAAATTTGAGTTCTGTTAGAAGTCAAATTTCTGTAGAATTAGATAGACAAGCTTTATGTTGAGTAATTAAAGATCAGTTCGATCGAATCTGATCGAGATCTACTTGAAATGACAGTGTATGCTATTTCGCTAGTGTTTATAGGTTTTAAAGCGGTGATTCCGAGGACGGAATCCTTATAAGGGAGGGTGGATGTAATAACCCAATATTTTCAATAAAAAATTTTGCGAATAATTTTTTTTTATACATATAAAGGTGGAAATATGTGCAAAGTAAAATATATGTATATATGTGATAAATAAAATTATTTATTAGACGAATAATTATAAATAAATTCTTTTTAAGAATTATTGATCATTATAGATGATATTCTTATAATAAATTAATTTTGTAATAAAATATTTAATATCTATTTTCCATAAAAATATGATTATTGTATATATGATTATTAGGATATTATGATATGTATTCTATTATATTAGTTAAGTTAATCATTTTAACTTAATTAATAATGGTATGTATGAAGATTATATCAGATATGAATTCAAAACCCTAAGTCTGGATTTTGAATAAGAAATGAGAATAATAATATAATATTATTTATGTTTCAATAATATAAACATGCCTGATATGTGTGTAATGTAATTTGAGAAACAGATATGGAGAAACAATACAAACCCTAGCATTACTGATAAACTATAGTACATGAGTCAATTTTGACTATAAGATTCATTAAGTTATGTATTATGTAGTTAATTACCATTATTATGTTTAATATTAATTAGGTAAATCCTAATTAATATTTTAAAACCCTAATTATTAAATCAAAACCCTAATTGCTAAGTTATAAACCCTAATTATTAATTTAGCAAGCTTAATAGTAATTAGTACTCCCTCCGTCCCAAATTATCTGCTTTTCTAGAGTTCCACACACATACCAATATATGTGATAAATATACTAAAATGCCCTTATGTATTGACTTTTTTGTTTTCTGCGCATGAATCCTTATTGGTGGGGATATGAAAAGATGCTTAAAAAGAGGAGAGACATGAATGAGAGTAATGACTATCATTAATTAGGGTAAAAGGGCAAACTTAGAAAACAAAGGAAATATATGCATTGAAATATTGAAAAAGCAGATATTATGGGACAAATTTTTTTTGCTAAAACAGCAGATAATTTGGGACGGAGGGAGTATTTTATAAAGCCTCTTTTACAAGTCTAAAGTAATTAGGAAACCTAATTCAATTAGGGAACCCTAATTCACATTTCTAGAAACTAAGATTCCTATTTTGCCCTTATTACACAAATCTAGATTATGAGTTTAGGAACCCTTAGGGTTAAACCCTATGGTTCAAACCTTAAGGGTTAGAAAGGAATTGTCAACCTTACCACTAAAAGTAAACACCAAATGACCAAATTTCCCTTCTTGCATTATTTAATAGATAACTTGTAAAACTTGCCATAACTTTAGTTGGTAACCAACTTTAGCTAGCCATGTGGTTTAGTACTAGCCTTTAATCAGCCCAAAACCTGCCCTCATGATCTGCCATGGTCCTTGCATCAAATTATATATAGATTGAGAGAGAGAGGAAAGTTCATAATTTTGTCCCAATTGTTCACAAACACACCACTAAGCTTCTCACTCTCTAACCCACGAATTGTTTGAGCATTTCAGTCCCATAAGCAAGCCCCATATTTACCATTAACAGATCAGAAGGTCAGAATCAAAAATCAAAGCTTAAAGGTAAACCATAAGCTAATAAAACTTGATTTAGTATGCTATGATGGATTTGTTGTTTCTGTGTTTAAACATGTTATATGTCGTGTTAATCCATGATCTGGGTTGGTATTTAGTGAATCCATAACATTTATATGCTCGAATTTAAGTTTTTACAAAATTTGGGAAATTTTCAAAAGTGGTCTGACAACCGAATGTCAGACCACATAGATCTTTATCTGGTTATTATTTTTGTTGTTTAAATGTTTAAACTTGTAGTATGATATGATATCTTTAAGCTAGAACTGGAATCAGGGTCAGAGGATATGTAAATTTCATGTTATTCTTGGTCAAACTTGGTTGACCGAGCATGACTGGGCAATTCTGGGTAACCCAGAAACTGCCCAGATCATGTCTGACAAGCTTTTCGAGGACTAATAACTGTCATGTGTTATGAGTTTTGATGATGTTTTTGTATCTATGTTATAAACTGCTATGTGGGCTTTAGATCTGTGCCTTTATATCACTTAGATAACAAATAGAATGTAACTAATCGATGGTCAAACTGGCCTGGACGAGCACGAACTCAGTTTTATGGGTAACCTAGAAAACTGATGAACGTTGTCTCTGACAAGATTTGACCGTGTGATATCTTATGAACCTGATGTTGTCTGACTAACCTGATGAATGATATATGTACTCCGACATGAAGACTACAACCTTGACCCATTAGAACGCTTTAGCAATTAACAGAACTCGAAGGAAATTAAGCTTCAAACTGTCTACTCGAAGCTGACTGGGTTTCTGGGTAACCCAGGAAGCTCTGACAGTTAGTTTGGTGGGCTAGATCTCCTTGTTGTAATGTGTTATGACTTAGATGATAGTTGGATCTTGTAGTGTTACAACAATACTACAATGTCAGTGTAAGACCCCGAATTTTATGAAATAAAAGTATTCAATTTTTCTTATAATTACTATTCAGTAAATGGTTAAATTGATAAAAGTTTAAAGTTATGAATGAAATATGATTTTTTTTCAAAATAAGCAAGTGGTTATAAAATAATCATTGTTGTCGGGAATATTCGTTTGGTCGTGAAATATTCTTTCTGTCGGGAAATATTCGTACGACGGCGCAGCTATTTGTGGGCCCCATAACGAATAACTGTCGGGTGAAGAAAACGACAAATTTGAGTTTTTACAAATAACGGCGTAGTTGTTACCGTTAACACTGTTGGAATACCCGGTGGTTAAAATACAGTAATACGCGTTATTGCACAGTAGCACACGGTATTGCATAGTATTTTTGAAATTATTGATTCTTACGTAAGAAGGCACTACTCAATAATTGTTACAGTAATTACTGTTCAATATTTTATTTTATTGATTCAATAATTGCTACGTTGAAATTTTATATTATTGTTGTTCAATAATTGTTGCTGCACAGTATTTTCCTTTATCAGATCAATAATTCATATTATTTGAATAATATTATTAGATAACATTATTGGCAATGTCTAGAAAGTTCTGTCTAAGGAGAGTTTTGGCCATCTAATTGCGCGCCAGTAAGGAAAAATCCTTATTGGAAAGCCCCCTCTTTCCTGGGAACGGCCTGATTGTCATAAATGTGATTCTGTAATATTATTTGTGAATAATTAATTATTGATTCATATGATAAGAAAATATTTATTTTATGTGGATATAAATGAGGGATATATTTTTGTGGTTAAAAAATGAAGGAGTTAATGTTGAGATTTTTATCCGTATTTTTGTCGGAATGGAGGTATTAAAAATCAGGGTTTTTGAGATATTTTGCGGGGGTTATAATTTTTAATCCGAACGTTGGATCGTGGTAATTTTTGGATATGTTATACATATATAAGTTGAGTATATGCCCACAAATTTTGAACCGTTAAAAATGAACGTATGATTTATTATGAATTTTACGAGATGACTGGTTCAGAAATTGTTGAATTTTCGGAGTTTATCATTTTGGTGGAAAATTCTAGAATTGGTGGGCCCCACTTGTGGTTGGTGAAGAAATGTGCTGAATTATATTTCAAATGTGGTGGGTGGGAATAGTAGCAGGTAAAGCCATCAGGTTGCAGGTCAAACCTACCAAAATTTTCCTATAAATAGAGGGCTAAGTTAGAATTGAAAATCACACCAGAAACATAAGTTTTCTCTCTTTCTCTCTCTATATTATGAAGCATATTTTGTGAGTATTTAGATACTTTGTGAGTTGCTATTCAGTGCAAGTTTCCTTCAGCATCATATCCGATATCCAGTCAGAAGTACTGCTCTTTTGAGGTAAGGGATAGTAAGGGATATTAAGGGATTTTAAGGGTTGTTATGATTTTCAGTTTCGTAATTTTTCTGATCTTCAAAAATTCTGGAAAAATTTGAAATGATATTTTGATGAGTTTTCTTGATTGTGTCCAAAAATGGTGATTTTTGGATGTATAGATTGAGAGTTATGAATTTTATGAGAAAAGACTATTTTAAAAGTAACCGCTTATAATTCCTTGTGGTTAACTCCAAAATTGATGAAATTTTTATTGGGAGTACATGTATATGATAGAAGTATACTCTGTAAATTTCAGAATTTTTAGACAAAAGTACAATTTTTGATAAATGTCTAAATATTCGGCTATTTTGGCCATATGAAAAATAGTAAATGACTTTTAAAAATTCTGAGAAAAATATATGTTCACTATGGGACTATATTATGCTAAATCCCAGAAAAGAAATATTTTTGGAACTGATTTGGTATTTTTCATGAAAATGGTCTAGTTATGAGTAAATGAATTAAATATGTTTTGTGAAGAAAGAAAATTGGAAAATAGGATTTTATGGCTTGAGAATCCTATATGAGGTATATGCAGATTTTTGATGAGGGTTTTGGTTATTGATGATGAAATTTTATGAGTTGGCATTTTATGATGATTAAATGCATTAATTAGTAAAGTGTAAACAATTAAAATAAATTGTTTATAAGCTTAAGAAATGTTATTCTTTCAATATCATTATACCGAAATATTGGTATGAATTTTATTGTAGAATTTCTATCTTTTTGTGTCGGGGTTACTATTCATGAGTTACTATTCATAAGTTACTATTCACGAGTTACTATTCACGACAAAATTGGTTTCTTTTTCTAACCAAATTATAGTTGATTTATGAATATTACTCTTGAGATTAAATCTATGTTTTGATCATATTATTTTTATAATCATATATAACATTTTTATAACCTTGATGTTGAAATTCTCTTTCACTTGAGTGTAAAGATGGGTAATTATTGGTATGATCATGACTATGGGTTCTCTTTGGCCTGTAGTGCAAAGTTGAATTGTGACTGGTATGATCATGACCATTGAATTTATAATTGAATATCTTTAGCTTAAGTGCAAAGGTGAATTGATCAACATGGTTATAATTATTGTTTATATAAATTCTGAAATGATTATATATTTCTTTGAGATATTAATATATTTGGCCTGTAGTGCAAATATGAACTGTTGATGAATATCTTTGGCCTGTAGTGCAAAGATGAACTGTTGATGAATATCTTTGGCCTGTAGTGCAAAGATGAACTGTTGATGAATATCTTTGGCCTGTAGTGCAAAGATGAATTATTGATGAGTGCAAAGATGGATTTATTAGTATGATTATGAACAGGAACTGTGATTTGGTATAACCATGATCTTTGATGTTTCAGGTAAAGACAGGTGATGAAAATTATCTTCGTCCTGGATGCGAAGAGGAATTTAGAATCACAATTATGATTATGAGTTATTCATATGATTGTGGACCAGAACTGTTGATTGATGTTACAGGGATAAAACATTGTTGATGGATTTTTAACATGGAGAAGATAATAGACTTTATAGTCTATTTGACTCTTCTAATGGATTGCTCGTTCCGCTGCAACTATGGTTGAAATTTTTATCATTTACCATATGTTCTAAATCTCTGATTTATTATTGATGAAGGCTATTGATAATTTAATTATCTTTAGTCATGATATTCTTTACTGAGCTAGTTGTGCTCACCCTTTTGCTTCACAATTCCTTTCAGGTAATAAGAGTGTAGCTGGGTCGAGCGGGGGTAACAAGGGAATAGAACGGTGGTCATCATTTAGTAGTTATATTTGGTGAAGAAAATAGGGTGAGGCGAACCCAACGTTGGAAGGGTGTTTTGTCACTATCATACAAGATGTCTAATGACATACAACCTCGTGTCATCATAAGACAGGGTTGTGCTCATCCACTTGCTGAGTATATCTATGGGCACTACCTATATAATCTTGGTGTTTGTTTGAAGTATAATTCTCAATTAGAGACAGTGGAGATAATGATAAGTCAAGAGAAGACTCACCATTGGGAAGAATATGATAGTAATCTTCTCGTTTTTCTTTGGGGTCTATTGGATCAACCAAGGATAATTCTGTGGCCATATGATATCTATCATAACCTAGACGCGTGGCCTCCCATGTACGAAGGTTTCCTTGAGCACTTCCCAAAGATTCTAATTTCTAAAACAGTTTTTGACTATACCTTTATGTAAGGTGTTATTGTGAGGTGATGTCCACGGTTGGAACATGAGTCACATTTGGTATATATTTGTATCCAAACTCACAGCATATGTGTTGTTGTATTTTGCACGACAATTGTTGTAATAAAGTTGTAGTTGTTTTCTGTACCATGTATTTGGCGACTCAGAATGGGTTGGGTGGAATGGACCTATTTTGGGGTTGTCACAGGTGGTATCAGAGCTTAGGGATATGATCTCTGGCGGAGATCGGGAAATATAACTAGGAGGGGAGAGATGAGTAAATCCTTCGCTAGTGTGTCCTACCTAAGCTTATTTGTTGGTCAGTCATAATATTGGGATATTATGTGATATGTTAATTTGTTCAATTAACCCTTGTTTTGAAGCTGTATTCTAGAATGATATCTGAAATACAGGAGATGAGCAATGGAGAAATCATGATGACAGGGAAGATGGAATCTGAAATGAAAGCAAGGTATTCTCAACTCTTTGAAATACCAGGTACGTAAATTTCGGGGACGAAATTTCATAAGGAGGGGAGATTGTAAGACCCCGAATTTTATGAAATAAAAGTATTCAATTTTTCTTATAATTACTATTCAGTAAATGGTTAAATTGATAAAAGTTTAAAGTTATGAGTGAAATATGATTTTTTTTCAAAATAAGCAAGTGGTTATAAAATAATCATTGTTGTCGGGGAATATTCGTTTGGTCGTGGAATATTCTTTCTGTCGGGGAATATTCGTACGACGGCGCAGCTATTTGTGGGCCCCATAACGAATAACTGTCGGGTGAAGAAAACGACAAATTTGAGTTTTTACAAATAACGGCGTAGTTGTTACCGTTAACACTGTTGGAATACCCGGTGGTTAAAATACAGTAATACGCGTTATTGCACAGTAGCACACGGTATTGCATAGTATTTTTGAAATTATTGATTCTTACGTAAGAAGGCACTACTCAATAATTGTTACAGTAATTACTGTTCAATATTTTATTTTATTGATTCAATAATTGCTGCGTTGAAATTTTATATTATTGTTGTTCAATAATTGTTGCTGCACAGTATTTTCCTTTATCAGATCAATAATTCATATTATTTGAATAATATTATTAGATAACATTATTGGCAATGTCTAGAAAGTTCTGTCTAAGGAGAGGTTTGGTCATCTAATTGCGCGCCAGTAAGGAGAAATCCTTATTGGAAAGCCCCCTCTTTCCTGGGAACGGCCTGGTTGTCATAAATGTGATTCTGTAATATTATTTGTGAATAATTAATTATTGATTCATATGATAAGAAAATATTTATTTTATGTGGATATAAATGAGGGATATATTTTTGTGGTTAAAAAATGAAGGAGTTAATGTTGAGATTTTTATCCGTATTTTTGTCGGAATGGAGGTATTAAAAATCAGGGTTTTTGAGATATTTTGCGGGGGTTATAATTTTTAATCCGACCGTTGGATCGTGGTAATTTTTGGATATGTTATACATATATAAGTTGAGTATATGCCCACAAATTTTGAACCGTTAAAAATGAACGTATGATTTATTATGAATTTTACGAGATGACTGGTTCAGAAATTGTTGAATTTTCGGAGTTTATCATTTTGGTGGAAAATTCTAGAATTGGTGGGCCCCACTTGTGGTTGGTGAAGAAATGTGCTGAATTATATTTCAAATGTGGTGGGTGGGAATAGTAGCAGGTAAAGCCATCAGGTTGCAGGTCAAACCTACCAAAATTTTCCTATAAATAGAGGGCTAAGTTAGAATTGAAAATCACACCAGAAACATAAGTTTTCTCTCTTTCTCTCTCTATATTATGAAGCATATTTTGTGAGTATTTAGATACTTTGAGAGTTGCTATTCAGTGCAAGTTTCCTTCAGCATCATATCCGATATCCAGTCAGAAGTACTGCTCTTTTGAGGTAAGGGATAGTAAGGGATATTAAGGGATTTTAAGGGTTGTTATGATTTTCAGTTTCGTAATTTTTCTGATCTTCAAAAATTCTGGAAAAATTTGAAATGATATTTTGATGAGTTTTCTTGATTGTGTCCAAAAATGGTGATTTTTGGATGTATAGATTGAGAGTTATGAATTTTATGAGAAAAGACTATTTTAAAAGTAACCGCTTATAATTCCTTGTGGTTAACTCCAAAATTGATGAAATTTTTATTGGGAGTACATGTATATGATAGAAGTATACTCTGTGAATTTCAGAATTTTTAGACAAAAGTATAATTTTTGATAAATGTCTAAATATTCGGCTATTTTGGCCATATGAAAAATAGTAAATGACTTTTAAAAATTCTGAGAAAAATATATGTTCACTATGGGACTATATTATGCTAAATCCCAGAAAAGAAATATTTTTGGAACTGATTTGGTATTTTTCATGAAAATGGTCTAGTTATGAGTAAATGAATTAAATATGTTTTGTGAAGAAAGAAAATTGGAAAATAGGATTTTATGGCTTGAGAATCCTATATGAGGTATATGCAGATTTTTGATGAGGGTTTTGGTTATTGATGATGAAATCTTAAGAGTTGGCATTTTATGATGATTAAATGCATTATTAGTAAAGTGTAAACAATTAAAATAAATTGTTTATAAGCTTAAGAAATGTTATTCTTTCAATATCATTATACCGAAATATTGGTATGAATTTTATTGTAGAATTTCTATCTTTTTGTGTCGGGGTTACTATTCATGAGTTACTATTCATAAGTTACTATTCACGAGTTACTATTCACGACAAAATTGGTTTCTTTTTCTAACCAAATTATAGTTGATTTATGAATATTACTCTTGAAATTAAATCCATGTTTTGATCATATTATTTTTATATCATATATAACATTTTTATAACCCTGATGTTGAAATTCTCTTTCACTTGAGTGTAAAGATGGGTAAATTATTGGTATGATCATGACTAGGGTTCTCTTTGGCCTGTAGTGCAAAGTTGAATTGTGACTGGTATGATCATGACCATTGAATTTATAATTGAATATCTTTAGCTTAAGTGCAAAGGTGAATTGATCAACATGGTTATAATTATTGTTTATATAAATTCTGAAATGATTATATATTTCTTTGAGATATTAATATATTTGGCCTGTAGTGCAAATATGAACTGTTGATGAATATCTTTGGCCTGTAGTGCAAAGATGAACTGTTGATGAATATCTTTGGCCTGTAGTGCAAAGATGAACTGTTGATGAATATCTTTGGCCTGTAGTGCAAAGATGAATTATTGATGAGTGCAAAGATGGATTTATTAGTATGATTATGAACAGGAACTGTGATTTGGTATAACCATGATCTTTGATGTTTCAGGTAAAGACAGGTGATGAAAATTATCTTCGTCCTGGATGCGAAGAGGAATTTAGAATCACAATTATGATTATGAGTTATTCATATGATTGTGGACCAGAACTGTTGATTGATGTTACAGGGATAAAACATTGTTGGTGGATTTTTAACATGGAGAAGATAATAGACTTTATAGTCTATTTGACTCTTCTAATGGATTGCTCGTTCCGCTGCAACTATGGTTGAAATTTTTATCATTTACCATATGTTCTAAATCTCTGATTTATTATTGATGAAGGCTATTGATAATTTAATTATCTTTAGTCATGATATTCTTTACTGAGCTAGTTGTGCTCACCCTTTTGCTTCACAATTCCTTTCAGGTAATAAGAGTGTAGCTGGGTCGAGCGGGGGTAACAAGGGAATAGAACGGTGGTCATCATTTAGTAGTTATATTTGGTGAAGAAAATAGGGTGAGGCGAACCCAACGTTGGAAGGGTGTTTTGTCACTATCATACAAGATGTCTAATGACATACAACCTCGTGTCATCATAGGACAGGGTTGTGCTCATCCACTTGCTGAGTATATCTATGGGCACTACCTATATAATCTTGGTGTTTGTTTGAAGTATAATTCTCAATTAGAGACAGTGGAGATAATGATAAGTCAAGAGAAGACTCACCATTGGGAAGAATATGATAGTAATCTTCTCGTTTTTCTTTGGGGTCTATTGGGTCAACCAAGGATAATTCTGTGGCCATATGATATCTATCATAACCTAGACGCGTGGTCTCCCATGTACGAAGGTTTCCTTGAGCACTTCCCAAAGATTCTAATTTCTAAAACAGTTTTTGACTATACCTTTATGTAAGGTGTTATTGTGAGGTGATGTCCACGGTTGGAACATGAGTCACATTTGGTATATATTTGTATCCAAACCCACAGCATATGTGTTGTTGTATTTTGCACGACAATTGTTGTAATAAAGTTGTAGTTGTTTTCTGTACCATGTATTTGGCGACTCAGAATGGGTTGGGTGGAATGGACCTATTTTGGGGTTGTCACAGTTAGTGTCTTAGTTAGCTCAGATCATGTTTATATAGAGAATAAGAGGTGGTCAAACATGACACCTTCATCACTGCCTGTTAGTGTTCTTGAGCCCAAGAACACCTAAGGCGACAGATTTTGTCGCTAAAGGCTATAGCGACGGTTTCTATTATTTTATTTTCTAATTTTTGAAAAATAATTTAAAAATAGAAAGAAATAAATTCTAAAAAAATCATTTAAAAATAGTAAATAAATTCTGAAAATTATAAAATCAGTTTTAAAAATTATTTCAAATCATAAAAATTAACTTTTAATAATTTAGCATATTTTCCTTAAATATTAGTAATTATTTGAATATTATTTACTTAATAAATGCACTAAATAAATTAGTTAAAAATGATTTTATTATATTAAAAATTATTTTAAATGATAATAAGGTATTTTATAATATTTTAAATTATAATATATAATTGTCAATATTTTAAAGTAAATTTTATTAATCATTTAATATAAATGATAATAGATTTACTTAATAATTATATTAAATAAATAGATTTAAAAATGAATTTATTGATTTAAAAATCATTTAAAAAGGATATAAATGGTTTAAAAATATTTTAAGTAATTATAAATGACTTTTAATATTTTAATGAGTAATACCTTAATATTTTAATATTAATGGTAATTGTTTAAAAATAATTTTTAATGTTTTAAAAATTATTTAAGGGTAATATTAATACTTTAAAAATATTTTTAGTTATTATAAATAACTTTGATATTTTGACAAGGGTTGCAGTAATATTTTAATATTATCTTAATATTAATGATGATAGAATTATCTAATATTTAAATTATTTAATAATGATTCTAGAGTTTGAAAATTCAAGATAAATTATAATAATTATTTAAAAATTATTATAAGGCATTTAAAAATAATGTGACTGGTATTTAAAATATCCAGGATAATATTGAACTACATGATAGAGTTTTTACCTCGATAATTACCCGATAAAGCCGTCGGTACACCAAAATTCTATCAAAATTGATTTGAACCTATATAGTTTGACTGTATAAATGTTTGTTTATGATCCAATGATTGATATAACTATGTGACAATGCGATTAAGTTATGTGATAACTGTGAACAATAGTACTATGTGTTATGATATGTTATTCTAATTGATAGAACAATATAATGAATGATAGGTCGTTGAATTAAAGATAGAACTAAGTTGCGTAACTGTAAGCAGCAGACCAGGCAAATTGTAAGACCCCAACTTATTAATGAATAAAATCAAATTTTCTCTAATTATTATTGTGAATAATAAGGTGTTAATTTGATATAATATTTTGGTTATGGGTGAAATGTACAAATTTTACAAAATAAACAAGTGGTTATAAAATATTCATTTTGTCGGGGAATATTCGTGAAATATTTTTTCTGTCGGGGAATATTCGTACGACGACGTAGCTATTTGTGGGCCCCATAACGAAAAATGATTGGATGAAGATAACGACAAAAATTGAGTTTTTATAAATAACGGCGTAGTTGTTACTGTTAACACTGTTGGAATACCCGGTGGTTAAAATACAGTAATACGCGTGATTGCACAGTAGCACACGGATTGCACAGTATTTTTGAATTATTGATTCTTACGAAGGAAGACACTACTCAATAATTGTTACAGTAGTTACTGTTCAATATTTGATTTTATTGATTCAATAATTGCTGCATTGATATTTTATATTATTGTTGTTTCAATAATTGTCACTGCACAGTATTTTCCATTATCAGATCAATAATTCATATTATTTGAATAATATTATTAGATAGCATTATTGGCAATGTCTAGAAACTTCTGTCTAAGGAGAGGTTTGGTCACCTAATTGCGCGCCAGTAAAGAGAAATCCTTATTGGAAAGCCTCCTCTTTTCTGGGAACGGCCTGGTTGTCATAAATGTGATTCTGCAATATTAATTATGAATAATTAATTATTGATTCATATGATAAAGAAATATTTATTTTATGTAAATATAAATGTTGGATATATTTTGTGGTTAAAAATGAAGGAGTTAATGTTGAGGTGTTTTATCAATATTTTTGTCGGAATGGAGGTATTAAAAATCAATCAGGGTTTTTGAAATATGTTGCGGGGGTTATAATTTTTAATTCGACAGTTAGATCGTTGTGATTTTTGGATATGTTATACATATATAAGTTGAGTATATATCCACAAATTTTGAACCGTTAAAAATGAAATTATGAATTTTAAGAGATGACTAGTTCAGAAATTGTTGAAGTTTCGAAATTTATCATTTTGGTAGAAAATTTTAAAATTGGTGGGCCCCACTTTTGGTTGGTAAAAATATGCTGAGATTTTTATTTAAATGTGGTGGGTGGGAATAGTAGCAAGTAAAGCCATCAGGTTGCAGGTTAACTCTGTTTCGGCGTGCTAACATTTTTCTATAAATAAAGGGCTAAGTTAGAATTGAAAATCACACCAGAAATAAGTTTTCTGTCTTTCTTTCTCTAGATTATTGAGTGTATTTTGTGAGTATTTAGATACTTTGTGAGTTTCTATTCATCAGTGCAAGTTTCCTTCAGCCTTATACCGATATTCCGATCAGAAGCACTGATATTTTGAGGTAAGGGGTGTTATATTCTTCTTAAAATGATTTTTTCTTCAATATCATTATACCGAAATATTGGTATGAACTTTTTATCAAATTTAAAACTTTTTGTATCGGGGTTACTATTCACGTATACGGCACTATTCACGAATACGACACTATTCACCGAAAAATAAAATTTTCTTCTTTTTGTCCAAGTTGTCTATTATGGTTACTATCTTTAATTGTATCCATATTTTGATCTTTATTTTTGAATTCTGCTTCAAAATTGGTTATTATGGAGTATTATTGAACTTGGATAAACTGTAATACAAATCCCTAATATTTGTTCTTTTATCTCACTGGATTCGTTTTCTTTAAAATATTTTACATCATCCTCAGTCCTAAATGATGATACTACTGAATATCTTTGGCCTGTAGTGCAAAGATGTATGATTACCTGATGAATATCCATAGTTTCGGATCGTGACCCAAGATTCACTTTACGATTTTCGGTTAGCTTGCAGAAAGCTATGGGCACGGATTTACGATTCAGTTCAGCATACCATCCTCAAACGGATGGGCAATCAGAGAGGACTATTCAAACTCTTGAATATCTATTAAGACTCTGTGTCCTAGATTTCAAAGGGAGTTGGGATAAGTACCTACCATTGGTGGAATTCTCCTACAACAACAGTTATTAGGCAAGTATAGGTGTGGCTCCATTCGAGGCGTTGTATAGAAGAAAATGTTGTTCTCCAGTATGCTAAGACGAGGTGGGTGAAGCAACATTATTGGGACCAGAGTTGGTACAAATGACTACAGAGAAGATCCAAACGATTCGACAACATATACAAACGGCACAGGATCGACAAAAGAGTTATGCGGATCTTCATCGGAAGGACGTGGAATTTAATATTGGGGATCATGAATTGTTACGTGTTACACCATGGAAGGGAGTTACAAGATTTGGGAAGAGAGAAAAGCTCAATCCACGATTTGTTGGTCCATTTAAAATTCTTGACCGAATAGGAAATGTTACCTATAGACTCGCATTACCTCCAAGTATGTCTCGTGTTCATAATATTTTTCACATTCTATGCTTCGTAAATATGTTAAAGACCAGAACCACATTATTGAGTTAGAACCAGACGAGATAGCCGAAGATTTAACGTACGAAGAGGTACCTATTAAGATCTTGGATAGGAAAGAGCATGTCTTACGCACGAAGGTTATACCACAAGTTAAGGTTTTGTGGAGAAACCATGCTATTGAAGAAATGACCTGAGAGTTAGAATCAGAAATGAAAGCGAGGTATCCCCACCTATTCGAAATACCAGGTACGTACGTCAATTTCGAGGACGAAATTTCATAAGGAGGACAGGTTGTAAGACCCCAACTTATTAATAAATGAAATCAAATTTTCTCTAATTATTATTGTGAATAATAAGGTGTTAATTTGATATAATATTTTGGTTATGGGTGAAATGTGCAAATTTTGCAAAATAAACAAGTGGTTATAAAATATTCATTTTGTCGGGAAATATTCGTTTGGTCGTGGAATATTCTTTCTGTCGGAAAATATTGGTACGACGACGCAGCTATTTGTGGGCCCCATAACGAAAAACAATTGGATGAAGATAACGACAAAAATTGAATTTTTATAAATAACGGCGTAGTTGTTACCGTTAACACTGTTGTAATACCCGGTAGTTAAAATACAGTAATACGCGTGGTTACACAATAGCACACGGATTGCACAATATTTTTGAATTATTGATTCTTACAAAGGAAGGCACTACTCAATAATTGTTACAGTAGTTACTGTTCAATATTTTATTTTATTGATTCAATAATTGTTGCATTGATATTTTATATTATTGTTATTTCAATAATTGTCACTGTACAGTATTTCCTATTATCAGATCAATAATTCATATTATTTGAATAATATTATTAGATAGCATTATTGGTAATGTCTAGAAAGTTCTGTCTAAGGAGAGGTTTGGTCACCTAATTGCGCGCCAGTAAAGAGAAATCCTTATTGGAAAGCTCCTTCTTTTCCTGGGAACGGCCTGGTTGTCATAAATGTGATTCTGTAATATTAATTGTGAATAATTAATTATTGATTCATATGATAAGGAAATATTTATTTTATGTGAATATAAATGTTGGATATATTTTGTGGTTAAAAATTAAGGAGTTAATGTTGAGGTGTTTTATCAATATTTTTGTCGGAATGGAGGTATTAACAATCAATCAGGGTTTTTGAGATATATTGCGGGGGTTAAAATTTTTAATCCTACTGTTGTATCGTTGTGATTTTTGGATATGTTATACATATATAAGTTGAGTATATATCCACAAGTTTTGAACCGTTAAAAATGAACGTATGATTTGTTATAAATTTTAAGAGATGACTGGTTCAGAAATTGTTGAAGTTTCAGAATTTATCATTTTTGTAGAAAATTCTAGAATTGGTGGGCCCCACTTTTGGTTGGTGAAAATGTGCTGAGATTTTTATTCAAATGTGGTGGGTGGGAATAGTAGAAGGTAAAGCCATCATGTTGCAGGTTAAGTCTGCTTCGGCGTGCTAAAATTTTATATAAATAGAGGGCTAAGTTAGAATTAAAAATCATACCAGAAACAAGTTTTCTCTCTTTCTCTCTCTAGATTATTGAGTGTATTTTGTGAGTATTTAGATATTTTGTGAGTTTCTATTCATCAGTGCAAGTTTCCTTCAGCCTTATACCGATATTCCGATCAAAAGTACTGATATTTTGAGGTAAGGGGTGTTATATTCTTCTTAAAATGATATTTTCTTCAATATCATTATACCGAAATGTTGGTATGAACTTTTTATCAAATTTAAAACTTTTTGTGTCGGGATTACTATTCACGTATACGTTACTATTCACGTATACGGCACTATTCACAGAAAAATGAATTTTTCTTCTTTTTGTCCAAATTGTCTATTATGGTTACTATCTTTAATTGTATCCATGTTTTGATCTTTATTTTTGAATTCTACTTCAAAATTGGTTATTATGGAGTATTATTGAACTTGGATAAACTGTAATACGAATCCCTAATATTTGTTCTTTTATCTCACTGGATTCATTTTCTTTAAAATAATTTTCATCATCCTCAGTCCTAAATGATGTTACTACTGAATATCTTTGGCCTGTAGTGCAAAGATGTATGATTACTTGATGGATATCTTTGGCCTGTAGTGCAAAGATGAACAGGTGTTGAGATGAACATAACCAACTGGTGATACAAATGAATATCTTTGGCTTGTAGTGCAAAGATGAATATTTGATTCAAGATGTATATTGATTGATGTTACAGGGATAAAATATTGATGATGAACTTTTAAATCTTAGAAGATAGTAGAATTCTTTCTCTACTTGACTCTTCTAATGGATTGTTGTTTCCGCTGCAGTTGTTGATCTAAAACTTGTTGTCGATTATATTCTTTCAGATTTTTCCCTGTTGAATACTAATGATAATTTGTTGTATATTATCTTAGTCATAATATTCTTTACTGGGCTAGTTGAGCTCACCCTTTTTGTTCCATTTTTCTCAGGAGGCGAGAATATAGCGAGAACTAGTCGGGGTACGGAGTGATGTTTTCAGTCAGTGGTGTTAGCAGTCCTCACTATTTTATAAAATAGTGTATCAATAATTGTAATGAGGACTCCTTTTGAGTTTTTATACTCTCTATTTGTATTCAAACTCACAGTATATGTGTTGTCATATTTTGCACGACAATTGTATTACTGAGGTTGTATTTGTTTTTGTACCATGTATTTGGCGACTTAGAATGGGTGATGTATACCTATTTTGGGGGCGTCACACAAATTCCCTAAACTTACTTCAATTATTATTGAGTAAGTATCCTACTTTTGCATTTCCTTTATACAATGGACAGAAGTAAGAGAGTTTCAGAATTATATTATTATTGTACTAGATTATTAACCCTATTATTATATATGTTATATCCGATAATTTATTATCAACATGGTACTATATGGTAATTTAGATATATATATTCTGTTCGTTAGTTTCTAAATATGGTTATTCAAGTGTCTTCACTTGGATAATCATTGTATTTAATCACATGTTGATATATATATATATATATATATATATATATATATATATATATATATATATATATATATATATATATATATACCTATTGATCCCAGTATGTATACGATAACAAAGAGTTGTCTAAGCTATTTGACCAGCTAGTCACAGATTTAGAAATATCGTTGAATAAGATAAAGGCTTTTTGTATCCAATCAAATTATTTTGGTTCGGATTCCAGATTAAGTATGAACATCCCGAACATGGGAAAAATTTTATACGCCCAAGGCGGACAGAGTGAACGATAATATCGTTCTTGCATGTAGTATTGATCAATACAGGGTATAACGAGCTGATCACCCCCCAGTGCCCGTAAGTTATGACGATTTGCGGATGAAGTTCTACTAAACCTATTCGAAAATTGAGAACAATGTTCATAGTATGTCATCTTAACCCTATTTATAGTTAGTACGTAGTTTCAAAAATTTAATAGAGAGTTGTTATGTTATTATTATCAGTTCAGATTACTTCACAACCATTGATTTGTTGTAGAAGGGTAGTACAAAGAAAATATTTAATCCTTTCAGCTAATATTTATAATTGTTATTACTTGTTGGGCACTCAAATGCTCATCCTTGCTTAAATTAAATGTTTTCAGCTATGCATGATCGACCCGAAGGTTCAAGCAAGAACAAAAAGAAAGGAAAGCTAGCAGAATAAGTTTGTGTTATCTTATGTAATAACTAGACTTAAATAAGTTGATGATCTTTATTATCTATTATGTAATGAAATGTTTTAAAGGTCGCGTACCTGGTGTAAGAACCCAACTTATTAATGAATAAAATCAAATTTTCTCTAAATATTATTGTGAATAATAAGGTGTTAATTTGATATAATACTTTGGTTATGGGTGAAATGTGCAAATTTTGCAAAATAAACAAGTGGTTATAAAATATTCATTTTGTCGGGAAATATTCGTTTGGTCGTGGAATATTATTTCTGTCGGGAAATATTCGTACGACGGCGCAGCTATTTGTGGGCCTCATAACGGAAAACGATTGGATGAAGATAACGACAAAAATTGAGTTTTTATAAATAACGGCGTAGTTGTTACCGTTAACACTGTTAGAATACCCGGTGGTTAAAATACAGTAATACACGTGGTTGCACAGTAGCACACGGATTGCACAGTATTTTTGAATTATTGATTCTTACGAAGGAAGACACTACTCAATAATTGTTACAGTAGTTACTGTTCAATATTTTATTTTATTGATTCAATAATTGCTGCGTTGATATTTTATATTATTGTTGTTTAAATAATTGTTGTTGCACAGTATTTTCTATTATCAGATCAATAATTCATATTATTTTAATAATATTATTAGATAGCATTATTGGCAATGTCTAGAAAGTTCTGTCTAAGGAGAGGTTTGGTCATCTAATTGCGCGCTAGTAAGGAGAAATTCTTATTGGAAAGCGCCCTCTTTCCTGGGAACGGCCTGGTTGTCATAAATGTGATTCTGTAATATTATTTGTGAATAATTAATTATAGATTCATATGATAAGAAAATATTTATTTTATGTGGATATAAATGTTGGATATATTTATTGTGGTTAAAAATGAAGGAGTTAATATTGAGGTGTTTTATCAGTATTTTTATCGGAATGGAGGTATTAAAAATCAAATCAGGATTTTTTGAGAAATATTGCGGGGGTTATAATTTTTAATCCGACCGTTGGATCGTGGTAATTTTTGGATATGTTATTCATATATAAGTTGAGTATATGTCCACAAATTTTGAACCGTTAAAAATGAACGTATGATTTGTTATGAATTTTACGAGATGACTGGTTCAGAAATTATAGAAGTTGCGAAATTTATCATTTTGGCAGAAAATTCTAGAATTGGTGGGCCCCACTTTTGGTTGGTAAAAATGTGCTGAGATTTTTATTCAAATATAGTGGGTGGAAATAGTAGCAGGCAAAGGCATCAGGTTGCAGGTTAAGTCTGCTTCGGCGTGCTAACATTTTCCTATAAATAGAGGACTAAGTTAGAATTAAAAATCACACCAGAAACAAGTTTTCTCTCTTTCTTTCTCTAGATTATTGAGTGTATTTTGTGAGTATTTAGATACTTTGAGAGTTTTTATTCATCAGAGCAAGTTTCTTTCAGCCTTATACCGGTATTCCGACCAGAAGTACTGATATTTTGAGGTAAAGGATATTATTTTCTTCTTAAATGATATTATTTTCTTCAATATCATTATGCTGAAATATTGATGAGATTTTTTATCAAATTTAGAACTTTTTGTGTCGGGATTACTATTCACGTATACGGCACTATTCACGTATACGGCACTATTCACGAATACGACACTATTCACCGAAAAATAAAATTTTCTTCTTTTTTGTCCAAGATGTCAATTATGTTTACTATCTTTAATTGTATCCATGTTTTGATCTTTATTTTTGAATTCTGCTTCACAATTGATTATTATGAAGTATTATTGATCTTGGATAAACTGTTATACGAATCCCTACTATTTGTCCTTCTGTCTCACTGGATTCGTTTTCTTTAAGATATTTTTCATCATCCTCAGTCCTAATTGATGATATTACTGAATATCTTTGGCCTGTAGTGCAAAGATGTATGATTACCTGATGAATATCTTTGGCCTGTAGTGCAAAGATGAACAGGTGTTGAGATGAACATAACCAACTGGTGATACAAATGAATATCTTTGGCTTGTAGTGCAAAGATGAATATTTGATTCAAGATGTATATTGATTGATGTTACAGGGATAAAATATTGATGATGAACTTTTAAATCTTAGAAGATAGTAGAATTCTTTCTCTACTTGACTCTTCTAATGGATTGTTGTTTCCGCTGCAGTTGTTGATCTAAAACTTGTTGTCGATTATATTCTTTCAGATTTTTCCCTGTTGAATACTAATGATAATTTGTTGTATATTATCTTAGTCATAATATTCTTTACTGGGCTAGTTGAGCTCACTCTTTTCCTTTTTGTTCTATTTTTCTTCTCAAGAGGTGAGAACATAGCAGGATCTAGTCGGGGTATGGAGTGATGGTTCTAGAAAGATGTTTTAGCAGTCCTCACTATTTCTGTAAAATAGTGTTTGAATAATTGTAATGAGGACTTATTTGAGTGTGGATATTGTCTAGAAGACAATATTTGTATTTAAACTCACAGTATGTGTTGTCGTATTTTGCACGACAATTGTATTATTGAAGTTGTAGTTTGTTTTTTGTACCATGTATTTGGCCAATCATAATGGGTGTTGTATACCTATTTTGGGGGTGTCACAGTTGGTATCAAAGCTTAGGGATATGATCCCTGGCTGAGATGTGAGACAAGAACTAGGAGGGCAGAGACGGGGAATTTCTTCGCTAGTATGACCTGACTAAGTTTATTTGGTGTTTATTTGGTCGGTCAGAGTATAGGGATAATATATGACATGACTATTAACCCTTGTTTTATGGCAGTATTTAAGAATGGCAGCTGAGAACGTTAATAATGGAGTAAATCAGACCGTGGCGACACCTTTGATCACCACCCAGGGGAACGTGTAACAGGAAGGCAATATTCTTGCTGTAAACAATGTTACCGAGCAAACGATGAATGATGGAATGTTTAGGAGCTTTTTGCAGTTCATGCAAAATCAGACGAGGGAGACTCGTGTGCAGAATACGGGTGGAAATGATAACAGCGCGCGGTTTGTCACAGCCAAGCAGTTCAAAGAATTGGAACCACCAGAATTTAAGGGAAAGCCGGATCCGATCATGGCGGAAACGTGGGTCAAGCAAATTACCAAGATATTCGATGTCTTGGGATGCACGGAGGAACAGAAGGTTCCATTCGCCACCTTTATGTTCCGCGGTGAGGCAGACTACTGGTGGGAGTCTGTGAAGCGTATCTAGACTGACGCACTCAACATGTCCTGGGAAACATTTAAAAAACTGTTTAATGACAAGTACTTTCCTGAAAGTATTCGTCATATGAAGGAGGTAGAGTTTATTAGACTGGAACAAAATAACATGACGGTGTCCCAGTACGAGGCGAAGTTTGCAGAGTTATCCAGGTTTGCACCTCATTTGGTCGAAAATGAGGAACGAATGACAAGGATGTTTCTGAGAGGTCTAAAACCCGAGATTCGGCAATATCTTATCTCTCATAAAATTATTTTATATTCTGATGTTGTAAACAGGACTCAATTATTAGAGCGAGATAATGAGTATGTGCAACCGAGGGACCACAACCAGGGTCATACCAGTGGCGGCAGTCATCGAAGCAATGAAAACCAGCAGGGAGGAAAACATTCGGACAAAAGCGGTAATCACTCTGGTGGAAATCGTGGCCGTGATAATAGAAGGAGCGAGTCGGGAGGAGATTTCAATAAGAGAAGGTACAACAATGATAACGTGAAGACGTCAGCACAAACATCAACTGCTTTTAGGGGAGGAGAACGAGCACCAGTCGTTTGTTACAAATGCGGGAAGGAGAGACACATCAGCCCAAACTGCCCACAACAGTTCAAGGTATGTTATAACTGTGGAAAGGAAGGTCATATAGCTAAAGATTGTCTTGTTGCGAAACCAAGTTCAACGGGGATAGTGACTCCGAAGGCTGTTCCGGACAAGTCAAAATCGGTGGTTCCTGGAAGGGCGTTTGTCGTGACAGCCCAAAACGCGAGGAACCCAAACGAGGTGATCACGGGTAAGCTAATCATAAACTCTTGCGAAGTTTATACCTTATTAGATACCGGTTCTACCCATTCTTTTATCTCTCCTGCTTGTGCTCAACGTTTAAACTTGACTCCAGAGAAATTGGACTTTGACTTATCTTTTGAAACTCCGTTGGTGTGACAACCCCAAAATAGGTCCATTCCACCAACCCATTCTGAGTCGTCAAATACATGGTACAGAAAATAACTACAACTTTATTACAACAATTGTCGTGCAAAATACAACAACACATATGCTGTGAGTTTGGATATAAACATATACCAAATGTGACTCATGTCCCAATCGTGGACAGCACCTCACAAAGGTACCTTACATAAAGGTACAGACAAAAACTGTTTTAGAAACTAGAATCTTTGGGAAGTGCTCAAGGAAACTTTCGTACATGGGAGGTCATGCTTCTAGGTTATAATAGATATCATATGGCCACAGAATTATCCTTGGTTGACCCAATAGACCCCAAAGAAAAACGAGAAGATTACTATCATATTCATCCCAATGGTGAGTCTTCTCTTGACATATTATTATCTCTACTGTCTCTAATTGAGAATTATACTTCAAACAAACACCAAGATTATATAGGTAGTGCTCGTAGATATACTGAGCAAGTGGATGAGCACAACTCTGTCTTATGATGACACGAGGTTGTATGTCATTAGACATCTTATATGATAGTGGCAAAAACACCCTTCTAAAGTTGAGTTCACCTCACCATATTTTCTTCACCAAATATAATTACTAAATGATGACCACCGTTCTATTCCCTTGCTACCCCCGCTCGACCCAGCTACACTCTTATTACCTGAAAGGAATTGTGAAACAAAAGGGTGAGCACAACTAGCTCAGTAAAGAATATCATGACTAAAGATAAATAAATTATCAATAGCCTTCAACAGAATTAAATCAGAGATTTAGAACATATGGTAGATGATAAAAATTTTCAATTTTAGTTGCAGCGGAACGAGCAAACCATTAGAAGAGTCAAATAGACCATAAAGTCTATTATCTTCTCCATGTTAAAAATCCACCAATAATATTTTATCCCTGTAACATCAATTAACAGTTCCTTTCCACAATCATATGAATAACTCATAATCATAAATGTGATTCTAAATTTTTCTTCGTACCCAGGACGAATAATTTTTTCATCACCTGTCTTTACCTGAAACATCAAAGATCATGGTTATACCAAATCACAGTTCCTGTTCATAATCATACTAATAACTTTATCTTTACATTACGGCCCAAAGATATTCGTCACCAATTCATCTTTGCACTACTGGCCAAAGATATTCAACAACAGGTCATCTTTGCACTACGGGCCAAAGATATTCATCAACAATTCATCTTTGCACTACAGGCCAAAGATATTCCTCAACAGTTCATATTTGCACAACAAGCTAAATATATTCATCAACAGTTCATATTTGCACTACAGGCCAAATATATTAATATCTCAAAGAAATATATAATCATTTATATAAACAATAATTATAACCATGTTGATCATTTCACCTTTGCACTTTAAGCTGAAGATATTCAATTATAAATTCAATGGTCATGATCATACTAGTCAATAATTCAACTTTGCACTACTGGCCAAAGAGAACCCTAGTCATGATCATACCAATAATCTACCCATCTTTACACTCAAGTGAAAGAGAATATCATCATTAGGGTTATAAAAATGTAATATATGATTATAAAAATAATATGATCAACATATAGTTTTAATCTCAAAAGTAATATTCATAAATCAACTATAATTTGGTCAGAAAAAGAAACCCATTTTGTCGTGAATAGTACCTGTGAATAGTAACTCGTGAATAGTAACTCATGAATAGTAATCCCGACACAAAAAGGTAGAAATTCTACAATAAAATCCATACCAATATTTCGGTATAATGATATTGAAAGAATAACATTTCTTAAACTTATAAATAATTTATTTTAATTGTTTACACTTTACTAAATAATGCATTTAATCATTCTAAAATGTCAAACTCATAAGATTTCATCACCAATAACCAAAACCCTCATAAAAATCCACATATACCTCATATAGGATTCTCAAGTCATAAAATCCTATTTTCCAATTTTCTTACTTCACAAAACATATTTAATTCATTTACTCATAACTAGACTATTTTTATGAAAAATACCAAATCAGTTCTAAAAATATTTTTTTTCTGGGATTTAGCATAATATAGTCCCATAGTGAACATGTATTTTTCTCAAAATTTTTAAAAGTCATTTACTATTTTTCATATGGCCAAAACAGCCGAATATTTAGACATTTATCAAAAATTGTACTTTTGTCAAAAATTTCTGAAATTTACATAGTATACTTCTATCATATACATGTACTCCCAATAAAAATTTCATCAATTTTGGAGTTAACCACAAGGAATTATAAGCGGTTACTTTTAAAATAGTCTTTTCTCTTTGACTTGAGTGTAAAGATGGGTAGATTATTGGTATGATCGTGACTATGGGTTCTCTTTGGCCAGTAGTGCAAAGTTGAATTATTGACTGGTATGATCATGACCATTGAATTTATAATTGAATATCTTTAGCTTAAATGCAAAGGTGAATTGATCAACATGATTATAATTATTGTTCATATAAATTCTGAAATGACTATAATTTCTTTGAGATATTAATATCTTTGGCCTGTAGTGCAAAGATGGATTATTGATGAATATCTTTGGCCTGTAGTGCAAAGATGGATTATTGATGAATATCTTTGGCCCGTAGTGCAAAGATGACCTGTTGTGAATATCTTTGGTCTGTAGTGCAAAGATGAACTGTTGATGAATATCTTTGGTCGTAGTGCAAAGATGAATTTATTAGTATGATTATGAACAGGAACTGTAATTTGGTATAACCATGATCTTTGATGTTTCAGGTAAAGACAGGTGATGAAAATTACCTTCGTCTTGGATGCGAAGAGGAATTTAGAACCATAATTATGATTATGAGTTATTCACATAATTTTGGTCAGGAACTATTGATTGATATTACAGGGATAAAACATTATCGGTAGACTTTTAACATGGAGAAGATAATAGACTTTATGGTATATTTTACTCTTCTAATGGGTTGTTCATTCCGCTGCAACTATGGTTGAAAAGTTTTATCATCTATCATATGTTCTAAATCTCTGATTTATTAATGATGAAGGTTATTGATAATTTAATTATCTTTAGTCATGATATTCTTTACTGGGCTATTTGTGCTCATCCAATGAGCAAGCAACATATGTACCAATCTATCCGGATTCACTAATTCCTAATTTAGTAATCCAACGATTGGGAACTATTTTAGTTTTAAGCTTTCTAAGAATTTAGATCTCATTAGAATGATCATCATCATTATTCTAAAAGCATTGCTTAAAACTATGGGTTTATCATATATTATAAAACAACATCATGTAGATAATTAAAAGTCTTTAATAAATTAATACTTTTTATTAATAAATGAATAAGATTGTTACAAAGTATATGTTTTATCATCAAAAATGATTGGCTTGTGTGTAAACTACTTTCAATATCTTATGAACCTGATGTTGTTTGACTAACCTGATGAATGATATATGTACTTTGACATGAAGACTACAACCCTGACCCATTAGAACACTTTAGCAATTAACAGAACTCGAAGGAAATTAAGCCTCAAACTGCCTACTCGAAGCTGACTGGGTTTTTTGGGTTAAGCTCTGACAGTGAGTTTAGTGGGCTAGATCTCCTTGTTGTAATGTGTTATGACTTAGATGATAGTTAGATCTTGTAGTGTTACAACAATACTACAATGTCAGCGTCTTAGTTAGCTCAAATCATGTTTATACAGAGAATAAGAGGTGGTCAAACATGACACCTTCATCACTGCCTGTCAGTGTTCTTGAGCTCAAGAACACCTAATGCGACAGATTTTGTCGCTAAAGGCTAAAGCGATGGTTTCTATTATTTTTATTTTCTAATTTCTGAAAAATAATTTAAAAATAGAAATAAATTATAAAAAAATATCATTTAAAAATAGTAAATAAATTCTGAAAATTATAAAATCAGTTTTAAAAATTATTTTAAGTCATAAAAATTAACTTTTAATAATTTGGCATATTTTTCATAAAAATTAGTAATTAATTGAATATTATTTATTTAATAAATGCACTAAATAAATTAGTTAAAAATAATTTTATTATATTAAAAATCATTTTACATGATAATAAGGTATTTAATAATATTTTAAGTTATAAAATATAACTTTTAATATTATAAAGTAAATTTCATTAATTATTTAATATTAATGATATTAGATTTATTTAATAATTATATTAAATAATTAGATTTAAAAATAATTTTATTGATTTAAAAAGGATATAAATGGTTTAAAAATATTTTAAGTTATTATAAATGACTTTTAATATTTTAATGAGTAATACTTTAATATTTTAATATTAATGGTAATTGTTTAAAAATGATTTTTAATATTTTAAAAATCATTTAAGGGTAATATTAATACTTTAAAAATATTTTTAGTTATTATAAATAACTTTGATATTTTGGCAAGGGTTGCAGTAATATTTTAATATTATTTTAATACTAATGATAATAGAATTATCTAATATTTAAATCATTTAATAATGATTCTAGAGTTTGAAAAATCAAGATAAATTATAAAAATTATTTAAAAATTATTATAAGGCATTTATAAATAATGTGACTGGTATTTAAAATATCCAGGATAATATTGAACTACATGATAAAGTTTTAAACTCGATAATTACCCGATAAAGCCGTCGGTACACCGAAATTCTATCGAAATTGATCTGAACCTATATAGTTTGACTGTATAAATGTCTGTTTATGATCCAATGACTGATATAACTATGTGACAATGCGATTAGGTTATGTGTTGACTGTGAACAACAGTACTATTTGTTATGATATGTTATTCTAATTGATAGAACAATATTATGAATGATAGGTCGTTGAATTAAAGATAGAACTAAGTTGCGTAACTATAAGCAGTAGACCAGGCAAGTTCCCTAAACTTACTCTAATTATTATTGAGCAAGTATCCTACCTTTGCATATCCTTTATGCAATGGACAAAAGTAAGAGAGTTTCAGAATTATATTATTATTGTACTAGATTATTAATCCCATTGTTATATATGTTATATCCGATCATTGATTATCAACATGGTATTATATGGTAATTCAGATATATATATATATATATATATATATATATATATATATATATATATATATATATATATATATATACCTATTGATCCCAGTATGTATACGATAACAAAGAGTTGTCTAAGCTATTTGACTAGATAGACATAGATTTAGAAATATCGTTGAATATGATAAAGCCTTTTTGTATCCAATTAAATTATTTTGGTTCGGATTCCAGACTAAGTATGAACATCCCGAACATGAAAAAACTTTTACGCGCCCAAGGCGGACAGAGTGAACGATAATATCGCTCTTACATGTAGTATTAATCAATACAAGGCATAACGGGCTGATCACTCCCCCGTGCCCGTAAGTTATGACGGTTTGCGGATGAAGTTCTGCTAAACCTATTCAAAAATTGAGAACAATGTTCATAGTATGTCACCTTAACCCTATTTACAGTTAGTACGTAGTTTCAAAAATTTGATAGAGAGTTGTTATGTTATTATTATCAGTTCAGATTACTTCACAACCATTGATTTATTGTAGAAGGGTAGTACAAAGAAAATATTTAATCCTTTCAGCTAGTATTTATAATTGTTATTACTTACTGGACACTCAAATGCTCATCCTTGCTTAAATTAAATGTTTTCAGCTATGTATAATCGACCCGAAGGTTCAGGCAAGAACAAAAGAAAAGGAAAGCTAGCAAAATAAGTTTGTGTTATCTTATGTAATAACTAGAGTTAAATAAGTTGATGATCTTTATTATCTATTATGTAATGAAATATTTTAAAGGTCGCGTACCTGGGATTTAGACAACTCTGATATGTAATTTAAGTTTGATATTTATTTCAATATTATTATTATTCCGTTCAAATAAATGGTATCGTGGAGCACTGAATTCGGGTTTTAAGTACTTGAATTTGGGGGCGTCACAGGTTGGTATCAGAGCTTTAGGGTTAGAAACCGTAGGTGGGAGTAGACCTTAGGCTATAACCCTAGAGCAGAAGAAAACGATGAAAATATAAATAACTCGTATAGAGTTTAAGGGAGATGAATTGAATAAATTCATCGTCAAATCAAGTAAAAGATAACTTATATAAAATTATTATTTCTTGTGTGTATCTAAATAAATTATGTGTAGATGTCAGGAGGAAGAGGATTAGGATACCTTCGGATCGTAAAGGAGGAGTCAATCTCCATAACCGAGCCAATGCCAAAGCCAATAGCTGAAATAGAGGCTCACGTTGAAGATAACCTTGATGAGGTGATCATTTTAGAAAATATAGTATCGGACCCAGAAATGGTGGAGCTGACAGATAGTGATTCGGACACTAAAGTTGAAGCTGAACAAGCATCAACGGAGGTGAAGGATCTGAGGAACAAGGTTTCTTCTCTGGAAAAGTTGTGGAAAATAGAAAAGTTGTTGAATAGTCAACTACGAAAAGCCTTATTAGAAACAATAGAAGAACAAGATAAGCTTAAGATCCAAATTGATCAAATGGGAGCCACAAGCAACATATCGTGTGTAGCTCCGAGCAAGAAGGGGAAAAGGAAGATAGAAGGCCACAACTTAGGAAAATTCGATAAGAAGAAATGGAAAAAAATATGTTATCTTTGCGGTTATGAAGGACATACCACTCTGTATTGTCCCGACTATAAATCAGGTGCATGTTTTATTTGTGGATTGGAAGGTCATCAGGCGAAGGGTTGTCCAGAATCAGGAAAGAGGTGTAGGAAATAGGTAGAATTAATATTTAATTATGTATGTTTGGTAATGTACGTGTGTATTATAATAATCCCAACTTTGGTGTAAGTTATAGTAGCGATTCTCGACTTTTGTGGTCACAAAGGGATATCGGATGTTTAAAGCAGTATGTGTTATGCTATGTACTATGAATTAGTCGAATAAATATGAATCTATGTTTGATGTATGGAATAAGTTTGAAATATTAAACTTATACGATAAGGTTTAGAATGTAAGTTAATAAAATATAGATTTTATTTTATTTAACCAGAAAATGCCGCTAAGACGTCAAACTCAAAACCAAAGGGCAGAAGAATCTGTCAACAATACTGGAGGACAACAACCAGACCTGATGCAGAATTTCGCGAACATGGTAGCTCAAGCCATGCAGAATGGAATGCCGACCGTGGGGAATCAACCAAACAATCGGTTTACGAACTTCAAGGATTTTAAGGCCGTAGGACCGCCTGAATTTAGAGGTACCACTGACCCGATAGAAGCCCAAACTTAGGTTAAGGAAATAGAAAAAGCGTTTATAGTTGCTAGGGTAGATGAGGGAAAAAATAGCTTTTGCCACCTATATGATGAAAGGAGAGACGAATTTCTGGTGGGAGACAAATCAAGCTAGGGCCGGAGAAGTAGTGATAGCATAGACTAGGTTTAAGATGCTATTTTTTTAGAACTATTTCTCGGCTAGTGTACAGGCTAGGATGGAGGTGAAGTTTTTGGAATTGAAGCAGGAGAACTTGACAGTTGCAGAGTATGCTGCAAAGTTTAATGAATTAGCTAGGTTCGCTCCGCACCAAGTGGATGCGGAGGCTAGAAAGGCAAGAAGGTTTGAGCTAGGCCTAAAATCATGGCTCTACAATAAGGTGGCAGTGTTGCAGATCAATACAATTGCCGCACTCTTAGAAAAGGCTATCATAGCTGAAGGGGAAAGTGAGGCCATGAACCTCTACAATAAGGAGAGAATGAATAAGGGTAAAGGAGATGGGAAGGTGGAAGTAGGTAGTGGAAGTAGGTAGTGGAAGTAGGGGTGAGAAAAGGAAGTGGAGCAATGTTGGGAGTGTCCAAGTCAAGCAAGAAGGTGTGAAAAAGCAGACTGTGCAGTGTAAGAATTGTGGGAAGAGTCATTCAGGTGAGTGTCTTAAGGGAAAGTTTGTGTGCTACAAGTGTGGACAGGAGGGACATATCTCTCCTAACTGCCCCAATCCTAGGATGAGCAATGGATGTTTTCTGTGTGGATCCACGGAGTATAAGGTGAAGGACTGTCTAAAAAGGAGAATGGATATAGGAAGTGTGAATGCGGGAAAAGGCAGTGGAACAAAGGCGATAACGGGACCAACTTCGACGAAATCAACCGCAAGAATCTTCAACATGACGGTTCAGGATACCGTAGCAGCTGGGGATGGAACTTCAGGTATTATTCGTATGAATTGTATTTTCGTATATATGATTTTTTTAAAAAAAATAAGCAAATTATGTTATAAAAAAATTTTGAAGGAGAAATTTGAGTTCTGTTAGAAGTCAAATTTCTGTAGAATTAGATAGACAAGCTTTATGTTGAGTAATTAAAGATCAGTTCGATCGAATCTGATCGAGATCTACTTGAAATGACAGTGTATGCTATTTCGCTAGTGTTTATAGGTTTTAAAGCGGTGATTCCGAGGACGGAATCCTTATAAGGGAGGGTGGATGTAATAACCCAATATTTTCAATAAAAAATTTTGCGAATAATTTTTTTTTTATACATATAAAGGTGGAAATATGTGCAAAGTAAAATATATGTATATATGTGATAAATAAAATTATTTATTAGACGAATAATTATAAATAAATTCTTTTTAAGAATTATTGATCATTATAGATGATATTCTTATAATAAATTAATTTTGTAATAAAATATTTAATATCTATTTTCCATAAAAATATGATTATTGTATATATGATTATTAGGATATTATGATATGTATTCTATTATATTAGTTAAGTTAATCATTTTAACTTAATTAATAATGGTATGTATGAAGATTATATCAGATATGAATTCAAAACCCTAAGTCTGGATTTTGAATAAGAAATGAGAATAATAATATAATATTATTTATGTTTCAATAATATAAACATGCCTGATATGTGTGTAATGTAATTTGAGAAACAGATATGGAGAAACAATACAAACCCTAGCATTACTGATAAACTATAGTACATGAGTCAATTTTGACTATAAGATTCATTAAGTTATGTATTATGTAGTTAATTACCATTATTATGTTTAATATTAATTAGGTAAATCCTAATTAATATTTTAAAACCCTAATTATTAAATCAAAACCCTAATTGCTAAGTTATAAACCCTAATTATTAATTTAGCAAGCTTAATAGTAATTAGTACTCCCTCCGTCCCAAATTATCTGCTTTTCTAGAGTTCCACACACATACCAATATATGTGATAAATATACTAAAATGCCCTTATGTATTGACTTTTTTGTTTTCTGCGCATGAATCCTTATTGGTGGGGATATGAAAAGATGCTTAAAAAGAGGAGAGACATGAATGAGAGTAATGACTATCATTAATTAGGGTAAAAGGGCAAACTTAGAAAACAAAGGAAATATATGCATTGAAATATTGAAAAAGCAGATATTATGGGACAAATTTTTTTTGCTAAAACAGCAGATAATTTGGGACGGAGGGAGTATTTTATAAAGCCTCTTTTACAAGTCTAAAGTAATTAGGAAACCTAATTCAATTAGGGAACCCTAATTCACATTTCTAGAAACTAAGATTCCTATTTTGCCCTTATTACACAAATCTAGATTATGAGTTTAGGAACCCTTAGGGTTAAACCCTATGGTTCAAACCTTAAGGGTTAGAAAGGAATTGTCAACCTTACCACTAAAAGTAAACACCAAATGACCAAATTTCCCTTCTTGCATTATTTAATAGATAACTTGTAAAACTTGCCATAACTTTAGTTGGTAACCAACTTTAGCTAGCCATGTGGTTTAGTACTAGCCTTTAATCAGCCCAAAACCTGCCCTCATGATCTGCCATGGTCCTTGCATCAAATTATATATAGATTGAGAGAGAGAGGAAAGTTCATAATTTTGTCCCAATTGTTCACAAACACACCACTAAGCTTCTCACTCTCTAACCCACGAATTGTTTGAGCATTTCAGTCCCATAAGCAAGCCCCATATTTACCATTAACAGATCAGAAGGTCAGAATCAAAAATCAAAGCTTAAAGGTAAACCATAAGCTAATAAAACTTGATTTAGTATGCTATGATGGATTTGTTGTTTCTGTGTTTAAACATGTTATATGTCGTGTTAATCCATGATCTGGGTTGGTATTTAGTGAATCCATAACATTTATATGCTCGAATTTAAGTTTTTACAAAATTTGGGAAATTTTCAAAAGTGGTCTGACAACCGAATGTCAGACCACATAGATCTTTATCTGGTTATTATTTTTGTTGTTTAAATGTTTAAACTTGTAGTATGATATGATATCTTTAAGCTAGAACTGGAATCAGGGTCAGAGGATATGTAAATTTCATGTTATTCTTGGTCAAACTTGGTTGACCGAGCATGACTGGGCAATTCTGGGTAACCCAGAAACTGCCCAGATCATGTCTGACAAGCTTTTCGAGGACTAATAACTGTCATGTGTTATGAGTTTTGATGATGTTTTTGTATCTATGTTATAAACTGCTATGTGGGCTTTAGATCTGTGCCTTTATATCACTTAGATAACAAATAGAATGTAACTAATCGATGGTCAAACTGGCCTGGACGAGCACGAACTCAGTTTTATGGGTAACCTAGAAAACTGATGAACGTTGTCTCTGACAAGATTTGACCGTGTGATATCTTATGAACCTGATGTTGTCTGACTAACCTGATGAATGATATATGTACTCCGACATGAAGACTACAACCTTGACCCATTAGAACGCTTTAGCAATTAACAGAACTCGAAGGAAATTAAGCTTCAAACTGTCTACTCGAAGCTGACTGGGTTTCTGGGTAACCCAGGAAGCTCTGACAGTTAGTTTGGTGGGCTAGATCTCCTTGTTGTAATGTGTTATGACTTAGATGATAGTTGGATCTTGTAGTGTTACAACAATACTACAATGTCAGTGTAAGACCCCGAATTTTATGAAATAAAAGTATTCAATTTTTCTTATAATTACTATTCAGTAAATGGTTAAATTGATAAAAGTTTAAAGTTATGAGTGAAATATGATTTTTTTTCAAAATAAGCAAGTGGTTATAAAATAATCATTGTTGTCAGGGAATATTCGTTTGGTCGTGAAATATTCTTTCTGTCGGGAAATATTCGTACGACGGCGCAGCTATTTGTGGGCCCCATAACGAATAACTGTCGGGTGAAGAAAACGACAAATTTGAGTTTTTACAAATAACGGCGTAGTTGTTACCGTTAACACTGTTGAAATACCCGGTGGTTAAAATACAGTAATACGCGTTATTGCACAGTAGCACACGGTATTGCATAGTATTTTTGAAATTATTGATTCTTACGTAAGAAGGCAATACTCAATAATTGTTACAGTAATTACTGTTCAATATTTTATTTTATTGATTCAATAATTGCTACGTTGAAATTTTGTATTATTGTTGTTCAATAATTGTTGATGCACAGTATTTTCCTTTATCAGATCAATAATTCATATTATTTGAATAATATTATTAGATAACATTATTGGCAATGTCTAGAAAGTTCTGTCTAAGGAGAGTTTTGGTCATCTAATTGCGCGCCAGTAAGGAGAAATCCTTATTGGAAAGCCCCCTCTTTCCTGGGAACGGCCTGGTTGTCATAAATGTGATTCTGTAATATTATTTGTGAATAATTAATTATTGATTCATATGATAAGAAAATATTTATTTTATGTGGATATAAATGAGGGATATATTTTTGTGGTTAAAAAATGAAGGAGTTAATGTTGAGATTTTTATCCGTATTTTTGTCGGAATGGAGGTATTAAAAATCAGGGTTTTTGAGATATTTTGCGGGGGTTATAATTTTTAATCCGACCGTTGGATCGTGGTAATTTTTGGATATGTTATACATATATAAGTTGAGTATATGCCCACAAATTTTGAACCGTTAAAAATGAACGTATGATTTATTATGAATTTTACGAGATGACTGGTTCAGAAATTGTTGAATTTTCGGAGTTTATCATTTTGGTGGAAAATTCTAGAATTGGTGGGCCCCACTTGTGGTTGGTGAAGAAATGTGCTGAATTATATTTCAAATGTGGTGGGTGGGAATAGTAGCAGGTAAAGCCATCAGGTTGCAGGTCAAACCTACCAAAATTTTCCTATAAATAGAGGGCTAAGTTAGAATTGAAAATCACACCAGAAACATAAGTTTTCTCTCTTTCTCTCTCTATATTATGAAGCATATTTTGTGAGTATTTAGATACTTTGAGAGTTGCTATTCAGTGCAAGTTTCCTTCAGCATCATATCGGATATCCAGTCAGAAGTACTGCTCTTTTGAGGTAAGGGATAGTAAGGGATATTAAGGGATTTTAAGGGTTGTTATGATTTTCAGTTTCGTAATTTTTCTGATCTTCAAAAATTCTAGGAAAAATTTGAAATGATATTTTGATGAGTTTTCTTGATTGTGTCCAAAAATGGTGATTTTTGGATGTATAGATTAAGAGTTATGAATTTTATGAGAAAAGACTATTTTAAAAGTAACCGCTTATAATTCCTTGTGGTTAACTCCAAAATTGATGAAATTTTTATTGGGAGTACATGTATATGATAGAGTATACTCTGTGAATTTCAGAATTTTTAGATAAAAGTATAATTTTTGATAAATGTCTAAATATTCGGCTATTTTGGCCATATGAAAAATAGTAAATGACTTTTAAAAATTCTGAGAAAAAAATATGTTCACTATGGGACTATATTATGCTAAATCCCAGAAAAGAAATATTTTTGGAACTGATTTGGTATTTTTTATGAAAATGGTCTAGTTATGAGTAAATGAATTAAATATGTTTTGTGAAGAAAGAAAATTGGAAAATAGGATTTTATGGCTTGAGAATCCTATATGAGGTATATGCAGATTTTTGATGAGGGTTTTGGTTATTGGTGATGAAATATTATGAGTTTGGCATTTTAAGATGATTAAATGCATTATTTAGTAAAGTGTAAACAATTAAAATAAATTGTTTATAAGCTTAAGAAATGTTATTCTTTCAATATCATTATACCGAAATATTGGTATGAATTTTATTGTAGAATTTCTATCTTTTTGTGTCGGGGTTACTATTCATGAGTTACTATTCATAAGTTACTATTCACGAGTTACTATTCACGACAAAATTGGTTTCTTTTTCTAACCAAATTATAGTTGATTTATGAATATTGCTCTTGAAATTAAATCCATGTTTTGACCATATTATTTTTATAATCATATATAACATTTTTATAACCTTGATGTTGAAATTCTCTTTCGCTTGAGTGTAAAGATGGGTAAATTATTGGTATGATCATGACTATGGGTTCTCTTTGGCCAGTAGTGCAAAGTTGAATTGTTGACTGGTATGATCATGACCATTGAATTTATAATTGAATATCTTTAGCTTAAGTGCAAAGGTGAAATGATCAACATGGTTATAATTATTGTTTATATAAATTCTGAAATGATTATATATTTCTTTGAGATATTAATATATTTGGCCTGTAGTGCAAATATGAACTGTTGATGAATATATTTGGCCTGTAGTGCAAATATGAACTGTTGATGAATATCTTTGGCCTGTAGTGCAAAGATGAACTGTTGATGAATATCTTTGGCCTGTAGTGCAAAGATGAATTATTGATGAGTGCGAAGATGGATTTATTAGTATGATTATGAACAGGAACTGTGATTTGGTATAACCATGATCTTTGATGTTTCAGGTAAAGACAGGTGATGAAAATTATCTTCGTCCTGGATGTGAAGAGGAATTTAGAATCATAATTATGATTATGAGTTATTCATATGATTGTGGACCAGAACTGTTGATTGATGTTACAGGGATAAAACATTGTTGATGGATTTTTAACATGGAGAAGATAATAGACTTTATAGTCTATTTGACTCTTCTAATGGATTGCTCGTTCCGCTGCAACTATGGTTGAAATTTTTATCATTTACCATATGTTCTAAATCTCTGATTTATTATTGATGAAGGCTATTGATAATTTAATTATCTTTAGTCATGATATTCTTTACTGAGCTAGTTGTGCTCACCCTTTTGCTTCACAATTCCTTTCAGGTAATAAGAGTGTAGCTGGGTCGAGCGGGGGTAACAAGGGAATAGAACGGTGGTCATCATTTAGTAGTTATATTTGGTGAAGAAAATAGGGTGAGGCGAACCCAACGTTGGAAGGGTGTTTTGTCACTATCATACAAGATGTCTAATGACATACAACCTCGTGTCATCATAGGACAGGGTTGTGCTCATCCACTTGCTGAGTATATCTATGGGCACTACCTATATAATCTTGGTGTTTGTTTGAAGTATAATTCTCAATTTGAGACAGTGGAGATAATGATAAGTCAAGAGAAGACTCACCATTGGGAAGAATATGATAGTAATCTTCTCGTTTTTCTTTGGGGTCTATTGGGTCAACCAAGGATAATTCTGTGGCCATATGATATCTATCATAACCTAGACGCGTGGCCTCCCATGTACGAAGGTTTCCTTGAGCACTTCCCAAAGATTCTAATTTCTAAAACAGTTTTTGACTATACCTTTATGTAAGGTGTTATTGTGAGGTGATGTCCACGGTTGGAACATGAGTCACATTTGGTATATATTTGTATCCAAACTCACAGCATATGTGTTGTTGTATTTTGCACGACAATTGTTGTAATAAAGTTGTAGTTGTTTTCTGTACCATGTATTTGGCGACTCAGAATGGGTTGGGTGGAATGGACCTATTTTGGGGTTGTCACAGGTGGTATCAGAGCTTAGGGATATGATCTTTGGCGGAGATCGGGAAATATAACTAGGAGGGGAGAGATGAGTAAATCCTTCGCTAGTGTGTCCTACCTAAGCTTATTTGTTGGTCAGTCATAATATTGGGATATTATGTGATATGTTAATTTGTTCAATTAACCCTTATTTTGAAGCTGTATTCTAGAATGATATCTGAAATATAGGAGATGAGCAATGGAGAAATCATGATGATAGGGAAGATGGAATCTGAAATGAAAGCAAGGTATTCTCAACTCTTTGAAATACCAGGTACGTAAATTTCGGGGACGAAATTTCATAAGGAGGGGAGATTGTAAGACCCCGAATTTTATGAAATAAAAGTATTCAATTTTTCTTATAATTACTATTCAGTAAATGGTTAAATTGATAAAAGTTTAAAGTTATGAGTGAAATATGATTTTTTTTCAAAATAAGCAAGTGGTTATAAAATAATCATTGTTGTCGGGGAATATTCGTTTGGTCGTGGAATATTCTTTCTGTCGGGGAATATTCGTACGACGGCGCAGCTATTTGTGGGCCCCATAACGAATAACTGTCGGGTGAAGAAAACGACAAATTTGAGTTTTTACAAATAACGGCGTAGTTGTTACCGTTAACACTGTTGAAATACCCGGTGGTTAAAATACAGTAATACGCGTTATTGCACAGTAGCACACGGTATTGCATAGTATTTTTGAAATTATTGATTCTTACGTAAGAAGGCAATACTCAATAATTGTTACAGTAATTACTGTTCAATATTTTATTTTATTGATTCAATAATTGCTGCGTTGAAATTTTATATTATTGTTGTTCAATAATTGTTGCTGCACAGTATTTTCCTTTATCAGATCAATAATTCATATTATTTGAATAATATTATTAGATAACATTATTGGCAATGTCTAGAAAGTTCTGTCTAAGGAGAGGTTTGGTCATCTAATTGCGCGCCAGTAAGGAGAAATCCTTATTGGAAAGCCCCCTCTTTCCTGGGAACGGCCTGGTTGTCATAAATGTGATTCTGTAATATTATTTGTGAATAATTAATTATTGATTCATATGATAAGAAAATATTTATTTTATGTGGATATAAATGAGGGATATATTTTTGTGGTTAAAAATGAAGGAGTTAATGTTGAGATTTTTATCCGTATTTTTGTCGGAATGGAGGTATTAAAAATCAGGGTTTTTGAGATATTTTGCGGGGGTTATAATTTTTAATCCGACCGTTGGATCGTGGTAATTTTTGGATATGTTATACATATATAAGTTGAGTATATGCCCACAAATTTTGAACCGTTAAAAATGAACGTATGATTTATTATGAATTTTACGAGATGACTGGTTCAGAAATTGTTGAATTTTCGGAGTTTATCATTTTGGTGGAAAATTCTAGAATTGGTGGGCCCCACTTGTGGTTGGTGAAGAAATGTGCTGAATTATATTTCAAATGTGGTGGGTGGGAATAGTAGCAGGTAAAGCCATCAGGTTGCAGGTCAAACCTACCAAAATTTTCCTATAAATAGAGGGCTAAGTTAGAATTGAAAATCACACCAGAAACATAAGTTTTCTCTCTTTCTCTCTCTATATTATGAAGCATATTTTGTGAGTATTTAGATACTTTGAGAGTTGCTATTCAGTGCAAGTTTCCTTCAGCATCATATCGATATCCAGTCAGAAGTACTGCTCTTTTGAGGTAAGGGATAGTAAGGGATATTAAGGGATTTTAAGGGTTGTTATGATTTTCAGTTTCGTAATTTTTCTGATCTTCAAAAATTCTGGAAAAATTTGAAATGATATTTTGATGAGTTTTCTTGATTGTGTCCAAAAATGGTGATTTTTGGATGTATAGATTGAGAGTTATGAATTTTATGAGAAAAGACTATTTTAAAAGTAACCGCTTATAATTCTTTGTGGTTAACTCCAAAATTGATGAAATTTTTATTGGGAGTACATGTATATGATAGAGTATACTCTGTGAATTTCAGAATTTTTAGATAAAAGTATAATTTTTGATAAATGTCTAAATATTCGGCTATTTTGGCCATATGAAAAATAGTAAATGACTTTTAAAAATTCTGAGAAAAAAATATGTTCACTATGGGACTATATTATGCTAAATCCCAGAAAAGAAATATTTTTGGAACTGATTTGGTATTTTTTATGAAAATGGTCTAGTTATGAGTAAATGAATTAAATATGTTTTGTGAAGAAAGAAAATTGGAAAATAGGATTTTATGGCTTGAGAATCCTATATGAGGTATATGCAGATTTTTGATGAGGGTTTTGGTTATTGGTGATGAAATATTATGAGTTTGGCATTTTATGATGATTAAATGCATTATTTAGTAAAGTGTAAACAATTAAAATAAATTGTTTATAAGCTTAAGAAATGTTATTCTTTCAATATCATTATACCAAAATATTGGTATGAATTTTATTGTAGAATTTCTATCTTTTTGTGTCGGGGTTACTATTCATGAGTTACTATTCATAAGTTACTATTCACGAGTTACTATTCACGACAAAATTGGTTTCTTTTTCTAACCAAATTATAGTTGATTTATGAATATTGCTCTTGAAATTAAATCCATGTTTTGACCATATTATTTTTATAATCATATATAACATTTTTATAACCTTGATGTTGAAATTCTCTTTCGCTTGAGTGTAAAGATGGGTAAATTATTGGTATGATCATGACTATGGGTTCTCTTTGGCCAGTAGTGCAAAGTTGAATTGTTGACTGGTATGATCATGACCATTGAATTTATAATTGAATATCTTTAGCTTAAGTGCAAAGGTGAAATGATCAACATGGTTATAATTATTGTTTATATAAATTCTGAAATGATTATATATTTCTTTGAGATATTAATATATTTGGCCTGTAGTGCAAATATGAACTGTTGATGAATATATTTGACCTGTAGTGCAAATATGAACTGTTGAGGAATATCTTTGGCCTGTAGTGCAAAGATGAACTGTTGATGAATATCTTTGGCCTGTAGTGCAAAGATGAATTATTGATGAGTGCGAAGATGGATTTATTAGCATGATTGTGAACAGGAACTGTGATTTGGTATAACCATGATCTTTGATGTTTCAGGTAAAGACAGGTGATGAAAATTATCTTCGTTCTGGATGTGAAGAGGAATTTAGAATCATAATTATGATTATGAGTTATTCATATGATTGTGGACCAGAACTGTTGATTGATGTTACAGGGATAAAACATTGTTGATGGATTTTTAACATGGAGAAGATAATAGACTTTATAGTCTATTTGACTCTTCTAATGGATTGCTCGTTCCGCTGCAACTATGGTTGAAATTTTTATCATTTACCATATGTTCTAAATCTCTGATTTATTATTGATGAAGGCTATTGATAATTTAATTATCTTTAGTCATGATATTCTTTACTGAGCTAGTTGTGCTCACCCTTTTGCTTCACAATTCCTTTCAGGTAATAAGAGTGTAGCTGGGTCGAGCGGGGGTAACAAGGGAATAGAACGGTGGTCATCATTTAGTAGTTATATTTGGTGAAGAAAATAGGGTGAGGCGAACCCAACGTTGGAAGGGTGTTTTGTCACTATCATACAAGATGTCTAATGACATACAACCTCGTGTCATCATAGGACAGGGTTGTGCTCATCCACTTGCTGAGTATATCTATGGGCACTACCTATATAATCTTGGTGTTTGTTTGAAGTATAATTCTCAATTTGAGACAGTGGAGATAATGATAAGTCAAGAGAAGACTCACCATTGGGAAGAATATGATAGTAATCTTCTCGTTTTTCTTTGGGGTCTATTGGGTCAACCAAGGATAATTCTGTGGCCATATGATATCTATCATAACCTAGACGCGTGGTCTCCCATGTACGAAGGTTTCCTTGAGCACTTCCCAAAGATTCTAATTTCTAAAACAGTTTTTGACTATACCTTTATGTAAGGTGTTATTGTGAGGTGATGTCCACGGTTGGAACATGAGTCACATTTGGTATATATTTGTATCCAAACCCACAGCATATGTGTTGTTGTATTTTGCACGACAATTGTTGTAATAAAGTTGTAGTTGTTTTCTGTACCATGTATTTGGCGACTCAGAATGGGTTGGGTGGAATGGACCTATTTGTGGGCCTCATAACGGAAAACGATTGGATGAAGATAACGACAAAAATTGAGTTTTTATAAATAACGGCGTAGTTGTTACCGTTAACACTGTTAGAATACCCGGTGGTTAAAATACAGTAATACACGTGGTTGCACAGTAGCACACGGATTGCACAGTATTTTTGAATTATTGATTCTTACGAAGGAAGACACTACTCAATAATTGTTACAGTAGTTACTGTTCAATATTTTATTTTATTGATTCAATAATTGCTGCGTTGATATTTTATATTATTGTTGTTTAAATAATTGTTGCTGCACAGTATTTTCTATTATCAGATCAATAATTCATATTATTTTAATAATATTATTAGATAGCATTATTGGCAATGTCTAGAAAGTTCTGTCTAAGGAGAGGTTTGGTCATCTAATTGCGCGCTAGTAAGGAGAAATTCTTATTGGAAAGCGCCCTCTTTCCTGGGAACGGCCTGGTTGTCATAAATGTGATTCTGTAATATTATTTGTGAATAATTAATTATAGATTCATATGATAAGAAAATATTTATTTTATGTGGATATAAATGTTGGATATATTTATTGTGGTTAAAAATGAAGGAGTTAATATTGAGGTGTTTTATCAGTATTTTTATCGGAATGGAGGTATTAAAAATCAAATCAGGATTTTTTGAGAAATATTGCGGGGGTTATAATTTTTAATCCGACCGTTGGATCGTGGTAATTTTTGGATATGTTATTCATATATAAGTTGAGTATATGTCCACAAATTTTGAACCGTTAAAAATGAACGTATGATTTGTTATGAATTTTACGAGATGACTGGTTCAGAAATTATAGAAGTTGCGAAATTTATCATTTTGGCAGAAAATTCTAGAATTGGTGGGCCCCACTTTTGGTTGGTAAAAATGTGCTGAGATTTTTATTCAAATATAGTGGGTGGAAATAGTAGCAGGCAAAGGCATCAGGTTGCAGGTTAAGTCTGCTTCGGCGTGCTAACATTTTCCTATAAATAGAGGACTAAGTTAGAATTAAAAATCACACCAGAAACAAGTTTTCTCTCTTTCTTTCTCTAGATTATTGAGTGTATTTTGTGAGTATTTAGATACTTTGAGAGTTTTTATTCATCAGAGCAAGTTTCTTTCAGCCTTATACCGGTATTCCGACCAGAAGTACTGATATTTTGAGGTAAAGGATATTTTTTTCTTCTTAAATGATATTATTTTCTTCAATATCATTATGCTGAAATATTGATGAGATTTTTTATCAAATTTAGAACTTTTTGTGTCGGGATTACTATTCACGTATACGGCACTATTCACGTATACGGCACTATTCACGAATACGACACTATTCACCGAAAAATAAAATTTTCTTCTTTTTTGTCCAAGATGTCAATTATGTTTACTATCTTTAATTGTATCCATGTTTTGATCTTTATTTTTGAATTCTGCTTCACAATTGATTATTATGAAGTATTATTGATCTTGGATAAACTGTTATACGAATCCCTACTATTTGTCCTTCTGTCTCACTGGATTCGTTTTCTTTAAGATATTTTTCATCATCCTCAGTCCTAAATGATGATATTACTGAATATCTTTGGCCTGTAGTGCAAAGATGTATGATTACCTGATGAATATCTTTGGCCTGTAGTGCAAAGATGAACAGGTGTTGAGATGAACATAACCAACTGGTGATACAAATGAATATCTTTGGCTTGTAGTGCAAAGATGAATATTTGATTCAAGATGTATATTGATTGATGTTACAGGGATAAAATATTGATGATGAACTTTTAAATCTTAGAAGATAGTAGAATTCTTTCTCTACTTGACTCTTCTAATGGATTGTTGTTTCCGCTGCAGTTGTTGATCTAAAACTTGTTGTCGATTATATTCTTTCAGATTTTTCCCTGTTGAATACTAATGATAATTTGTTGTATATTATCTTAGTCATAATATTCTTTACTGGGCTAGTTGAGCTCACTCTTTTCCTTTTTGTTCTATTTTTCTTCTCAAGAGGTGAGAACATAGCAGGATCTAGTCGGGGTATGGAGTGATGGTTCTAGAAAGATGTTTTAGCAGTCCTCACTATTTCTGTAAAATAGTGTTTGAATAATTGTAATGAGGACTTATTTGAGTGTGGATATTGTCTAGAAGACAATATTTGTATTTAAACTCACAGTATGTGTTGTCGTATTTTGCACGACAATTGTATTATTGAAGTTGTAGTTTGTTTTTTGTACCATGTATTTGGCCAATCATAATGGGTGTTGTATACCTATTTTGGGGGTGTCACAGTTGGTATCAAAGCTTAGGGATATGATCCCTGGCTGAGATGTGAGACAAGAACTAGGAGGGCAGAGACGGGGAATTTCTTCGCTAGTATGACCTGACTAAGTTTATTTGGTGTTTATTTGGTCGGTCAGAGTATAGGGATAATATATGACATGACTATTAACCCTTGTTTTATGGCAGTATTTAAGAATGGCAGCTGAGAACGTTAATAATGGAGTAAATCAGACCGTGGCGACACCTTTGATCACCACCCAGGGGAACGTGTAACAGGAAGGCAATATTCTTGCTGTAAACAATGTTACCGAGCAAACGATGAATGATGGAATGTTTAGGAGCTTTTTGCAGTTCATGCAAAATCAGACGAGGGAGACTCGTGTGCAGAATACGGGTGGAAATGATAACAGCGCGCGGTTTGTCACAGCCAAGCAGTTCAAAGAATTGGAACCACCAGAATTTAAGGGAAAGCCGGATCCGATCATGGCGGAAACGTGGGTCAAGCAAATTACCAAGATATTCGATGTCTTGGGATGCACGGAGGAACAGAAGGTTCCATTCGCCACCTTTATGTTCCGCGGTGAGGCAGACTACTGGTGGGAGTCTGTGAAGCGTATCTAGACTGACGCACTCAACATGTCCTGGGAAACATTTAAAAAACTATTTAATGACAAGTACTTTCCTGAAAGTATTCGTCATATGAAGGAGGTAGAGTTTATTAGACTGGAACAAAATAACATGACGGTGTCCCAGTACGAGGCGAAGTTTGCAGAGTTATCCAGGTTTGCACCTCATTTGGTCGAAAATGAGGAACGAATGACAAGGATGTTTCTGAGAGGTCTACAACCCGAGATTCGGCAATATCTTATCTCTCATAAAATTATTTTATATTCTGATGTTGTAAACAGGACTCAATTATTAGAGCGAGATAATGAGTATGTGCAACCGAGGGACCACAACCAGGGTCATACCAGTGGCGGCAGTCATCGAAGCAATGAAAACCAGCAGGGAGGAAAACATTCGGACAAAAGCGGTAATCACTCTGGTGGAAATCGTGGCCGTGATAATAGAAGGAGCGAGTCGGGAGGAGATTTCAATAAGAGAAGGTACAACAATGATAACGTGAAGACGTCAGCACAAACATCAACTGCTTTTAGGGGAGGAGAACGAGCACCAGTCGTTTGTTACAAATGCGGGAAGGAGAGACACATCAGCCCAAACTGCCCACAACAGTTCAAGGTATGTTATAACTGTGGAAAGGAAGGTCATATAGCTAAAGATTGTCTTGTTGCGAAACCAAGTTCAACGGGGATAGTGACTCCGAAGGCTGTTCCGGACAAGTCAAAATCGGTGGTTCCTGGAAGGGCGTTTGTCGTGACAGCCCAAAACGCGAGGAACCCAAACGAGGTGATCACGGGTAAGCTAATCATAAACTCTTGCGAAGTTTATACCTTATTAGATACCGGTTCTACCCATTCTTTTATCTCTCCTGCTTGTGCTCAACGTTTAAACTTGACTCCAGAGAAATTGGACTTTGACTTATCTTTTGAAACTCCGTTGGTGTGACAACCCCAAAATAGGTCCATTCCACCAACCCATTCTGAGTCGTCAAATACATGGTACAGAAAATAACTACAACTTTATTACAACAATTGTCGTGCAAAATACAACAACACATATGCTGTGAGTTTGGATATAAACATATACCAAATGTGACTCATGTCCCAATCGTGGACAGCACCTCACAAAGGTACCTTACATAAAGGTACAGTCAAAAACTGTTTTAGAAACTAGAATCTTTGGGAAGTGCTCAAGGAAACTTTCGTACATGGGAGGTCATGCTTCTAGGTTATAATAGATATCATATGGCCACAGAATTATCCTTGGTTGACCCAATAGACCCCAAAGAAAAACGAGAAGATTACTATCATATTCATCCCAATGGTGAGTCTTCTCTTGACATATTATTATCTCTACTGTCTCTAATTGAGAATTATACTTCAAACAAACACCAAGATTATATAGGTAGTGCTCGTAGATATACTGAGCAAGTGGATGAGCACAACTCTGTCTTATGATGACACGAGGTTGTATGTCATTAGACATCTTATATGATAGTGGCAAAAACACCCTTCTAAAGTTGAGTTCACCTCACCATATTTTCTTCACCAAATATAATTACTAAATGATGACCACCGTTCTATTCCCTTGCTACCCCCGCTCGACCCAGCTACACTCTTATTACCTGAAAGGAATTGTGAAACAAAAGGGTGAGCACAACTAGCTCAGTAAAGAATATCATGACTAAAGATAAATAAATTATCAATAGCCTTCAACAGAATTAAATCAGAGATTTAGAACATATGGTAGATGATAAAAATTTTCAATTTTAGTTGCAGCGGAACGAGCAAACCATTAGAAGAGTCAAATAGACCATAAAGTCTATTATCTTCTCCATGTTAAAAATCCACCAACAATATTTTATCCCTGTAACATCAATTAACAGTTCCTTTCCACAATCATATGAATAACTCATAATCATAAATGTGATTCTAAATTTTTCTTCGTACCCAGGACGAATAATTTTTTCATCACCTGTCTTTACCTGAAACATCAAAGATCATGGTTATACCAAATCACAGTTCCTGTTCATAATCATACTAATAACTTTATCTTTACATTACGGCCCAAAGATATTCGTCACCAATTCATCTTTGCACTACTGGCCAAAGATATTCAACAACAGGTCATCTTTGCACTACGGGCCAAAGATATTCATCAACAATTCATCTTTGCACTACAGGCCAAAGATATTCCTCAACAGTTCATATTTGCACAACAAGCTAAATATATTCATCAACAGTTCATATTTGCACTACAGGCCAAATATATTAATATCTCAAAGAAATATATAATCATTTATATAAACAATAATTATAACCATGTTGATCATTTCACCTTTGCACTTTAAGCTGAAGATATTCAATTATAAATTCAATGGTCATGATCATACTAGTCAATAATTCAACTTTGCACTACTGGCCAAAGAGAACCCTAGTCATGATCATACCAATAATCTACCCATCTTTACACTCAAGTGAAAGAGAATATCATCATTAGGGTTATAAAAATGTAATATATGATTATAAAAATAATATGATCAACATATAGTTTTAATCTCAAAAGTAATATTCATAAATCAACTATAATTTGGTCAGAAAAAGAAACCCATTTTGTCGTGAATAGTACCTGTGAATAGTAACTCGTGAATAGTAACTCATGAATAGTAATCCCGACACAAAAAGGTAGAAATTCTACAATAAAATCCATACCAATATTTCGGTATAATGATATTGAAAGAATAACATTTCTTAAACTTATAAATAATTTATTTTAATTGTTTACACTTTACTAAATAATGCATTTAATCATTCTAAAATGTCAAACTCATAAGATTTCATCACCAATAACCAAAACCCTCATAAAAATCCACATATACCTCATATAGGATTCTCAAGTCATAAAATCCTATTTTCCAATTTTCTTACTTCACAAAACATATTTAATTCATTTACTCATAACTAGACTATTTTTATGAAAAATACCAAATCAGTTCTAAAAATATTTTTTTTCTGGGATTTAGCATAATATAGTCCCATAGTGAACATGTATTTTTCTCAAAATTTTTAAAAGTCATTTACTATTTTTCATATGGCCAAAACAGCCGAATATTTAGACATTTATCAAAAATTGTACTTTTGTCAAAAATTTCTGAAATTTACATAGTATACTTCTATCATATACATGTACTCCCAATAAAAATTTCATCAATTTTGGAGTTAACCACAAGGAATTATAAGCGGTTACTTTTAAAATAGTCTTTTCTCATAAAATTCATAACTCTCAATCTATACATCCAAAAATCACCATTTTTGGACACAATCAATAAAACTCATCAAAATATCATTTTAAATTTTTTCAGAATTTTCTGAAGTTCAGAAAAATTACGAAACTGAAAATCATAACAACCCTTAAAATCCCTTTCTATCCCTTACAATCCCTTACTATCCCTTACCTCAAAAGTGCAGTATTTCTGACTGGAATGCAAAGCCGAAGGAAACTTGCACTGAATAGCAACTCTCAAAGTATCTAAATACTCACAAAATATGCTTCATAATATAGAGAGAGAAAGCTTATGTTTCTGGTGTGATTTTCAATTCTAACTTAGCCCTCTATTTTCAGGAAAATGTTAGCACGCCGAAGCAGACTTAACTTGCAACCTGATGGCTTTACCTGCTACTATTTTCACCCACCACATCTGAATAAAAATCTCAGCACATTTCTTCACCAACCAAGAGTGGGGCCTACCAATTCTAGATTTTTTTATCAAAATGATAAACTCCGAAAATTCAACAATTTCGGAACCAGTCAACTTGTAAAATTCGTAACAAATCATTCGTTCATTTTTAACGGTTCAAAATTTGTGGACATCTACTCAACTTATATATGTATAACATATCCAAAAATCACAACGATCGAACGGTCGGATTAAAAATTATAACCCCCGTAATATTTCTCAAAAAACCCTGATTTGATTTTTAATACCTCCATTCCGATAAAAATACTGATAAAACACCTCAACATTAACTCCTTCATTTTTAATCACAAAAATATATCCCTCAATTATATCCACATAAAATAAATATTTCCTTATCATATGAATCAATAATTAATTATTCACAAATAATATTACAGAATCACATTTATGACAACCAGGCCGTTCCCAGGAAAGAGGGGGATTTCCAATAAGAATTTTTCCTTACTGGCGCGCAATTAGATGACCAAACCTCTCCTTAGACAGAACTTTCTAGACATTACCAATAATGCTATCTAATAATATTATTCAAATAATATGAATTATTGATCTGATAATAGGAAATATTGTGCAGTGACAATTATTGAACAACAATAATATAAAATTTCAACGTAGCAATTATTGAATCAATAAAATAAAATATTGAACAATAACTACTGTAACAATTATTGAGTAGTGCCTTCCTCCGTAAGAATCAATAATTCAAAAATACTGTGCAATCCGTGTGCTACTGTGTAACAACGCGTATTACTGTATTTTAACCACCGGGTATTTTAACAGTATTAACGGTAACAACTACGACGTTATTTGTAAAAACTCAAATTTGTCATTTTCTTCATCCGACAGTTATTCGTTATGGGGCCCACAAATAGCTACGCCGTCGTACGAATATTCCCCGACAGAAAGAATATTCCACGACCAAACGAATATTCCCCGATAACAATGAATATTTTATAACCACTTGTGTATTTTGAAAAAAATTCATATATCACCCTTAACTTTAACTTTTATCAATTTAACCATTTACTGAATAGTAATTATAAGAAAAATTGAATACTTTTATTTCATAAAATTCGGGGTCTTACAGTTGGGTGAAACCTTCATTACATATACAGTTTATAAATCTTGCATGATCCAAGTTGGCACTATCACATTACCTGTTGATCTTATCTCTTTAAAGATACTTGCTTTTGATGTGATTTTAGGAATTGATTGGTTAACCACTCATCATGCTAAAATTGATTGTTTTCGTAAGGTTGTTAGTTTTCATATTCCTAACCAACCTGTCATACGAATTCAAACTACTAAACCACTAAAATCAGTCACTGTCATATCAAGCCACAAAGCTATTCGTTTATTGAAAAACGGATGTCAAGCTTTCTTAGCCCATGTTAAGGATTTGAACAAAGACAAGTCAGATTTGAATAATATTTCTATTGTTAGAGAATTTCCTGATGTATTTCTTGAAGAACTTCCTGGTCTACCCCCAGAACGTGAAGTTGAATTTTTTATTGACCTTGAACCCGGTACAAAGCCCATTTCTAAAATTTCATATCGAATGGCTCCTATTGAACTTTAGGAGTTAAAAGTCCGATTACAGGAGTTATTAGACATCGATTTTATTCGTCCTAGTACATCTCCTTGGGGTGTTCCTGTTTTATTCGTAAAGAAGAAAGACGGGAGTATGCGAGTTTGTATCGACTATAGGGAATTGAACCATGTCACCATCAAGAATAGGTATCCGCTACCTCGCATTGATGACCTATTCGACCAGTTACAAGGAGCACAATTTTTTTCAAAGATCGACCTTCGTTCTGGATATCATCAGCTGAAAATTAAAACTGAGGATATTCCAAAGACTGCCTTCAGAACTCGGTACGGGCATTATGAATTCTTAGTCATGTCTTTTGGATTGACTAATGCTCCTGCTGCTTTCATGGATATGATGAACCATGTATTCAAAGAATATTTAGACCAGTTCGTTGTTGTCTTTATTGATGACATCCTCATCTATTTCAAAAGCCGTGAAGATCATGAGCGCCATTTAAAGCTGGTACTGCAAAGGCTTCGTGAAAATAAACTATATGCCAAATTGAAGAAATGCGAGTTCTGGCTTGAGGAAGTAGCATTCCTTGGGCACGTGGTATCAAAATATGGAGTATCTGTCGACTCGGCGAAGATTGAAGTCATACAAAGTTGGGAGCAACCGAAGTCGGTGACCGAAGTACGTAGCTTTCTGGGCTTAGCTGGGTATTATCGGAGATTTGTGGAAGGATTTTCTAGAATCGCTACTCCGTTAACTCAGCTGACTCAGAAGGATATAAAATTCGGTTGGAGCGAGGATTGTGAGAAGAGTTTTCAAGAACTCAAGAGAAGACTCATTTCGGCACCTGTTCTGACAATACCATCTGGTTCGGATGGATTTGTTATCTACAGCGATGCTTCAGGCAAAGGGTTAGGATGTGTTCTCATGCAACATGGGAAAGTCATAGCCTATGCCTCGCGACAACTCAAAGAATATGAGAGAAATTATCCTACTCATGATTTGGAGTTGGCAGCAGTCATTTTCGCGTTGAAGATTTAGAGACACTACCTGTATGGGGAGAAAGTGGAGATCTATACAGATCATAAAAGCCTCAAATATTTCTTCACTCAAAAAGAACTCAACATGCGGCAACGACGTTGGCTTGAGCTGTTGAAAGATTACGATCATACCATCCAATATCATCCTGGAAAAGCGAACGTAGTAGCTGACGCATTGAGTAGAAGATCATACACGGGTACGAGTGCAATGTTGTTAACACAAAGGCCCATTTTGTATGATTTGCAAAGGATGGAGAAAGAGATGAAGGCTCCAAGTACCCACATGATGATATTAAATATACGAGTAGAACCGACTTTAATCGATAAAGTTAAAGCTGCTCAAGCTACGGACAGGAGCTGATGCGTATGAAGAAGAAAATGCAAGAAGGTGCTATTCCAGAAGCAAGAATCGATGAAGAAGGAATACTTCGAGTCAACTCCAGACTTTGTGTTCCTAACGATTTTGACTTGAAGCATAGAATAATGATGGAGGCACACAACACACCGTTTGCAATCCATCCTGAGAGTACCAAAATGTATCACGATCTTCGACATACATTTTGGTAGAGCAATATGAAAAGAGAGATCGCGGAATTTATCTCGAGGTGTTTAACTTGTCAACGTGTGAAAGCGGAGCATCAAGTACCAAAGGGTCCATTGCAACCACTTGAGATTCCGAAATGGAAGTGGGAACACATTACTATGGATTTTGTTACGGGTCTTCCCAAGGTGTCTCAAGGCATAGATACGATTTGGGTCATTGTTGATAGATTAACCAAGTCTGCCCATTTCTTGCCTATACATGAGACTTATTCCCTTGAACGTCTTGCTAGTATGTACGTGAATGAGATTGTGAGATTGCATGGCATGCCAGTATCCATAGTTTCAGATCGTGACCCAAGATTCACTTCACGATTTTGGGTTAGCTTGCAGAAAGCTATGGGCACGGATTTACGATTTAGTTCAGCATACCATCCTCAAACAGACGGGCAATCAGAGAGGACTATTCAAACCCTTGAAGATCTATTAAGACTATGTGTTCTAGATTTCAAAGGAAGTTGGGATAAGTACTTGCCACTGGTGGAATTCTCCTACAACAACAGTTATCAGGCAAGTATAGGTATGGCTCCATTTGAAGCCTTGTATAGACGAAAGTGTCGTTCTCCAGTATGCTGGGACGAGGTGGGTGAAGCAACATTGTTGGGACCAGAATTGGTGCGCATAACTACAGAAAAGATCCAAACGATTCGACAACGTATACAAACGGCACAAGATCGACAAAAGAGTTACGCGGATCTTCATCGAAAGGATGTAGAATTTAGTATTGGAGATCATGTATTGTTACGTGTTGCACCATGGAAAGGAGTTACAAGATTTGGAAAGAAAGGAAAGCTCAATCCACGATTTGTTGGTCCATTTAAAATTCTTGACTGAATAGGAAATGTGGCATATCGACTCGCATTACCTCCAAGCATGTCTCGTGTTCATAATATTTTTCACATATCTGTGCTTCGTAAATATGTGAAAGAGCCGAACCACATAATTGAGTTAGAACCAAACAAGATAGCCGAAGATTTAACGTACGAGGAGGTACCTGTTAAGATCTTGAATAGGAAAGAGCATGTTCTACGCACGAAGGTTATACCACAAGTTAAGGTTTTGTGGAGAAACCATGCTATTGAAGAAATGACCTGGGAGTTAGAATCAGAAATGAAAGCGAGGTATCCTCACCTTTTCAAAATACCAGGTACGTACGTCAATTTCGAGGACGAAATTTCATAAGGAGGGGAGGTTGTAAGACCCCAACTTATTAATGAATAAAATCAAATTTTCTCTAAATATTATTGTGAATAATAAGGTGTTAATTTGATATAATACTTTGGTTATGGGTGAAATGTGCAAATTTTACAAAATAAACAAGTGGTTATAAAATATTCATTTTGTCGGGGAATATTCGTTTGGTTGTGAAATATTCTTTCTGTCGGGGAATATTCGTACGATGGCGCAACTATTTGTGGGCCCCATAATGGAAAATGATTGGATGAAGATAACGACAAAAATTGAGTTTTTATAAATAACGGCGTAGTTGTTACCGTTAACACTGTTGGAATACCCGGTGGTTAAAATACAGTAATACGCGTGGTTGCACAGTAGCACACGGATTGCACAGTATTTTTGAATTATTGATTCTTACGAAGGAAGGCACTACTCAATAATTGTTACAGTAGTTACTGTTCAATATTTTATTTTATTGATTCAATAATTGTTGCGTTGATATTTTATATTATTGTTGTTTCAATAATTATTGTTGCACAGTATTTTTTATTATCAGATCAATAATTCATATTATTTGAATAATATTATTAGATAACATTATTGGCAATATCTAGAAAGTTCTGTCTAAGGAGAGGTTTGGTCATCTAATTGCGCGCTAGTAAGGAAAAATCCTTATTGGAAAGCCTCCTCTTTCCTAGGAACGACCTGGTTGTCATAAATGTGATTCTGTAATATTATTTGTGAATAATTAATTATTGATTCATATGATAAGGAAATATTTATTTTATGTGGATATAAATGTTAGATATATTTATTGTGGTTAAAAATGAAGGAGTTAATGTTGAGGTGTTTTATCAGTATTTTTATCGGAATGGAGGTATTAAAAATCAAATCAGGGTTTTTTGAGAAATATTACGGGGGTTATAATTTTTAATCCGACCGTTGGATCGTGGTAATATTTGGTTAAAGATGATTATTAATTGATGTTACAGGGATAAAATATTGATGATGAACTTTTAAATCTTAGAAGATAGTATAATTCATTATTTACTCGACTCTTTTAATGGTTTGCTGTTTCCGCTGCAGTTGTTGATCTAAAACTTGTTGCCGATTATATTCTATCAGATTTTTCCCTGTTGAATACTAATGATAATTTGTTGTATATTATCTTAGTCATAATATTTTTTACTGGGCTAGTTGAGCTCACCCTTTTTCTTTTTGTTCCATTTTTCTTCTAAGGAGGTGAGAACATAGCATGATCTAGTCGGGATATGGAGTGATGGTTCTAGAAAGATGTTTTAGCAGTCCTCACTATTTCTGTAAAATAGTGTTTGAATAATTGTAATGAGAACTTATTTGAGTTTGGATATTGTCTAGAAGACAATATTTGTATTTAAACTCATAGTATGCGTTGTCGTATTTTGCACGACAATTGTATTATTGAAGTTGTAGTTTATTTTTTGTACCATGTATTTGGCTACTCAGAATGTGTGTTGTATACCTATTTTGGGGGCGTCACACCTGAAATTTAGACAACTCTGATATGTAATTTAAGTTTGATATTTATGGCAATATTATTATTATTCCGCTCAAAAAAATGGTATCGTGAAACACTGAATTCGGGTGTTTTGTACCTGAATTTGGAGGCGTCACAAATACTGTCTAGAAGACATTATTTATATTTAAACTTACAGTTTATGTGTTGTCGTATTTTGCACGACAATTGTATTAATAAAGTTATAGTTATTTCTGTATCATGTATTTGGTGACTCAGAATGGATGATGTATACCTATTTTGGGGGCGTCACATTATTTATGCCGTAGTACTATTCATTCGAGTTACTATTCATGCTGGAGTACTATTCACAACGAAATTAGTCATTTTTTTTCTTTGTGAAAATTATATTTGAAATATAAATTCTAAATATCATTATTGAATTTTATTCCATAATTGGTGATCATGTTGACAGTTTAAACATTCTTAAATTCCTGATAAATAAAATTATAAATATCTAATATTTGATCTCGCTTGATTTATTATTTATATCATTATTATTATTATCATCTTCATATTTGTGTTGTATTGAACTGTTGAAGGATATGATTATGATTAAGAATTATATAAAGTGGAAATTGCAAATTGCAAAGAAAGTGCAAAGTTCATGGGTAAATATCAGGGAAGCGTATAAATACCCGTATCCATACGCACTGACACGTATCCAACACGGAGGGGGAAAAACCTCTGTTGCGATCTCTTATTATTGGCACTATCATCTAATCTCTCCCGTTTCCCATGTCGCCGCGACTGGATAACTTGCGCACGGTAAATATTTCTCTTTTCTCTCTCCTCGACGTTTTCACTAGCCTTTGTAATTCTGTATGTATACAACTTATATCCATATCGTTGTATATTATTTATCATCAACATTTCTGCGCAGAGGAATTTTTTAGGGCTTGTACTGTAATAGACGATGGCTGCTCCACCTGCAAGGGCTCGTGCTGATTACGATTACCTCATTAAACTCCTCCTTATCGGTGATAGCGGTAAATTTACTTTTATTTTTCATTTATTCTATCATCCAGTTCGTTTTTAGGTCTTTAATTGCAGGAATTTGATGGATCTTTAGTATAATTTTCGTTTCATTTCACAAATATTAGTGTATTGCATGTTGAGATCTATGTTTATTATGGAGCATCTCCTTTTGATGAACTTTTTTTTTTCTCCACGGAATTTTTATTTTTGTATGATTTTAGAGTGGCTCATGACATACAGTTTGGGTTTCTTCAATAGTAGGATTTTCCCTCAATTTTGTGTGATGAGCTATATTTTAATCTATGTTAGTATGAAGGATGCAGTATTGACATTTCATTTTCAGTGTCTTCCAGTCAACCATCATAAGAAGATTAAACTATATTGGATTGTGTGTGCTTGTTTCCAGTTATTTATATTAATTGGTGTTTTCATTAATAACTGATAAGCACCCTTTGATTACAAAAAACTAAATGGGACAATATAGTTGCACACATTCTGAACTTAGATAAAATTGTCCAACAATTATTGAATTCGGGACAAGTTCATAATTTCTTAAATCATCTCTTCTCTCTCCTCCCCAATGCACATCACTCCCTCGTCCTCAGCAGCCTTCCTCCTACACCACTCTCACATCTGCTCTCACTATAAGTACATTCAAATGCAGTCTCATTCAACTCATCTGGAAAATCATGAGGTGGTAATGCAAGTTGTGAGCGCATGTCATCCTATCATCTGTCTTCAAATTAGGCTCCATTTCCGTAGTCAACTCATTTCATTTCTCCCTGAATCCTTTCTTCATCCCCAACCTATTTTAACAGCATTTCAACAGATTCTGAGGATGTTACCTCAGGCTAAACAAATATCGCTAGGCCATGAAATGGAGCAAGATTCTGTTGCACTTGAACTAAATCCTATTCCACAAGTCCCCCACTAGAAATAGCCAACCAACTAATTGTCTTCCTGATTTGGAATGCCCAAAAAAAAACTAGAACTTTTTCAACCAAATTACATGGAGAATTGTTAGTACCACAGGGAATACTTCCAATTAGAATATATATATATATATATATATATATATGTATATATATATATATATATGTATATTTGAATTTGTTGGTGTAAGAGAGTGATGACAGACAAGGTCTGAAAGAGCTTAGATACAGATTAAGGAGGGTGAAAGAAAGGGAAAAGAGGAGAAGAAGGATGCCCAAATGCCACAGTTACACAAATCTTTAACTAGAAAGTCTTAGATAAATATATCGAATTCTGACTTCCAGTGATGGATTACTGAGTTTATATAGGACATAAAACCGTAATTCTAATGTAACTATAGTAACCAAATTTAATAAGGAAACAAACTCCTAATTATTATCTGTTATAAAAATTGATAATTATTATCTACTGAAATTAACCTAATTACAATTGATTATTCTCTGGTTAATAATACAAATAAATAATTGATAATCTCTTGCGAATTCCATTATTCTTCATGACTCGTTCTACATCATTCTCCTCTTCGTTATTAAAACATGTCCTCGTGTTTTAAAGTGAGATAGGATGAGGGGACTCGAGGAAAATGCAATCATCCATTGGAGCTTGAATATTCCATGTTCCAACTCCATGATCACAGTTTTTCGGGAAGGGACGGTAGCATTATAGAGAACTTTAAACATCAACGTGAACAATTTAAGAAGACGAAGGACTAATATCATCGGGTCACGGCGGTGAATATGATAGGGTCCCCGACAATGACTTCTTCATCTTCTTCTCTCTCTTTCTCTTTCTTTTTGTTTAGTTTTGGTCGGTGGCTGAAGGTGTCGGGCTCCGACGACGAAACGACAAAATTAAATTGTTTTAAAATTCTGATGGCTTTGATATTGGTCTTTTTCCTTTGTTTCTCATTGAGTTGCCGATCATTTTCTTTCTCGATTTCTTTTTTTAAATTTGGTAGTGGCGACCCAATATCTATAAATATTGAACATTTGTACTTATTAAGGGATTATGAATGATAACAAATGTTGGAAAGTCCTAGGCGACATTGAATTGACCTTTCTTGGTTTGCAGATTAGTTAGATGTGTATACCTTCCATAAAATATTATTCTATAAAATGTTATTTTTCTTGTAAAATTTTGGTGAAAGTAAATCAAATTACAAAGAGGATATGATATATAAGCTTTGATGGTTAAAATAATCTACAAACTTTCAATTATGGCATGTTAATTGTCCATATATTTTGTATGTATAAAGTTCTTAATGAACTTATTTGCACCCTTGGGCTCCCTTCAAAATTTTCCCTACATTTACCAATGTAATTAACATGTCAATTTTTTTGTTGCTAATTACTGCACACACCCCCCCCCCCAATAATAACTCACACACCCAAGAATTGAACTCTTGACCTCATGGTACAATGAGGCAAGAGTTACCGTTGGGCCAAGAACCATACAGCTTTAACATGTCAAATTAGAGTCTGCTTAATCAAGTTATTTGTTCTTTGATCCTTTTTGAATATCTTTTTAGGTGTTGGAAAAAGTTGTCTGCTTTTGCGGTTTTCAGATGGTTCTTTCACAACAAGTTTTATTACCACTATTGGGTTTGTATTCTTAGGTCCTTATCTTTTTATTTATTTATTTGATATCTGCTAAGTGTAGTGTTATGGGATCAATGTCAAAAGTACTATAAGAATTTACAAGTGTTTGGGTCTTCCTAAATGATTAGTACAAATAGCAAGAGCAATCAGATGGTTATTACCTGTATTATTTCACTCTATTGGTGAAAAAACTTCATTTTAAAAGTGATAAGAGAGATGTTCTAGAAAACTGATGACTTGGAGTTGCCTAAGCATAGACTTGGTGATATAAAAAATCTCTTAGGTTCCCCCAATTATTTTTGTCTAGAATTACTTGTGAAAGAAAGGAAAAAAATAGGAAGCTGTTTGAAAGTCTAATAATAATAATCTAGAAGGGGGTTGAATAGATTATTACCGTTTAAAAATTTATCTTAAGCCTTTTTGAATTTTGAATTCATTAATTTGTAATGTCAGAAATTAATATGCAAGACTGTAAAATTTCAATCACACAATGTACATAGATTTGTCTGGTTCACAACATACATCCAGGGTATGTTGCTACGTCCAGTCTTGAAGCTCATCTCCAAGACTTGCTATTACTATCAGTAATAAACACTCCTATAGGCGGGGAAACCTTTATAAAGTTTTAAAGATCAACTTCCAACTATACACAACTAAGTATCTTGGACAATAAGCTCCCCGCTCTTTTCTCAAGCTTAGTTGCTCATTTCCTTTGAGTTCTGTTCTATTTTATGATATGGTCTTGAAACAACCTCTCCATTACCTCACAAGTACACTAGAGACCCAACTTTCAGTTGACCTCTCTAAGACTCTAGCTCTGGTCTTGATTAAATAATTACTTGTCTTTCTCACAGGTACATAAAATAAATTAACTCTACCATTTTTCCTTTTAACAAAAGATTTTGACAGAATTATGCTTCTAAGGTAAGCACATAAAATTCAGTACAAATATATAAAAGTTTAAATAACTTTTATATTTGATGCTTTTCAAATAAGCATATAAATTAAAGATCAGACATGTATTATAAAAGCTCAAATACTTTTATATTTGTGTGATTCCCTCACTTAAGAGGAACCGATATAGTCTCGGTGTCTAAGTACTAATCAAATTTATAGTTTCACAACTAATATTTATATAAATATTTTCAATAGACCATTTAGAACTTTGAGTTTTCGATAAACATAATGTCAGTGTGTTTCTGATGGCCTAAAGGTTTAGGCAAGAAGCTTTTTATCTCTAAAGAGATTTCTCTCTCTTTTACTCAAAGTTCTAATCTTTTGACGAAGAGAAAATTGGTTAAAGTATATGAGATAAGTTATTGAATTGATTTATTTGAATTATCTTATAATTGTTTATATTTATAGATATACAAGTATAAATTGTTATATATATATATATATATATATATATATATATATATATTTCATCTATTTATGTCATATAAAAAGTCAGTATTTAAACACCGAAACTATAGCAGATACATTCTTCTTAAGTGAGGGAATCAGACGAACGAAGGCTAAAAGTCTTAAGTATATAGTTTATTTATATAAATATCGTAAAATAGATCAGTACCTAGACATCGATATTATAACGGAGATATATTCCTCTCAAGTGAGGGAATCAGCCGAATGAGGACTCAAAGTCTTAAGTGGTTTATTGAAAATATTTATATAAATATTAGTTGTGAAACTATAAATTTGGTCAGTACTTAGACACCGAGATTATAGCGGAAATATATTCTTCTTAAGTGAAGGGAATTAGCCGAATGAGGGCTCAAAGTCCTAAGTGGTCTTATTTAACGTAGTCACATTATAAATCAAATATATTATTATATATATCTTTGAGTTAAACAAATTTATTTGTTATATCAATTATTATTTAATTGATTCATTTATTATACTTGATATCTGTCATTACAAGTATTTGAACATAAATTTATTTACTCATAAATACTTGTTGTATAATATAAAAGTTATTTAAACTTTTATATCACAAACTTCATTGAATATATCTGCTTAAAAAGAAGCATATCAATCACTATAAAAGTTATTTAAACTTTTATATATGAAATTAATTCTATATCAGTTTAATATAGAAACACATTCTTTATTTATAAAGGAAAAGTAAACCTTTATAAAAAAACTGTTAGGTTCCCCAAGTTATTTTTGTCCAGAATCACTTGTGAAAGAAAGGGAAAAAATTAGGAAGCTGTTAAACTGGTCATATGCTATCTTACAGATTTGTCATTGATCCATTTTTTGGTAGCGCAGCCGCAAAATTAAGTTCCCTCCCAAATCTTCTTCCCATGTTTAATATGGTAAATTTCTCTGGCAGCATTGATTTCAAGATAAGAACTATTGAGCTTGATGGCAAGAGGATTAAATTACAAATCTGGGATACGGCTGGTCAAGAGAGGTTTCGGACTATCACAACAGGTATGTGCTTGGTCCTCTTTGAGCTTTTTATCTCAATGTCAAAATAGGTGATGGCTTGGTAGAGGCTGCTCCCTCTCACAAGAGAGGGGGTGTGGGTGCATATGCATTGTCCATGTAGCCTTCATGGTTGGGTGTGAAAGGTAAACCCAGCTAGGATGCAAGCTAGGTTGTACGTGAAAGCTTTAAAGTTAGTGGGGTGATAATTATTGCATTCATTATGACAATGAACCAGAAAGTGAAAGCTTTAAAGTTAGTGGGGTGATAATTATTGCATTCATTATGACAATGAACCAGAAAGCTTATCTAGCCTAGGCTGGGGTCTTATATCAATGTAATAAACAGCTATAGAGAAATCTAAATGCCATGAAATAGTTGGTTTATTACATCTGTACCTTGTCATGAAAATGAACAGGCAATTCATTTTGATAATTGTTTTTATAACTTAATTCTAAAAAGATATTTATCATCTCAATTTAGTTCATGCTTTTTCTGTTTTGCAGCTTACTATCGAGGAGCCATGGGTATTTTGCTGGTGTACGATGTCACCGACGAATCATCTTTCAACAGTAACTTTATTTTTTTACCCTCGCATACGGCTTCTTTAAATCTGGATAAAAATTTGCTTTGCGAAATTATAAAAATTTCTAAATATATCCACCTCATTCATCCATCAAGATTGTATCTTTAGAGTTCAATGTTTACATAAGCTTAGGCTGCCATCTGTGGAACTGGTTATTTTTATTTGCTGATAAACTCCACGGCACGCTTGCGTGAGGTGATTGTCTCCCCGATCATTTCTAGCAAGCTATGAATGTGAATTGCTCACAACACCTCAAACCCTCACTTATATGTAAGCGATAATCTTGGTACAATTGCTCGCGCTAGGAAATCTGCGTTGAATGGACATTGATACCTTGACCCCTCGCTTATATGTAAGCGGTAATCTTGGTACAATTAACGATTGATGTAGTAGAAGACGCCACACACAACTATGAATTGTTGTATTATATGCCAAAGTTGAATCTCAAAGAAAACTAAGAATTAACTCAGGAATTCTTCAAAGAACCAAAAAAGAGAATAACCTCGTAAGTATATTGAATAATGAATAATGTGTGTCAATTACAATAGAAGTAACCCCTATTTATACTAGTTACAAAATTTCTAATCCTAATAGGAATCACTAATCATAACCCTAATTTTTATAAGGAAATAGAAATCAATTTGGAAAAGAAATCCTTATTTCTATAAAACAATAGAAACCTTATTTAGAAGGTAAATCTCAGCTTAAAAGAAATCCTAATTATAATAGAATTTGATAAATATATGAAAAATCCCTAAAAATCATGTTAATTACCTAAAACAAAAAGAAACAAAATACAATATAGTTTGCCTAATATTTTAAGAAACAAAATCTTTTCTAATTTCTAAATTGGGCTTGTATTAGATTGTCTTTCCATGTAATATGTAATCCATGGGCTGCTAGAAATTTATGTTGAATCAATTGGTTGCTAGGAATGAGCTGAATTAAATTAGCCGTCAGCCCAATAATGCTTAAATTGCGCTCCCTTGTCCAATAATGCTTGGGTCAAACTCATTAATTGAGGCACAACTCTTTTATTGAATTCCCTTGAATAACTTTTAGCTCAATTGCTTGAAATCATTTGACGAATCCCTGGAACTTGACTTGAATTATTAACGTATGATGCGAGCCTCATCAGAATTGTATCATTTGTGGTTGCAAGCTTTAGTTCCACCATGGTTGTTAGTGGTTGAGCTGCCTTTCTGGGGGTAGATTATAGATTACTTTTTGTCACACATTTTGAATTTCAATCTTTTGTTCAGCAAGCTTTTCTTCTTGTTCAGACATTAGGAACTGGATCCGCAACATTGAACAACATGCCTCTGATAATGTCAACAAGATTCTAATTGGGAACAAGGCTGATATGGATGAAAGCAAAAGAGTAGGTGATTCTGATAATTTAGTCAAGACATTGGGCTGCTTCTGCTTTAAATACGATAACTATTAAAATTGTTAGATTGTGGGCCATCCAGCTCCTCTTGTTAACTAGCCCGGCATAACTTATCTTGAATTGATGCCTTATTTTACCCGCTCACAGGAAATGTTAAAAGGGTATTTTCAGTCCTTTATTTCCTTTTGCTTCCATATTTTAGTTTTACGAGTGCATTCAAATGCACAATTAGCTCTCATTTGCCATTTTGATCAATTTCTTTCTCTGTTCCTAGGCTGTGCCTACCTCCAAGGGTCAAGCTCTTGCTGATGAGTATGGTATCAAGTTCTTTGAAACCGTGAGTAAATTTCCTACCGATGTTGGAATCTGTTTGAAAGCATCAGTTTTCCATGTCTAATCTTTAACGTTATGTACTGCAGAGTGCAAAGACAAACATGAATGTCGAGGAAGTTTTCTTTTCAATAGCGAGGGATATAAAGAAAAGGCTTGCAGAAACTGATTCAAAGGCTGAGGTACAGGACTTCCAACTTTTTACATCCTCCCTCAAATGGATAATCAGCGTGCCCACAAAACCCTGATGCACTTTTCTTTCTCCAAATCTTGAACTTTTTTCTATGGTTGCAGCCCCAGACACTCAAGATTATTAACCAATCTGATCAGGCGGGCAGAAGTGGTCAAGCTGCTCAAAAATCAGCTTGTTGTGGTTCATAATGTGAATCTAAATGTATTTAAGGGAGGGGAGGGGAGGGGAGGGGAGGGGAGGGGAGGCTGGGGTGGGGTACTCGGTAAATGGGACTATAAGAATGTTATACTACTTGGGATGACAAAATGGTCATCTATCCATATCCCTAGGATCATTTATTTCCTAGACCACCAGTTTATTAGTGTTCAAATCATCCTTTTTCAGAAGGTATGTCCTTTGTTTGCCTTTTGCCTCAAGTCTTAACCCTTTTGATCTTTTCACCTTCCGTGGTGATTTGGGATTATGAAAAAGGATTGCTGGTTTTGCTGTAGAAAGATAAACAGAAAGTGGCGGCAATCTTTCTCTTTCAATGTAATGTTTAGCTATGTGCTGTGATTATTTTGATGAAGATTATAGGAAATATTTATGTTATTTTTTATTTGACAATATTATCCTTGTGTACATGCACAAGTTAACAGCTTGAGATGAGACCTATCTCTCTCTCTTCAAATTTGAAGCTTCTTCTTATATGTATGTGATCCTGCTTTGTTGACTTTTCTTTAGTTTTTGTGATTGTACACACAAATACATACCTGAAAATAATTATGTGTTCTCTCTTATTTTTTTAAATCTAATTTCGTTTAATTTTAATATTTTTATTATAATCTACTGAAAATTTGCATTTTATTATTTTTTAAATTTAATTAAATCTTTTTCAGAATATTTGCTATAGAGCTATTGACTATATTTTTCCTACTTATTTTTTCAACAAATAAACATGTAGTTTTATTTTTGTTTTTAAAGTTAATTTTCTTCTACTATTTTTAAATTTCTGTCTCTCTCGCATCTTTCTCAAAATAAGATGATAAATAAAATACTCGACGGAACGTATTAGAATTTAGTAAAGAGAGTTGAATAATGTAAAGCCATTGAAAACGAAGAAGATACATAACAATTAATAAGGTTAATCTGAGGGATTTCAATTATTAATTTTTTTTGTCTTAAATGAATATCAGACGTGATATTGTCATCTCTTAATATAAGACGTTTTAGAGAAATATTTTTTTCTCTTAATATAAGTCGTTTAAGAATTTTAAATAAATATTAATTGCAATATTACTTCAAATATTAAATATAATTTTTTGTCCAATAAATAACTCTCATTTTTCAATATAAGAGTAATATAGATAATTGATATTATATTTACGACTTATATTAAGGGACGGAGCGAGTAATAAGGTGATAATTTTTGATTTCAAATAAGATGTCACTATAACATTGATTGGATAAATCTTATGTGATTGACTATGCCATTAATTATAGTAATGTCGTGTTATTTTTGATCAAAAAATTAAGAGTTCTAACATTAATTTTTATGATATAACCAATCATATGTAAGACGAACAAACAGTTTGAGTTCGATTCCTACTCGACTCGAAATATAAATGGAATAAATATGAGCAAATTTTGAAGTTTAATAAATTACTTGAACTTCCTTAAATTGTAATTTTCTATTGATACTCGAATCATATTCGTTCAAAAAATTCAAACTACTTGAATTTGATTTTGAGATCGTATCAGACTCGATAGCTAAACGAGTCTAAATCAAATTTTATTTTATAAATAAAATTTATAAATCAAATATAAATAACTCAATACATTTGTTTTATTTACACCCTTAATCACATGTCAATCTATTGGATTAATGTTTTGGTGGCATATTTTAGACACTTTTTGGTGAGACCCTATCGTCTCCCAATTAATAAATAAACAAATAAAAAGAGAAGGAATGAAAAAAGGAAAGTGAAGAATTATTCTACTTCACAGAAAGAACGCAGAAGCGTTGAAAAAAAAGTAAATCGCTTCACAATTTGGATATGTCGTCGATTTAGGGGATTTTGATCCTCTATTCTCCCCCTTATTCTTCTCAGGTATTGATTTATTGTTCTATATGCACTTCATCAGATTTATTTCTGTTTCATGCAAATTTGTGCTGTTTGAATCAGTTTATCATTCCCAATTAAGTTTTCCAATTAATTGTTTCTTATTATGTTTGATTTTGTTCTGGATCGTTTATGCTTGTTGTGAACTGTTGAGTTACTCTGTTTGAAGATTTCAATTTTTTAGCATTGCAAATGTCTATTTGTTATGATGGTTTATTAATCAGAATGAGGCATTATTTATGAGATTGTTTTCACTTTTTGTTGGACAATTCTCCCTGTTCTGCGAAATTTTATGCTATTCATTTTGTTTATTTTGTCACTTGTTCATTTTGTCAATTAGCTTCTTATGGTTTGTTAGTGATTGGAGATAAAAGTTGTCTTTCTGATGTTGTAGGACTTCCTTCTTACTCCAGAAATATAAGAGGTTTGGAATATATTTATTAGTGTACGGATTCTGGCTCATATCCATGGCGTTGTTTCGAGCTGGGTCTAGTGTGGCAAAGCTTGCCATTCGGAAAACTCTGTCGCAGGGTGGAGCATATGCAGCAAGGGCACGTGCCATTCAGTCGGAAAGTCGATATTTTCATACCACAGTTTTTAAATCAAAGGCTCAAGCTGCACCCGTCCCTCGACCTGTTCCGCTGTCCAGGTTAACTGATAGTTTCTTAGATGGGACAAGTAGTGTTTATCTAGAGGAGCTTCAGAGGGCTTGGGAGGCTGACCCAAACAGCGTTGATGAATCATGGGATAATTTCTTTAGGAATTTCGTTGGCCAGGCAGCCACATCTCCTGGAATTTCTGGCCAAACGATTCAAGAGAGCATGCGGTTGTTGTTGTTTGTCAGAGCTTACCAGGTTAATGGTCACATGAAAGCTAAATTGGATCCATTGGGTTTGGAAGAGAGGGTGATTCCTGATGATTTAGACCCAGCTCTCTATGGATTTGGTGAAGCTGATCTTGATCGAGAATTCTTTCTCGGTGTATGGAAGATGTCTGGGTTTTTGTCCGAGAATCGTCCAGTGCAGACCCTTAGAGCGATATTGACACGGCTTGAGCAGGCTTATTGTGGGAGCATTGGTTATGAGTACATGCACATTGCTGATCGTGAAAAATGTAATTGGTTGAGAGACAAGATTGAGACTCCCACCTCAATGCAATACAACAGGCAGCGACGTGAGGTTATCCTTGACAGGCTTATATGGAGTACTCAGTTTGAAAACTTTTTGGCTACTAAGTGGACTGCAGCCAAACGTTTTGGGCTTGAAGGCGGTGAGACCTTGATTCCTGGCATGAAAGAGATGTTTGATCGCTCTGCAGATCTTGGAGTGGAGAGCATCGTCATTGGAATGTCACACAGGGGAAGATTAAATGTTTTAGGTAATGTTGTTCGAAAGCCGCTACGCCAGATCTTCAATGAGTTCAGCAGTGGTACAAAGCCTGTGGATGAAGTTGGGCTTTACACTGGAACTGGTGATGTCAAGTATCACTTGGGAACTTCTTACGATCGGCCAACTAGGGGTGGGAAGAGAATACATTTATCATTGGTTGCAAATCCAAGTCACTTGGAAGCTGTCGACCCACTCGTGGTTGGAAAAACTAGAGCTAAACAATATTTTTCCAACGATGTGGATAGGACAAAAAACATGGGAATTTTGATTCATGGGGATGGTAGCTTTGCAGGACAAGGTGTAGTCTACGAGACCCTGCATCTGAGTGCACTTCCAAATTACACTACTGGTGGAACAATACACATTGTGGTGAATAATCAAGTTGCCTTTACTACTGATCCGAAGTCAGGAAGATCTTCACAGTATTGTACTGATGTTGCTAAAGCCTTGGATGCTCCCATTTTTCATGTCAATGGTGATGATATGGAGGCAGTTGTTCATGTATGTGAGCTTGCAGCAGAGTGGCGGCAAACATTCCATTCAGATGTCGTGGTCGATATAGTGTGTTATCGTCGATTTGGGCACAATGAGATTGATGAACCATCTTTTACCCAGCCCAAAATGTATCAGGTTTGTTGTATCCTTTTTCTTTTAGTTATAGAGCTCAGCTCATCATTATTGTTAGATATGAGGCACAAGCTCACAAAACTCTCAGTTTTTTGTTGCTATTAGCTTCAGGTTTATATATTTGAACATTGTTCTCGACATATTTCAAATAGAATGAAAAATCATTTGCACTGCTTTATGTGATTTTTTGTGTGTGCAAATTACTGACTTGGAGTGGTTCCTAACAGATCATCCGCAGTCATCCCTCAGCGCTTGAGATTTATCAAAAAAAGCTTTTAGAATCTGGTCAAGTTACAAACGAAGACATTGACAAGATACAGAACAAGGTCAATTCAATCCTTAATGAAGAATTCTTGGCAAGTAAAGATTATGTTACAAATAGAAGGGACTGGCTATCAGCTTATTGGACTGGTTTCAAGTCTCCTGAACAGATTTCACGTATTCGAAACACTGGGTATTTTGTTTCTGTCTATTTACACTTGTTTACTTTATAAGGTGGATGTATTGTTAAATTATTGTGTTATTCTACAGGGTCAAACCAGAGATTCTGAAGAATATTGGCAAAGCGATCACAACCTTTCCAGAGAATTTTAAGCCTCACAGAGCAGTGAAGAAGATTTTTGCAGACCGTGCAAAGATGATAGAAACAGGGGAGGGCATTGACTGGGCAGTTGGTGAAGCACTTGCTTTTGCAACATTGCTTGTAGAAGGAAATCATGTCAGATTGAGTGGTCAGGATGTCGAGAGAGGTACTTTTAGTCATCGGCATTCCGTAGTTCATGATCAGGAAACTGGAGAGAAATATTGTCCTTTGGACCATGTCATGTCGAACCAAAATGAGGAAATGTTCACTGTGAGCAACAGGTAAAGTACTGGTATTATTTGTGTACTTGTCCATTTAAATTTTGATGCAACCTTATTTCCTTTAAAAATATTCTTATATGGTGATTTTTTTTTTTTAATTTTAGTTGGAAATGAAATGTGGACTTTGTTGATTTAATTTTTTTTTTTAAATAAAAAAAGAATAAGAAAAGAATCCAATGGAAGAGCCAATAAGGTCCCCAGCCCGAGTACACATAGTATACAAAAGCTTAGGGGAAATGAATGACACTCCTAAGTCCCGAAAGAAAAGCAATGACTTCCCTATACTAAGTGCCTCCCTGAAAGTTACCTACACCAGGCTCCTTGTGCAAATTTACCAAAAATTCCCACAAAATGAACAACAGAGTCCGGAAATCCTCATGAGGCCAAAAGAAAAGAAGAAAAAGAAACTGAATCTGAACAATATTTGGAAGGAGAGGAATGGTTGAGTGGCGAGTAAAAGCGTAAAGGAATTAATTGGCACTCAACGTACCCGTAGTTTTATTTGGAATAACAACTTATGCGTAGGAAGCTTTATTTTCTTATAAATGGGATTGAAATGATTTTTTTAAATAATTCAACCCCTTTTTGTGTTCACATATATTCTGTAGCATATTTATTTCAAGTTCATAGAACAAATTTAGTCAACCTCGCTTGTATTCAGTTATTACTTGTTAAATCTCACAATTGCAAACACCCCTTTTATGTTGGCTTAGCACCTCAGACTGCATATATCTTGTGAATATGGTTCTTGCATGAAAGTATTCGATCCCTTAAATGCCATCTTTTTTATCTTCTTCCATCCAGCTCTCTTTCAGAATTTGGTGTTCTGGGGTTTGAATTGGGTTATTCAATGGAAAATCCAAATTCGTTGGTATTATGGGAAGCTCAATTTGGTGATTTCTCCAATGGAGCTCAGGTGATATTCGATCAGTTTTTGAGCAGTGGGGAAGCTAAGTGGTTGCGGCAGACTGGCTTAGTTGTGGTGCTACCTCATGGTTATGATGGTCAAGGCCCCGAACATTCAAGTGCACGATTGGAGCGATTCCTTCAGGTATTTTGTTGTTATAAATTATTATTCATAATTTTCTTTAGTTATTTGTAAAGATCAATCTAGACTTTTTGCAAGTCTCTTCTATGTGTGAATGCACGTGCGCATGCATGTGTGTGTGTAATCTCTTCCGCGAGTGCGTGCATGCCAGGGGTGGGGTGGGGTGTGTGTCTGTTGTCAGACACACACATACACACTTGAACACATTCTTGAAATCACTGATGTTTTATTCACATGATGAGTTTTCCACTGGGGGATCTCAGCAAGCCATTATATGGTGGAATCTTAAATTCTTTACCTTAATATCAGAAGGAAACACAAGTCTAAATGAAGTGGATCCACTTGTTTGGATACTGAATATTCTAATCTTCTTATACTGTATCACATATTCATATCCCTGCTGTATTAATTGACACACCTCAATCAACATTAACACATATATATTTCTGAATATTGGAAGAAATTCAAGTCAAAATCAAGTAGTCCCACTTGCTTGAATGCTGAAATCTCGTCTGTTATACTCATACCCCCTTGGCAATTTTTTACTACTTTTTACTATGCCTTTACAAGACTGACTCTTTTTTCCCTTCCCCTTTTTGGGATTATTTGAAGATTGTCTAAATCACTGGCCCCATCTTTATTCTTATGCTACCGAAGAAACTCTAGAAATTTGATCTCTTTCCTTGATAGCTTGTTAAATGAAACCTAAATTTTTTAACTTGTACAAAATTGACGGCAGATGAGTGATGACCACCCCTATGCTATACCGGAGATGGATCCCACACTTCGGAAGCAGATACAGGAATGCAATTGGCAGGTTGTGAACGTCACTACGCCTGCAAATTATTTCCACGTCCTGAGACGTCAAGTGAGTGAATCTGTTGTGGTGTGCAAGTTTCTTGACATTTTAAGCACATCTATCAATTTCTCATGTGTTCTGTCTTCATCTCACAGATACACAGGAAATTCCGTAAGCCTCTTATTGTAATGGCTCCAAAGAACTTGCTTCGTCACAAGGAGTGCAAGTCAAATCTATCAGAGTTTGATGATGTCCAAGGTCACCCAGGTTTTGACAAACAAGGAACCCGATTCAAGCGCCTCATAAAGGACCAGAATTACCACTCAGATCTTGAGGAGAATATCAGACGTCTGGTTCTTTGCTCCGGAAAGGTGTGTAATTTCCACCATGATGCAAGTTATGTGCATGTTCTTACGTGAGATTTAAGTTATTTAATTTCATGTGGTGGTTTGTGATTTCTGTAGGTTGTGTTAACTCTTGAGATTTGCTGTAGATTAAACTTTTAGTGTGTGCCATTTTGCAGGTCTATTATGAACTTGATGAAGAGAGGAAGAAATCCAATGGAAAGGACATTGCGATATGTCGAGTGGAACAGCTTTGTCCTTTCCCATATGACCTCATCCAGCGTGAGCTGAAGCGTTATCCAAGTATGTATTTTAAACTTTGCAACTTTGGGAATGTACTGTAACATTCAGGCTAATCATTTGGTAGATAAATTGGATAAATAACATAATATAATGGAATTTGTTTTGGGCATAGATAATTACCCTACCCCGTCGATATTGGTGTCAACTGTTTCTGATTACCACCATAAGGCCTCTCACTTCTGTATTGGATCTCAGCACCTATGTGTGTCCAACCAATCCTGATCCTTATGCATGTCAATAGATTTTTACTTTTGAACCAGTATATGTCACAAATACAGAAGCTATGGAAAGGTCTCTAAGGAATAGTCTTGTCAAGTGGTAGTAAATATAATATATTTTTAAAGAAGGATTTCTTGTTATCTTTTCACTTTCTAAATAAAGAAGAAAAAGCAAGAACCTACTTCTACTAAAACAAAGACCGTTTTCATTTTGTCATGTTTTATCTCCATTTCTGTATGTTCTCCCGCTTCTTTCTCAATATCTATTGATTATATAGTTATATACGAAACATGCATATATAAGAGCAAAATGGTTATTAGTTTTGTTTCCAAAATTAATGAGCAAAATGATACTGGAAGTATATATATATATATATATATATATATATATATATATATATATATATATATACACACACACACACACATCTCCGTAATTTTTACATTTTCATTAAGTTCATATATTTTTGAATGGAGGAAGTATTTATCAATATCCAGTATGTTACATAAATACCTGCAAACCTTTTCCATTTGAGTGTACATTTTCATATTTTCAATTCAACAAAGAACTATCAATTTATTTCTGAGGCTTGAAGATTGAGCTATTAAAGGCACATGTCTAGTACTAGTTCAATAGCTGTAGAGGTGATCTGCAAAGTGGTTTTCATGGCTGTTGAGCTAATGTGCCTATCTGAGTCGCATTTATTATGATTATTTCAGATGCAGAGATTGTCTGGTGCCAGGAAGAGCCGATGAACATGGGTGCATACAGTTATGTCGCGCCCCGTCTTTTTACTGCCATGAAAGTACTGGGCAGAGGTACCGTCGATGACATCAAATATGTAGGTCGTGCTCCATCTGCTGCAACAGCAACCGGTTTCTATACCGTTCATGGGAAAGAGCAGTCTGAACTCGTTCAAAAAGCCCTGCAATCCGAACCAATTACCTTTCTGCAGTAAAAAAAGCCTTCACTCCCTTGTCAAATCCAGTTTTAATGGCCGATGTTCCATAGAAGATTTGGGGTGTGTGCAGCTTGGGAATGCTGAAGTAAAATTTTCAGAGTGATTATTCTCAGCAAAGACATTGTGATAGATGCTACTATTATATTCTTATTTTCACAGAAAATCATGAAATATTTGCCCAGATTTATAGGGTTCTTTTAAATTTGTGGAAGAATAATGTATGGTGGAGCTCATTTCTACACTGCTTTTAATTGCATATGAGGTATTTCCCTAGTGACTTTTGTATTAAACAAACAGGCCCCAAACTAGAATGAAATTATCAAGCTCTCTGCTCCCTCTTCTTTTCTTTTACGTAAATCTGAGATTTTCATTTAAAACAACAGTAGACTGATAGCTCATTCATTATATATAAAAAGAAAAGAGGAAATTTTGAACTGTGTTGTGGGAATGAACCAGCCTAGCCTTTTAAATTTAATAGAACTCCTACTAGTTGGTTCAAATCAACTCTGACTAAGGGGTTTTTTGTTTACAACAGAATCTGAACAAATAAGTCATTTTGACAGTTTGTTTTATAATTTTTAAACTTTGAATGTGTCTGAATTATTCATCTAAAAAATTATGACTAAATCGATAAGAAGTGATGTTGAATGATATTTTTACCTATTCACCCTCATAGACAATTAAAAATTACATTTATTGTATCTCTTTTTTTGTTCTTTTTTTTACTATTGTAAACAAATTTTGTTATGTACAAATTATTTTTTTGATTTTTTTTCTTTAACAAATTGGTCAATAACTAATTTAATGAATGTTGTTGTAGTCTTTTGTTTTAGTTTTGTGGACTCATAGAATGTTATTTATAAATTATAGTATTTATTCCTAAAATTATATTACTAGTATACTCTATCAAAGATTGTTCACAAGTTTATATTTAATTTTTCTTAGATAACATTGTTTATTTATAATTACACAATAAAGTTGTTCATAATAGTTTAAAAGGTTAAAATAGGAAAATACACGTATCCAGATGTTTTAGACAGATAATTATGAAATGCATTATTTCATTCTATATTCAGAGCTTTTTCTTCATTCAACTCATTGAGATTCTCTTATACATTCAAAATTTTTTATTCAGTTTTATTAAATAACACCTAAATATTACTCATTTACTTTAACGACTCTAATCAAAATAGGAAATTGATATTTCTATAAGTAAAAGTACTAGTTCCATAAGGTCTCACATGAATAGTAAATGAGTTTCACACTTGTGTGAAAGAGAATTTGTGAAAATATATATCAAATTTTACTTGTAGACCCCTCAAAATATTGTCTCATTTCAAACATAATGAAAACTAATTTGTCTATATATATGTATATATTTAAGAATTTCAAATAAACTCTTCCTATGTAAAATATGTAATACTAATCATAAACATATAGTACAAACACAAATGAAAGAATAATAATTTATTTGAAAAATAATAATTGAAAGAGAATGTCTCAATTCGGGGTTTAGATGATAAGGAGAATCCGATTGACATATATAATTAAGGAACATAAAATACTATTAAATGCATAAGAATGTCTGATTCCTAGGTCAAGTTAGATTCACATGCAATAAAAGAGGTTAATTTATAATGAAATCTATCTAAATGAAATGGTCGGAGTAAATAAGGTAATTTGTTCATTGTAATGGTCCGATTTATAGTTTACTTTAATTAAGGACAAAGATTTTTGGCATAGAATACATACATACATAAAGAGACAACTGGAAAACACATTTAATATATATATATATATATATATATATATATATATATATATATATATATATATAATTCTTTTAAAATATAAAATAATATTAAAATAGAGTGGTCTCACTTGCTTTTCTTTTATTTATAAAAGTGTCATATGCGGCCCCACTTATTTTTTAAAAGAATCTCTAAAACGACGTAGTTTTAATAAAGAAGTGCTATTTAAAAAGAGTGCTTTAAATCAGTCATATATATATATATATATATATATATATATCCTAGCTAGAACTTAGTATCCATAACCTTATTTATTTCCCTTATAAAATTGTTCATTTACTTGAACTAAATCCCCCAGTCTGCCACAGAGCCTGATAAAACTAGAAGACTTTAAAGAAATATAAGTCTATGGAACATTGGATTAATGAGGAGTAGGAGCCGACCATGGCTATGGACTTTCATTGACCATCAGATCTTGCATGTTTCATTGTAAGATCAGATGACTCAAATTTTAAAAACCACAATTTTCTGCAACGCTGTGTTGTGGAATCACCTAACTATCGCAACACAATGTTACTATTAGTTTTGAATTAACATTAAACTTGTTGGAACTTGTGACTCATAACATAGAAACTATTGAAAAAGGTTAGTGCGTTGCTTTGTTCTGCTCTGGGTACGGTACAGAGTTTCTGCAGGTATGGCGCGGGACGCGCCGGAGCAAGACCAGGTGTGGGGCGGGGCATGCCAGAATCAGTGCAGTTTCTGCACAGGTGGCGCGGGGCGCGCCAGTGATAGCTTGGGAGCGGCGCGGCCGCGCCGGTCGGCGGACTGGAGTTTAATATTCTATTTTTTGGGAGGACATTATGGGTAATTGAGATATAATGTGAAGTAAGATTGAAATATGATTAGTGGCTATAAATACTATCTATTGTAAAGTCCTATGTAACCAAGGAATCATCAATAATAAAACAACAAGCCATCAGTGGAGTACTCAAATTGGGGAACCACGTAAATATCTGTGTATTAATTTTTAATTCTCTATTATCGTGTGGGTGTGTGATCCTAAATTCTAACACAACTTTTCACCTGCGACGCAATATTGTGAAAGGGAAAATTTTTAAACTTCAAATTAATAGTAAGACAACTTTCCCTCTACAACAAAATATTGCCCAAGTTAGTTAAGTTGTTTTATAACGTTATTTTTGTTTTTAATTTTGATTGTCAGATCTTATAACGTATGGTTCAAAATTTTATAACCAGTTAAGGTTCTACATACTATAATAGCCACCGTTTGCTATTAATCTAAATCTCTAGATCAGAGAATTTATTAAGGAAAAACACCCCAACTATACATATGCATGAAAAATACCCACAAAGGCATTTCGAGAACTGGTTTGATTCTAACCTTGTTCATTTCGTTTGAAGAAAGGAAGAATCAGAAAGAATCAATTTTTTAGGTGGATATAAAAATTAGGCACGAGTGTATTTATACAAATAAGTAAAATTCAAATACATGTTCAATTTTCATATCCACATAGAGTTTTTGTTATAATATAGATTATTAAAAAGTGGACTCTTTTTTAAAAAAAACGACTCTTTATTTGTGGAATAATACCATGTACACAAACCGTAAACAAAAAATTGTGCACAAATAATAGAACTCATGTATTGCATACCAATTAAAATGTGTAAAACATCAAATGGTAGATCATGTTTCCTATATATATTTTTTTACTATTTGTGCATAATTTTTATGTTTAATTTGTATCACTAGCATTATTTTAATTTATGGGACGGAGAGAGCAATAATGGAAGTATTTTATGTAGGATTGAGAGGTGAATATTAAGGAATTACACAGCCAAGGGAAGATTTTGGGGACTTAAAATAATTTTTAATTCACCAATATTGTACTTAAATAATTTTTAAAATAATTAAAATTATTTTTAAACCATCACAATTAATATTTAAATATTAATGATATCAAAATTCTTCATAATCCAATAAAATTCCCTAATTTTCTACTAGTATCAAAACATTACCATAATCAGTAACACTAGGGGGAGCTATGATAATGACACTAATAAAAGGACCTATAAGGGTTGGATTGGCCTCTTAAGTCGGTGAGGTTAAATTTGAAATAAACAAATTATTTAAAAAAAATAAAAATTATTAATAAAATAAATTATAAAACTAAATAATGGGCAAATATTATTTGTAGTAATATTTTTCGAGATTTCATTACTTAAAATTGTTGCATGTTAGTTTCATTTTTATTAGTTACAAAAATTCACAAACAATTACAAAAAAACCTCAAACAATTACCAAAAATATCAAAGCAATAGGTAAATTTGTTAATTAATAATTAAAAAAAACAACATATAGAATTTTCTCTAAAATCAAAGTAATGGGAAGAATTAGGCAAAGCCGCTGAACGAAAAACGGATAGATAAAAATTATTGTAGTGACTAAGGTAATATAAGATATGAATTTTGAAGAATTTAATACTACTTCAATTACAAAATTAGATATACATTATGAATTTTTAAACTCAATTCGTGAAATCCTAAAACTCAAATGGATATAAGTTTGTTCAAGTTTTGAATGCTTTATATTTGGTTTACAATTGTTATATTTGTTGTATTAAAACTAAATAACTTTATATCAATTTTGAATTTTAGAATTTCGCGAATTGACTTTAAAAAGTCAAAATATATCTTTAATTTTGAAATAGAGATAGTATTTTTTAGACCTGACAAAACATGGCCCAAGCCCGCGGGCCGGGTCGGGCCGGCCCGCCCGCCACGGGCCGAGCTTTGGGATGCAGGATTTTAGCCCAGTAAAATTTGGGGGTTTTTGGCGCGCCCGTTTTTGGCCCGTCCCGCCACCCGTCCGGTCAGTTTGGGCCAAACCCAAAAAAATAACATAAAATAGGTACGAATTGGTCTCATTGGACTGCAGAATTTTAGCCCAACAAAACCTGGGCCTTTTTAGTCCGCCCGTTTTTGGCCCGGCCCGTTAGGACTTGGCCCGCTCGTTTTCCAGGTCTAGTATTTTTCAATCTAAACTTTAAATTTTTTATTAAACACCCTAAAATTATTTTCTTTTTGACTCCTCAAAAATCAGTGGGATCAATTGCCTGCTACCTATTCACCCTGATCATGGACTTCCAAGTATGGCCATCATTAGACTTGACAAAATATGAATTTGGTTTGATTTTGGTTTACATAAATGGTTATGAGTACAAATAAGAACTAAAATCATTTTATTCATTTTTAATATAGTTTGTATAAGTTGAAATCAAATAGTTATAGTTTTAATATAGGTCGACCCATATTTTATTTTTTTGAGATTTATGTACTTTTTTTCTTCCCAATTCTCATCTTCCTTTAATTAATTATCTCTAAAATAGATTAATAAAACATTGATAATAATATACTAAATATTATATTAGATTAACTAAATATTAATTTTTTTTGGGGGTTCGGTGGAGGTGGGGGGGGTGTATACATAATCACTATATATATATATATATATATATATATATATATTGGGGGGGGAGGGGGGTTGAGGCGCGGTGGGGTGAGAGTGGGGGTGGATGGGGTGGAGGTATATACATAATCACTAAATATATTTTTTTTTTGCGGTGGGGGTGCGGCGGAGGTGGGGAGTGGTGTAAGACCCAAATTTTTTTTTAATAAAGATGATTTTTCTATAAATATCATTTTTAAATATTATGAAATGAATTTGATATAATGTTATAGTTGTGAGTAATATTTATAAATTTTATAAAGTACGCAAGTTGTTATATAATATTCGATTGGTCGGAGAATATTCATTTTAACAAGAAATATTCGTACGACGGCACAATCATTGGTGGACCCCACAACGAAATTATTGTCAGAATGAAAAAACGACAAAAATATTTTATGAAAATAATGGCGGAAGTTTTACCGTTAACTGTTGAAACACCCAGTGTTAAAAGTACAGTAATACGCGTGGTTGCATAGTAGCACACGGTATTGATTATTGATACTTACGAGAGAAGTCACTCAGTTTTGTTCAATTATTGTTATAGTAATTGCTGCATATTATCTCACGTTATTTGATTCAATTATTGTCAATATTTTATAATCAATAATTGAGACGATAAAGTTATTAGTATGATTATTTGCAATATTAAAGATGTCTAGAAGTTCTGTCAAGGAGAGGTTTGGTCACCTAATTGCGCGTCAATAGGGAGAAATCCTTATTGAAAAACCCTCTCTTTCCTGGGAACGACCTGGTCGATTAATATTGTGAATTATAATAATGGTGATAAAGTTTTTTTATTAGTATTATTAATGTAATAAAACATAAATTTTTTTATATAAAACAAAATACTTTTATAAAGTTATCTGTTTTATTAGACTATAAATAGAATATATTATATTATATTATGCATAGTATTTTGTATAGTAAAATCTTTTTATATAAAACATAATACTTTTATAAAGTTATTTGTTTTATTAGACTATAAATAGAATATATTATATTCTATTATGCATAGTGTTTTGCATAGTAAAATCTTTTTATATAAAACAGAATACTTTTATAAAGTTATTTGTTTTATTAGACTATAAATAGAATATATTATATTTTATTATGTATAGTGTTTGCCTAGTGACTGCATAGTGTTTGCATAGTAAAATCTTTTTATATAAAAGAGAATACTTTTTATAAAGTTTTGTTTTATTTGATTATAAATAGAATATATTATATTTTATTGCATATTGCAGCATAGTATCCTTTCTATTTTCCTATAAATAGGATGCTTAGTTAGAATTGAAAACCACACCAGAAGTTCAGAGAATTCTTCTATAATCTTGAGCGTATTTCTTTAGAGTTTTAAGAAGCTTTGAGCGTAGTGTAAGTTTTCTTCAAGAATATCCTCGCCCTACTAGTCGGAATACTCTTCTTTTACGGTAAGGGATATTATTTGTTATACTCGTAAGGGGTATTATTTCTTTCGTATTCATGAAGAGAACTTCTGTTATTCTATTCTTCATTATTGTGTTGGAATAACCTGTATACGTGGACTACCCTATACTTGGTGAAATTCTTCTGTTTTTTCATTCCTTATTATTCTGTTGGAATAACCTGTATATGCGAAGTACCGCATACATGGTGAAATTCTGTTGTTATTCTATTCTTTATTATTCTGTCGAAATATCCTGTCTGTGCGTTTACGCATGACCTGATTTCGTTATTTATTATTTTGTTGGAATATCCTGTATGTGCGTTTACGCATGACATGGTTCCGTTATTTATTATTCTGTTGGAATAACCTGTCTGTACGATCTATCGCATGTCTGGTGATTTCTTTTGTTATTCCATTCTTTATTATACTCAGTTGGTTAAAGTTTTGGCTTTTATACTCCATGAAATTAGTGGAATATCCTTGATATTTGCGCTTCATCTAGTATCTTTTCATAGAAATATTCTTCTGAGCATTCTTGAATTTTACTCCACAAAGAAGTATCATGTTGACAATTTGAACGTTATTGGTTCCTGGATAAATTAATTCTTGAACTTGTTTTATTGAATTCTCTCATCTGTGGCCTGTAGTGCATAGATGGACTTGGTATGATTATGACCAGGGATTATTCGGTGTAATCATGACCGTAATGTTACAAATAATGTGATAAAAGTCCTCATTGGCCCGTAGTGTATTGATGGATAGTTGTTGGCATGATCATGACCATTGATGAATACACGAATATCCTTGGCCCGTAGTGCATGGATAATTTGTGATCGTGATACTAATGAATATCATTGGCCGTAGTGCAGGGATGATGTGGATTATTTATTAAGCTGAGTCTCAGCGATAAAAGTGATGGAAAAACCTTTTAAATCATAGAAAATAATAGATTTTATTCTCTCATTGACTCTTCTAATGGATTGCTTGTTCCGCTGCAGTTAAACTTGATGTTTGTTATATTTTAACAGTTTAACACTGTTGAAGGCTAATGATAATTTATTCTGCATTATCTTAGTCATAATATTTCTTACTGAGCTAGTTGAGGTCACCATTTTGCTTTCATTGCTCTCTTCAGGAAATGAGAACGTAGCGGGGACTAGTCGGGAAACGGAGGACGGTTCAGATGATAGCATTAGTAGTCCTCACTATTCTATGAAATAGTGTGAAAATAAATGTATTGATGACTTATTTTGAGTTTGAATACTGTTTACAAGACAATGTTGTATTAAAACTCACAGCTTATGTTTTGTCGTATTTTACACGACAGTTGTATAATTAAGTTTTTATTTGTATTTTGTACCATGTATTTGACGACTCAGAATCTGTGATGTATACATATTTTGGGGGCGTCACAGTTGGTATCAAAGCTTAGGGATATGATCCCTGGCTAAGATGTGAGACAAAAACTAAGAGGGGGACGAAGAATTCCTTCGCTAGTATGACCTACCTAAGTTTATTTGGTATTTAATTGGTCGGTCAGAGTATAGGGATAATATGTGATATGTTAATTAACCCTTGTTTTGTGGCAGTATTTGAAAATGACATCCGAGAATGTTGAGAACATCAATGGAGCACAGGAGACCGTTGAGTCTCCACAGATCAATAATCAGGATAATGTGCATCAAGAAGGCGACAATCCTCAAGCAAACAACAACACTGACCAGATGATGAACGATGAAATATTTAGAGGCTTTATGCAATTCATGCAACATCATGCGAGAGCGGCTCCTGTCCAAAATGCAGGTGGAAACACTGGCAACTCTCGGACGTTCACCGCCAAATAGTTCAAGGAGCTGGGACCACCGGAGTTTTTTGGAGAGCCAAAACCACTTAAGGCGGAGACGTGGATAAAGTAGATCAACAAGATATTTGATGTCTTGGGATGCTCCGAGGAGCAAAAGGTTCCATTTGCCACCTTCATGTTGCGGGAAGAGGCAGATTACTGGTGGGAATCTGTAAAGCGTACTCAACCTGCCGCACTGAAGATGTCTTTGGAGAAGTTCCAAGAACTGTTCAACAACAAGTACTTTCCCGAAAGTATTCGTCACATGAAAGAGGTAGAGTTCATCAAGCTGGAGCAAAACAACATGACCGTGTCGCAGTACGAAGCCAAGTTTGCCGAGTTGTCCAAGTTTGCGTCCCACATAGTTGATAATGAGAAGAGAATGACGCGGATTTTTTTAAGAGATTTGAAGCCGGAGATACGTTAATATCTTATCTCTCATAAACTGTGTTTGTATTCAGATGTTGTTAATAAGGCTCAGTTATTGGAACGCGATAATGAGTCAACCCAACCAAAAGAGAGCAGCCGACAAAATGATAATACCAGTGATAACAGTCATCGAAGCGGTGACAATAAGCGTGGAAAGAATCAACATGCCAGAAATGGTAACCACTTCGGTGGTAATCATGACCAAAACAATAAGAATGGACAGTTCAAGAAGAGGAGATTCAACAATGATGGAAAGACGTCAGCATCAGCACTCGTCATTAAGGAAGGAGAACGACCACCTATCATATGCTTCAAATGTGGAGGGGAGGGATACATCAGTCCAAACTGCGCGATGCCATCCAAAGCATATTACAATTGTGGAAGAGAAGGTCACCTAGCCCAATTTTGTCGTGCACCAAAGTCAAGTTCAGCTGGGATAGAGGCATCAAAGGCCGTCCCAGACAATACATAACCGGTAGTTCAAGGGAGAGCGTTTGTCGTGACCTCCTAGAATGTAAGGAACCCGAACGAGGTCATCACGGGTAAGCTTATCATAAACTCTAACGAAGTATATACCTTATTTGATACCGGTTCTACCCATTCTTTTATTTCTCCTACTTGCGCTCAACGTTTAAATTTGACTCCAGAGAAATTAGACTTTCACTTATCTATTGAAACTCCGTTGGGAGAAACCTTCATTACATCCACTGTTTATAAGTCTTGTTTGGTTCAAATCGGTACCCTCACATTACATGTCGATCTTATTTCATTGAAAATACTTGCATTTGACATAATTCTAGGGATTGATTGGTTAACTACTCATCATGCAAAAATTGATTATTTTCGTAAGGTTGTTAGCTTTCATATTCTTAACTAACCTATTATGCGAATTCAAGCAACCAAACCATTAAAATTAATCACTGTCATCTCAAGCCATAAAGCTATTCGTTTATTGAAAAACGGATGACAAGCTTTCTTAGCTCATGTCACGGATCTAAACAAAAATACGTCAGTTTTGAATGATATTTCTATTGTTAATAAATTTCCTGACGTATTCCCTGAAGAACTTCCTGGCCTACCCCCAGAGCGTGAAATTGAATTTTGTATCGACCTTGAACCCGGTACAAAACCCATTTTCAAAGCCCTATATCGAATGGCTCCTATTGAACTTCAGAAGTTAAAGACCCAACTGCAGGAATTGTTAGACATCGGTTTCATTCGCCTTAGTACGTCTCCTTGGGGTGCTCCTGTTCTATTCGTGAAGAAGAAAGATGGGAGTATGCGACTTTGTATTAATTATCGGGAGTTGAATCATGTCACCATCAAAAATAGGTACCCATTACCACGTATTGATGACCTATTTGACCAGTTACAAGGAGCACAATTCTTTTCAAAGATCGATCTTCGTTCTGGATATCATCAACTGAAGGTTAAAACTGAGGATATTTCAAAGACTGCCTTCAGAACTCGGTACAGACATTATGAATTCTTAGTCATGTCTTTTGGATTGACTAATACTCCTGCTGCCTTCATGGATATGATGAACCGAGTATTCAAGGAATATTTGGATCACTTTGTGGTCGTCTTTATTGATGACATCCTCATATATTCTAAAAGCCGTGAAGATCATGAGCAACACTTGAGGCTGATACTCCAAAAGCTTCGTAAAAATAAGCTTTATGCCAAGTTGAAGAAATACGAGTTCTGGCTTGAGGAAGTAGCATTCCTTGGGCATGTAGTATCAAGTCATGAAATATCTGTTGACCCGGCAAAGATTGAAGCTTTTCAAAGCTGGGAGCAACCTAAATCAGTGACCGAAGTATGTAGCTTTCTCGGCTTAGCTGGTTATTATCGGAGATTCGTGGAAGGATTTTCTCGAATCGTTACTCCATTAACTCAGCTGACTCGGAAAGATACAAAATTCGGTTGGAGCGAGAAATGTGAGAAGAGTTTTCAAGAACTCAAGAGGAGACTCATTTCAGCACTTATTCTGACAATACCATCTAGCTCGGAGGGATTTGTCATCTACAGTGATGCTTCGGGCAAAGAGTTATGATGTGTTCTCATGCAACATGAGAAAGTCATAGCCTATGCCTCTCGACAACTCAAAGAATATGAGAGGAATTATCCTACTCATGATCTAGAGTTGGTAGCAATCGTTTTTGCACTTAAAATTTGGAGGCATTACTTGTATGGGAAGAAAGTGGAGATCTTTACGGATCATAAAAGCCTCAAATATTTCTTCACTCAAATGGAACTCAACATGCGACAGCGACATTGGCTTGAACTGTTGAAAGATTATGATTATACCATCCAATACCATCCTGGAAAAGCAAACGTGGTAGCTGACGTATTGAGTAGAAGATCATATGCGGGTACGAGTGCGATATTGTTAACGCAAAGGCCTATTTTGTGTGACTTGCAAAGGATGGAGATAGAGTTAAAGACTCCAGGGACCCATGTGATGATGGCGAATATACGAGTAGAACCGACTTTAATTGATAAAGTTAAAGCTGCTCAAATTTTAGACCTGGAGCTGATGCGTATGAGGAAGAAAGTGCAAGAAGGTGCTATGCCGGAAGCAAGAATCGATGAAGAAAGAATACTTCGAGTCAACTCCAGACTTTGTGTTCCTAGCGACCCTGATTTAAAGTATAAAATCATGATGGAGGCGCACAACACACCGTTTGTAATCCATCATGGGAGTACCAAAATGTATCATGATCTTCGACATACATTTTGGTGGGGCAATATGAAGAGGGAGATATCGCTGTTTATCTCAAGGTGTCTAACGTGTCAATGAGTCAAGGCGGAGCATCAAGTACCAAAAGGTCCATTGCAACCACTTGAAATTCCAGAATGGAAGTGGGAGTACATTACCATGGATTTCGGTACTGTTCTTCTCAAGGTTTCTCACGGCATAGATGCAATTTGGGTCATTGTTGATAGATTGACCAAGTCTGCTCACTTCTTACCTATACGAGAAACTTATACACTTGAACGTCTTGCTCGTATGTACATAAACGAGGTTGTAAGATTGCATGGTATGCCAGTATCCATAGTTTCTGATCGAGACCCAAGATTCACTTTACGATTTTGGGTTAGTTTACAAAAAGCTATGGGCACGAATTTACGATTTAGTTCGGCATATCATCCTCAGACGGACGGACAATTAGAGATGACTATTCAAACTCTTGAAGATTTATTAAGACTCTATGTCCTTGACTTCAAGGAAAGTTGGGACAAGTTCATACCATTGGTGGAGTTTTCCTATAACAACATCTATCAAGCAAGTATTGGCATAGCTCCATTCGAAGCGTTGTATGGAAGAAAGTGTCGTTCTCCAGTATGCTGGGATGAGGTGGGTGAAGCAACGTTGTTGGGACCGGAGTTGGTACGTATGACTACGGAAAAGATTCAAACGATCCGGCAACGTATAAAAACCTCATAAGATCGACAAAAGAGTTATGCTGATCTTCATCGAAAGGATGTGGAATTCGATGTTGGAGATCATGTGTTCTTACGTGTTGTTCCATGGAAAGGAGTTACGAGATTTGGAAGGAGAGGAAAGCTCAATCCTCGATTCATTGGCCCATTTTTAATCCTCGATCGAGTAGGAACTGTGGCTTATAGACTCGCTTTACCGCCAAGTATGTCTCGTGTTCATAACGTTTTTCATATATCCATGTTACGTAAATATGTGGAAGACCCGAACCACATTATTAAGTTAGAACCGGACGAAATAGCAGAAGATTTGACGTATGAAGAGGTTCATGTTCAAATCTTGGATAAGAAAGAACATATTCTACGCTCCAAGGTTATACCTCAAGTCAAAGTTTTGTAGAAAAACCACGATGTTGAGGAAATGACCTGGGAGTTAGAATCTGAAATGAAATCAATGTATCCTTACCTCTTCGACATACCAGGTACGCACCCTAATTTCGAGGGCGAAATTTCATAAGAAGGGGAGGTTGTAAGACCCCAATTTTTTTTAATAAAGATGATTTTTCTATATATATCATTTTTAAATATTATGGAATGAATTTGATATAATGTTATAGTTGTGGGTAATATTTATAAATTTTGCAAAGTACGCAAGTTGTTATATAATATTCGATTGGTCGGGGAATATTCGTTTTAACAGGAAATATTCGTACGACGGCACAATCATTGGTGGACCCCACAATGGAATTATTGTCGGATTGAGAAAATGACAAAAATATTTTATGAAAATAATGGCGAAAGTTTTACCTTTAACTGTTGAAACACCCAGTGTTAAAAGTACAGTAATACGCGTGGTTGCATAGTAACACACGGTATTGATTATTGATGCTTACGTGAGAAGTCACTCAGTTTTGTTCAATTATTGTTACAGTAATTGCTGCATAGTGTCTCACGTTATTTGATTCAATTATTGTCAATATTTTATAATCAATAATTGAGACGACAAAGTTATTAGTATTATTATTTATAATATTAACGATGTCTAGAAGTTCTGTCAAGGAGATATTTGGTCACCTAATTGCGCGCCAATAGGGAGAAATCCTTATTAGAAAGCTCCCTCTTTTCTGGAAACGACCTGGTCGATTAATATTGTGAATTATAATAATGGTGATAAAGTTTATTTTATTAGTATTATTAATGTAATAAAACAGAATTTTTTTTTATATAAAACAGAATACTTTTATAAAGTTATCTGTTTTATAAGACTATAAATATAATATATTATATTCTATTATGCATAGTATTTTGTATAGTAAAATCTTTTTATATAAAACAGAATACTTTTATAAAGTTATTTGTTTTATTAGACTATAAATAGAATATATTATATTATATTATGCATAGTTTTTTGCATAGTAAAATCTTTTTATATAAAACAGAATACTTTTATAAAGTTATTTGTTTTATTAGACTATAAATAGAATATATTATATTTTATTATGCATAGTATTTACATAGTACCTGCATAGTGTTTGAATAGTAAAATCTTTTTATATAAAAGAGAATATTTTTTATAAAGTTTTGTTTTATTTGATTATAAATAGAATATATTATATTTTATTGCATAGTGCAGCATAGTATCCTTTCTATTTTTCTATAAATAGGATGCTTAGTTAGAATTGAAAACCACACCAGAAGTTCAGAGAATTCTTCCATAATCTTGAGCGTATTTCTTTAGAGTTTTAAGAAGCTTTGAACGTAGTGCAAGTTTTCTTCAAGAATATCCCCGCCCTACCAGTCGGAATACTCTTCTTTTACGGTAAGGGATATTATTTGTTGTACTCGTAAGGGGTATTATTTCTTTCGTATTCATGAAGAGAACTTCTGTTATTCTATTCTTCATTATTGTGTTGGAATAACCTGTATACGTGGACTACTCTATATTTGGTGAAATTTTTCTGTTATTCCATTCCTTATTATTCTGTTGGAATAACTTGTATATGCGAAGTACCGCATACATGGTGAAATTCTGTTGTTATTCCATTCTTTATTATTCTATCGGAATATCATGTCTGTGCGTTTACGCATGACCTGGTTCCGTTATTTATTATTCTGTTAGAATATCCTGTCTGTGCGTTTACGCATGACTTGGTTCCGTTATTTATTATTCTGTTGGAATAACCTGTCTGTGCGGTCTATCGCATACCTGGCGATTTTTTTTGTTATTCCATTCTTTATTATACTCAGTTGGTTAAAGTTTTGGCTTTTATACTCCATGAAATTAGTGGAATATCCTTGATATTTGCGCTTCATCCAGTATATTTTCATGAAAATATTCTTCTGAGCATTCTTGAATTTTACTCTACAAAGAAGTATCATGTTGACAATTTGAACGCTATTGGATCCTGGATAAATTAATTCTTGAACTTGTTTTATTGAATTCTTATATCATTGTCATCATCCTCATGTTTATATTTTGTTGAAAGTCATCTGTGGCCTGTAGTGCATAGATGGACTTGGTATGATTATGACCAGGGATTATTCGGTGTAATCAGGACCGTAATATTACAAATGATGTGATAAAAGTTCTCATTAGCCCGTAGTGTATTGATGGACAGTTGCTGGCATGATCATGACCATTGATGAATACACGAATATCCTTGACCCATAGTGCATGGATAATTTGTGGTCGTGATACTAATGAATATCCTTGGCCGTAGTGCATGGATGATGTGGATTATTTATTAAGCTGAGTCTCAGCGATAAAAGTGATGAAAAACTTTTTAAATCATTGAAGATAGTAGATTTTATTCTCTACTTGACTCTTCTAATGGATTGCTTGTTCCGCTGCAGTTAAACTTGATGTTTGTTATATTTTATCAGTTTAACACTGTTGAAAGCTAATGATAATTTATTCTGCATTATCTTAGTCATAATATTTCTTACTGGCCTAGTTGAGCTCACCCTTTTGCTTTCATTGTTCTCTTCAGGAAATGAAAACGTAGCGGGGACTAGTCGGGGAACGGAGTGACGGTTCAGATGATAGCATTACTAGTCCTCACTATTCTATGAAACAGTGTGAAAATAAATGTATTGAGGACTTATTTTGAGTTTGAATACTGTTTAGAAGACAATGTTGTATTAAAACTCACAGCTTATGTTTTGTTGTATTTTACACGACAGTTGTATAATTAAGTTTTTATTTATATTTTGTACCATGTATTTGACGACTCAGAATAGGTGATGTATATCTATTTTGGGGTCGTCACAAGTGGGTGGGGTAAGAGTATATACATAATCAATAAATATTATTTTTGGGTTTAGGTTTGGGGTTGGGGTTGGGGTTGGGGTTGGGGTTGGGGGGGTGGGGTGGGAGTGGGCGTGGGAGTAGGGCGGGTGGGGGTGTATACATAATCAATAATTTTTTTTGGGTGGGGGTGGGGGTGAGGGTTAGGGTTGGGTTGGGTTGGGGTGAGGGTGGGGGTGGGGGTGGGGGTGGGGGTGGGGGTAGGGGTGGGGGTGGGTGGGGCGGGGGGCGGGTGGGAGTGTATACATAATTAATAAATATTTTTTTGGGGGGAGGGGGCGGGGTGGGTGGGGTGGGGTGGAGTGGGTGATGGGGGCGGGGTGGGGGTGTATACATAATCAACAAATATTTTTTTTGGGGGGGAGTGCGGGGGTGGTTTAATTACCCTAGATAAAATGTTGATGAAGATATATCCATAGTAAAAATATATATATTGAATTCACAAGTGTGTTGTATCTACATAAATAGGTTAAAATTATCATATTTCAGAAGTACTGATTCAACAATATTATAGAATATGGGTAAAACTAGTTTCAACCAATATTTGTAATTAAGAATATGAATCCAAAACAGAACTAATCCATAATCTAAAAACTAGTTAACCAACTTAATAGATTCAAGTGATTTTAGTTAACTATATGATTTTCAACCTGAATTGTCAGGTCTAGTCGTCATCGTCAACCTCTAGAAGCCTATGCTGCTGTTGCAAATACTCAACAAGACTTCATTTGAGAGACATTCATTTGAGAGAGACATGAACTCATGAAAATATCATTTTTTTTTCATGTAAAAATATCAATTTCCTTTATAATATTCGTCATTGGAGTCATTAATTATAATTACAAAGCTGAAATTTTTACAGGCAACAACACTGAAGGCATACCCTGCAGAACTCTCCCTAACAGCCCTAATATGTTTGATTGGTGCCGTACAAGGAACCATATTGACCATTCTTGTTGAAAATCTCAACCCAACAATCTGGTCAATACACTGGGATACTAAATTATTAGCTGCACTCTACAATGTAAGAAATCCTCCCTCCCCATATATGCCATCAACTGTAATATAACATTCTTCATTCAAGAACCTAAAATTCCAACAAATGTGTACACATATATGGGTAGCCATCCATAACCAAAGTTAACTGAGTACCCCACATACCGACGTCCACGGCAACTTCACTCTAGCGTCATTGACCCGATGCCCTTTTCACTTAACCAATAGATTGTCTTCTCTGATTTCAAAGGTCCTCACATACCGATGTCCACGACAACTTCACTCTAGCGACATTGACCTGATGCCCTTTTCGCTTAACCAATAGATCGTCTTCTCTGATGCCAAATGTTATGATATAGGGTCAACCCCAATTTTCTCATGAAAGCTAGCTATCCAAGAGAAGAGATTCAAGCCTAACCCACATTTATATCTCATATTACCGATGTGAGATCTATGTCTGCCCCATATGACAAGCTCTCATTGGTATTCATAACACTTGTACCGTCTATTTTTCAAATTTGACGGACACGATTTAAAGAAATCTCTCTGTATGTGGGTAGGAAGAATTTCAAGAGTTCCTTAAGTTAAAATCAATATTCTTCTGATTGAATCTCTCTGTGCAGGGGCTGGTTACTATGTTTCAGGAGTAATAATGAGAGAAAGGGGGCCTGTTTTTGTCACTGCATTTAACCCCCTAAGCATGGTTATTGTTGCAATTCTGGGATCCTTCATTTTAGCAGAACAACTGGATTTGGGAAGGTACTATATCAATAGTGCTCTATAACATTATAAACCAAATAATACAGGCTACCACTTACTGAACAAAATTTCAGAATTAAGTAAATTCCTGCATTCTTTATGTAGTGTTCCCGGAGCAATAATCATAGTTATAGGACTATACTTTAGTATTACAGGCTAAGAGAAAGGATCAATGTTCATCTAAGTCTGACAGCGATCAGGTAGAAACGAGCAATCAAAAAATGTCTACGTCAACAGATGATACAAGAATTCTAGTGCATGATCTTGCCCATTTTCCTACGAAAATAGCTACCTAGCAGCTGTATAAAGGAATTAAACAACGCAAAATAGACAAAAGGTCCTATGAATACAAGTTCTTCACAAGGAACAAGTTCAACGCAACCTGATTATAGTGCCTACTTGGTGCAACGCATAACACGGGTACAATTCAACTTATATGAGATCTAATGCTATATTCACATGGACTTCCTTGTACCTTTTTATATGTAAAAAAAGTAAAAACCCATGAAATGAAATGAAATGCACACCAAAAGTTATGTGGCTAGCTTTTTGTTCTAATTTCAAGAGGCACTATTGGCTTTTACATTTTACAAGTGAGATTGCCTTTAAAGAAAAGATTGCACGAGACTCGAGAGCCTGAGATTCGAGAAGAACAAGTAGAAAAACGACGAGGCATTCAAATCTCATCTCATTGCTACAGTCAACTTTTGGAATTCTGGGGTCACCACAACAAGTATTTCAGCATCTACATATTTCTTTCCAATGCCAATTAACTTCTGGTTTACATAGGAGAACACATATTTAGCCTTTGAAATGTCCCCTCTAACCCCAGTAATTCTCATACGACCCCTTATAATGTGAAAGTTCCCCATAGCTAATTTACCAATATTCATGGAAGAGTAGATATCACTTAACTCAGGGACAGCAGCTCCCCGAATGCATTATGCTAAAAATTCTACATTTAACAATATCATTCTTGTCCAAAAACCTATTTGAATTGAAAGTTTCAAAAATTTAAAATCCAGTATCATTTATCTCCCCAAAACTCTCTCATTTTTTATTTGTTTTCTTAGTTCATAATTTACCATAATGATGTATTCCATCTTTGCAGATATCAGGTATTAATTAGCCACACGATTCGGACAGAGTTCTAAACTCAAGATGGCTTGACGACTTCATCCCTTTGAAAAATACGGCGTAGTTCAGCGGCTGCAGCTTCATATGCAACTGAGAAGAGAAAAAGTAGAGAAGCTTGCATGAGGGGAAAGAAACAAGCACAAAGATACAGGCACACGAAAGAAAATTAAATAAAGGAATTCTTTTCTAATTATGCTAAGAAAAAGGTGACAGACTTAATTGTTATCTATGAATACTGTTGTAGATAACTGAAATAGTGAATCACCTTTCCATACACGGAATTTCTTTTGATTGATCGGTGATCCAGTTACACCTTCAATAGCTTCAAACAGCTTATTTTCAGGAGTACTCCTCAACTCCTGGACTACTGCATAGATGGACTTTCCGTTCTCGAAATAAATATGATTATTTGGGTGTTTAGTTTTGCAACCAGCATGACGCTCAAACTCATAAGCATTGAGAGCCTTCAAAAACAAGTGGAGAGCCAAGTTAGCATGATTTCTGAAAGTAGGACTACACATTGCTGGACTCATTTTGGAAAATACAATCAAGTTAAATTATTAGTGCTATTATTGCTACCTTGTGTCCCTTGCAGTCCTTGCAGCCACAACGATATCTAGCCCCTTTTATTATTCCTAGAAGACTCTTCTGCATGCACACAAATTTAAAAACTCACTCAGGAAAAAAAACATATATAACTCATTCCAAAAGAGGTGGGAAGTAAAAGTTGGCAGCTCACCTCCCGTGACCAGGAAACATACTTCACGGGAACATCATCAAGTATACCAGTCGATAACAAGCTTTTGACATTCGACGGAAAGTTGTGTTGAAAAGTATCCTCTGGGTTCTTCCGAACCTTAGTTTTTGCAGTGACATCAGTTGTTGAAGAAGCTGATGCTGCAACATTTACACTCGGATCAAAAATAGGCAGAATTGAGTCTTTCTGTGCAGGTGCTTGTGGCGGCTGTTCAAAATGTTGAACTAAAGGTTGGCTCATTAACAAATCATTGTTTCTAATGAATCTGTCCCAGGGATTGTTTGCCTCAGGGTGACCCTGAAAGGCTTCAAGAGATATGGAACTTCCCTTGCCCTTGTTGCGCTTATGACCCATTGATGCAATGCTGGAATCTCCTTTGTTGTAGGTGGCTTCCATTGAAAAAACACTAGTATTCACCTTATTGTGGCTAGGAGGGCCTACTGGAATAATATCACTGCCAATGTCAAAAGTTGGACCTGTTGAAATGAAGTTCTCAGTGGCTTTATTGCAGGTAATGTCCATTGCAATGACATTCTCAGGCCCCCTTTTACGAGCAGTACACATTGAGATGATATTGTCATCTCCCTTTTTATATGGCTGATCCATTAGATTGTAATTCTCACCTTCCTTGTCAAAGGGCTTTCCTGTTGATAAAATAAAGTTTCCTAGACTAAAGTTTTGCCCCATCAACATAAAAGTACCATCATCCTTGTTAAAGTCATCACCCATCTGAATGAAACTTTCATTTGCCTTACAGGTGGTACCAGAGCTCTCATTACAAGTTGATCCTAGTGATATATTATCATGAATCTTGCTGCAGGTGGTGTTCAATGAAATTCTATGGTTCTCTCCCCTGCTGTAGGAATGTCCCATTGCTATAGACATGCCATTGTTAGAACCCGTTACTTGATTAATTGGAGACTTTGTAACACCATAACTGAGTAATGAAGAGGAATTATCCACAGCACGAGCCATGGATAAGCAAATTGAGGACTCACCTCCCACTTGTTCCTCCAAACTGATTCTTTCAATATTCAAGTGACTAGCATCAACAGGGAACATATTCCTAGCAGCAAAGTTGTAAGTCCCAACATGCCCTGGTCCATATATGCTGTCAGAGAACAACACAGAGGCTGATTGAAAATTGGAAGCATTTCTCCATGGAGAAATGTCCTCTATTGGGGTTCCAGATATTGGTTTGCTGTTAACATTTTCTAAAGCTTGCTTCTTGTTGGTGACTAGTCCTGGCACTGAAGCATCCATTAACCATGGATGAGAACGCTTTGGTCCAGTTACACACCTGGCTTCTCCTGGCATCCATAAGTTCTTATTCTGGGGAACAAATGTGAGAGTATTTGTAAACTAATAGATCAAAGAGCAAGTATTATTGGAGCTATAACCCCAGAAAACTAGAATATGCAAAAATCTTTTTAGCATAAACAATCTTTGATGTAAAAAATTTACCAACAGATTGAGAAAGTAAAGACGAGAATATATAAAGAGAAGGGAATGATTAATTAATATACTCATAAAAGAATACAACATGCATATCAAAGAGCAGTTTAATGTTATTACTTTATTTGATAAGTAGTAGTTTAAAAAATTTAGCATGATAAATAATTGTGGAAGACTAACATTTAAGGCTCACATTTTTCTACTTTTGTAGTCTTAGATCGCAATCCAAAGTCCAACCTTCCTATGGACCAGCTACCATATATATACACACATATATATGGATATATGTGTGTGTGTGAATATATATATATATATATATATATACACACACACACACACACACACACACACACACTCTCGGATTATAAATTTCCTTTAGATTTCATTTAAAACTAGTTCAGAGGGAGATGTGAAGATTTTATACTTCCAAGGCAAGAGGTAATGACAAATTTTGATCAAACCCTGCAGAATGTACACATCACATCAAAGGGAAGTTATTTTCTTTCAGAATTTTGTGACAAGCATGCTTGTAAGGCTGTGAATTATTAATAACTATAACCTTAATAGTTAAAATCATACCAAAAGAGTATCCAAATCTTATTGATATTTGTGTACTTCAGTACTTTAAGAGCTGAATATCCAAAGCTGACTATTTAACCGGTGAGTAGTGGCATCACTTAACTATGGTTTTGCATATTTTAAATCACAAGAGTTAACAGACACTATTCATAATGAAAAACACTGTCCAACTTCTCACACCATTCGGATATGCATAAGGATTTGTAGAAAAACCCGAGACATTCCCTTACAATTTTATGAGTTTAATTTCAACAGATATAATGCTGCTATTGCTTTAAGAAGTTTACGTATAAATTCATAATAATATTTAAATGGTTACTACAGCTTGAAGTGACTTGACTTCGCAAAGCTGACACAAAAGGAGAGGCAAGTTGGAAGCCAAATCTCTCAATGATCATACATTTCATGTAATGAAGGATCATTATACTGCCTGCCATATGTTTCAGGTCAGTGCCTGAAATTGGAACATGATCTTTGTGGCATTCATCTTCGTAGTGTCTACAAACATGATGCAATGAAACCATTGAAACTGCAAGAGAATGAAATACGCACACCTCCTGATGTCTTACCTAATGGATACCTAAAACTAACCTAGTCAAACAGTCCATTAATCATATCAAAGTAATATCCATCAACAACACTTGAGTAAAAAAAGATAGATAAGTAAATAGTTGCAACAATCAATAGGCAAGCATACGTACTATTAATCACCGGAGTTATCAGCTTTATTGAGTTTGCAAAACAGAATCTTCCCATTTATGTTGGCCTAACTAATGCTCCCAAAGTAACAAAAAGATATAGTATCAATAATCTAAGCACCACTTTCAAAGTGCAAATTGACATACCAGGTAGCTCAATCAAAGTTGACTGACCAATCAAGTTCAAGAACCCTAACCCTACTACACTAGGCTGAGCATGCAAGATTTGGCAAGAAATCTAGTTCGGAAAGGCTCAACTTACCTAATCTATGCACTTTCACCTAATATAAACATGTGTTTTCAATTTCTCATCTACATGCACCCCTTTTCTTATGCATTAGTTCTTGCAATGCATGTTTTACAGGATAATTGATGTATACATCTTAGAATTTAGTGCTGAGGAAAAAAGCTACTAGGGTCATTTTCAATAAGGTAGGTTACAAAGTAGTGGGTAGAGTTTTGGAAAGAGAGAGAAGGTCCTTGGCTATAGCTTCACCACTGTGAATAGTGACTTTGGTTCTTTTAGTGACTTTGAGTTGGTTGGTTGGGTGGATTTACAACGAAGAGGCTAATAGTATCTAGTTGCAAGTGTAAAAGTACAAATGCCTCAACTAGGTTTAAATGAATCAAACTATTCATAAGAGCAAATTGCTTCTCTCAACTTGTTATATAATCAAAACAAGGAAAGTTATATAATCAAGGGTCATTACAACCTTTGTGCAGACATTATAATATCATGTACACTCCAAACTTCCCTGGACTCGTGAACTTGGAAAAATATTAACCAAACAAGAAATAGAAACATACCATTTAAATAGAAAATACCATCTAACAAAAAGATTAATTGTTCCTTGATTAGAACTAAAAAATGACTCTGGAAAAATTCAACTTGAAATCTGACCAATTTTTCTACTCCCCCCCCCCTTCCCCCTCTTCCCTCTTACCTCTTAAAACTGCATTTCCTTAAGCTGTTGCTGCTGTAGTTGATTCTTGCCCATACAACTCAATCTAGAATTGCTCACAACATGATATTATTAAATTAGACCCCAAATAAAGTAACATCCAACATATATGTGCTAGTTGCATCGTCGAAGGCCTTGTGCATGCCACTATCAAGTGACCTTTTTCACTTTAATATAAATAAAAGGAAAGCATAGCTTACCAATGTACGGACAGATGAAGTGAATGGCGATCGTAATTATAGGTAAATCAGAAAATGAAAGATATTTTTGTATCAAACTTAGCATTTATAAAAAGTCTTTTCTATATCCGTTTAGTTTTTTCTTCATGTCTGTAGTTATCACTCATATTATTTGGTTTACCTTCTTCTTCTTTCTTTTTAATGTGATAAAAATAAGGATACACCAATAGGCCCTAACTTCCTTATGGACTTACCATTTTACTTCCACCCTTGTACTTATCACAACTTTGATTGAAAAGACAAGGGTAGGAGTCGACAAATATCTTCTGGCTGGTGAAAGATACTACAATGTATAAGCTCGTCAACATTCACCACGTGTAAGATGCTATGACATTATAAGACAAACAATTAGGTATTCCGACAGAGGTCTATCAACAATTAAGAATGCCGTCATCAACTTGAATTAGGTATTCCGACAGGGCTCTATCAACAATTAAGAATGCCGTCATCAACTTGAAATAAATTCCAAACAACTGACGACATGAGATATAGCTCCCATAACATCATTTAATGACGATTAGGTATTTAACAATAAAGAAAATATATCGTGAAAAAAATTGATGGAGAAAGAATGATTCCCGAATAAGTCTGTATATTTTATATATTGAAATTTCTACAAATCGTTCCACATAATTAGTACTTAATTATAGCACTTGCAAATTTGAAATTTCAATACAAGAAGCAAGCACTTCCATTCTACATATAAACTGCTGCACACGGTTAAATATACCTAACACACCACCAACAGCACGGGAAAAAGAAAATAGTCAAAATTAGACAAGTATTATAGAGCACCAAATTTAACATTAATAGAATAGGTATACTAGGATAGTAAGATTAATGGATAATGAAGATACTCAAAAAAGCAAGCTCCCATATCTAATTCATACAATGCACTTTTTATTAGATTACCCCTAAAAATTGGAATTGCAAGTTGAAGTAACATAAAAAAGAATAGTAAAAAGAAACCATAAATAAACATGTTACATATCCAAATACAACAAGAAGTTCACAATTAATAATAACATGTAGTAGCATACTAATCAGTAACAAAAATTGCATGAAGAAAACTCAATTAGAGTTCAAATTCTACCTTTTCCAAGTTGCGATTCCCACTCATTTCTTCTGATCAATATCAACTTCCGGATTCAGCTATCTCCCCTAAACAATCAAAACCCTCCCTGCACAATCAATTCAGCTCGTGCAATTCTGCAACTAATCTACACCTCCTAAACATTCATTAGCATAAACCATGCAAATTCACCACAAAAAACACAGAGCTCAAAGCTCATCAAATCAATCTACAAAAATCTAGCATTTGGAAATCAATTAATAATACGTACATTTTAAGTCGAAAAAAAAACTCAATTCTAGACTAAATAACAGACATTTATATCTATGTTACATTATCCAACTGTATATAACATGCATTGGCTGATCAAGCAGGTTGATCAAAGCGACGGATAAAAAGTTCGCCAGCTCAAAAAAAAAATCTGAGAGAAATGGAGTTCAACAGATTGTTATACCTTCGGCGGATTTTGATCGGAGAAATCGCCGGACAGTAGAGATGACACCGGAGAAGAAGAAAAGATAGTTTTGAGTTTGGCCGCTGTTTTGTTCTATTACTAAACAAAGGCGAAAGGGACCAGTGTGACGAGTATTTTATGAGCACTCTATTTGCGAGAGAGATTGTTGTGTGTGTGAGAGAGAGATGGCATTAAATATGCTGACGATGGATATACTGATATAGTGCTACTGCAGTCTAATATTGGTCATACTGGTTAGGTGCAAATTGTGGGCACGTGGCGTTTGTAATTTATTACTTTCTAAATCTAAGTAATGAACAATTGATATTTTTATATATTCTTTTTGATATATTCAGACAGTGTTCCATAACATGAGAATAAGTTGTAGACGGCCAAAATTTAGGTGGGGATAAAATTATTTGGTAAAATTTTATTAATCTCTTATTGTCTCTTAATCGGTAAGAGAAAGATATAAATTTAAATCATTAAAAATCGCCTCTTAATAAAAATTTTAAATATATGGAGTCTTTATAAATATTATACTCCTTCAATTCCAAATTTTAACATTATTATTGAGTTTTGAAAAAATCAATTTGAGATATTTTTAAATTTAAAAGTCATTTACATATTTTATACTTGTTAGGGGTTGTTTGACAAAAACTGAATGAAATGGTTCTGAATCTGAATGAGCTGAATAAAACTGAATACTGAATTAAAAAAATTGTTTGAGAATCGACATGTTTGAAATATCTGGATAACAGATTATTATTATTTTATCCCTCTAAAAAAATTTAAATTTTTTACAAATTTATTTAATATTACTTAATATAATAGTTAATATCGTAAAAAAAATTACTTCATTCAGCAGCCCATTCAGTCAAAAAAATAACACTAAACAATTTAACCCAAATCGTCTGAATGACTGATCAATTCATCCATTCAGTGTTAATCAAACAACCCCTTAGTTACCAAACATATTTTTAAGTTATTTCAATTAGATGATCAAATTTATTAAGATATATACTAACTATTCAGATTTTAATTGTTGAGTTTTAACAAACACCATTAGCCCAAGTCTGTGGATAGCCCAGTTCGTTCGCAAAAATTTAGGTTTTGGACTTATACTTTTTAGTGCAAAAAATAAGCATTTTTAGCGCAACCCACAACAATCCAATTATTCATCGAAGTATGCTTGTGGTTGAGTCGAGAAACTATATAAATAATAGATGAGATAATCCAATTAAGTTAAATAAGAAAAAAAAATCAAAGCCTGTTAGCCCATCCAGCACGTTGTATCTGGGCTTTGAACTAGGCCGAAAAAATATGATTATGGGTTGATTTTAGTTTACAAAATTTGGTTATGGTTCTATTTAAGAACTAAAATCACACTACCTATTTTTAATATGGGTTATGTGAATTGAAACCATATAGTTATAGGCCGAATATAGGTTAACCCATATTTCAAATTTCAACCTTACCGTTATTATGGTCCAATTAAATAAATTATTTATCATATTTAATTTCTATATTCCTTCACCTTTTATCTCTATTATTTTATACATTCTTCCTCTCTAAAAATTTTCATACACACTCTCTTTAAATTTTCTCTATCTAAAATTTGATTACAGTTCCCTAAAATTTGATTACACTTTCTCTCTCTAAAATCTAATTAATCTTTCTCTTTCTAAAATTAGAATGAACATGGAAATGAGTTAAATTATGAAATACTAACTCCTTTTATAAATTGAAAAAAGTAAAATATATACTTACTCTGTTATGAAATATAAAATTATTATTTATTTTTCAAAATCAATTTGAGATATTTTAACTAATATAATAAGAAATATTGTATATTATTTAAAAAGTATAGTAGCTATAAAATTTATTATTTGGTAATGTTCAATGAATCCAATTAATTTTAAGTTAGATAAAGATGCATCTATAATATACAATATTAATTTATTATTTGTGAATTTAAAGGGCTTATAAACTTTGTGATAAGTTAGATAAAGATGCATTTATAATATATAATATTTAAACAACCAGGAGTTGTTAAATAGGTTTAAACTTAATAAATTCCAAACTAACATTCAATTAAAAATTAAAAATTAAAAATTAAAAATTAAAAATTAAAATAAAAAGATTAGTGGGGATTCACAGGTGAGTAATTTTGAGGTGTTTGTGTCATGAACCAACCATAATCCTATCCCTCCCGATGGTGATGCATCATGACGTGATCACGTTAAAAAAAAAGAAAGAATAAAAAAGTAGATTTGGCTTAGAAAAGAAAAAGACATAACGAACACGTCCAAAAATTGTCAAGCCATGTTTGTTTATAAGATTAAATAGTCATAGTCACATGTTTATTTTTTATGGATTATTAATGAGATAACTTAAAATAATCTCATGTTATATTTTTTTTTCATGATTAATTAAAGTATTGGATAAAAAATATCGTTTGGACTATTACACCCTTACCAATATTAACATATTATAAACTATAATTTAAACTTGCTAATACATTAAAAATGATGAACAATAAGTTATTTACATATAAGCTATTTAGATAAGTTTTGACAAACAAAAAGTCAATATTTAAATATGACTAGGACTAATAAGTTATTTACCAATAAACTTTTTAAATAATAAGTTGTTTACCAATAAATTGTTTACCAATAAGCTATTTAAATAATAAGTTGCTTACCAATAATAAGTTGTTTACTAATAATAAGTTTATTGGTAAACAACTTATTAGTAAGTTGTTTACCAATAATAATAAATTGTTTATCAATAATAAGTTATTTATCAATAATTTGTTAAAATAATAAGTTGTTTACTAATAAACTGTTTAAATAATAAGATGTTTACTAATAATAAACCGTTTACCAATAAGCTGTTTACAAATAATATGTTTATTAGTAAATTGTTTACCAATAATAAGCTATTTTACTAATAATAAGTTGTTTGCTAATAAGTTGTTTACCAATAATAAGTTTATTGAATATAATATGATATTATGGTCATTTTAGAAAAAGGTTTATGCTAATTTTGTTTATAAATTTTTAGTTCCAATGGTGGTGATTCTTCATCCTTTAGTGAAATTTGATTAGTCCTCTTTATGTGAGGTTTGTTTGGTTGTGAGTTTATTTCTTCATCGTGAAATTTGATTGGCTCTTGATGATGTATTTGATTATGAAATTATATTATATTTTCGAAAATGCGAGATTTTAAATTTTTTTTAGGGTATATACACATTAGGTGAGTTTATTTCTTTCATTATGAGAAGTTTGTGTCATCTTTATATGAGATTTGTTAATCAAACAATTCAGTCCAAATCGTCTGAATGACGAATTGAAGACAAAAATCTTCTCGTGTTCGTTTGAAGACTTGAAATATTTGTTGCTGTATTTTATACGGCATTGTAATAATTTGGGTGTGTATATTGTCGTATTATATTCAGTACAATATTTGTATTGAAACTCACATCTTATATGTTGTCGTATTTTATATAGTTCGACAGTTGTATAAAGAAAGTTTATATTTGGATTCTGTGGTGTGTATCTAGCCACCCAGAATGGGTTGTGTGAGCTTATTTTGGGGGCGTCACAGTTGATGTCTAGAAATCTTTTTGAAGAGATAATGGCGTTCTTCAGATTTAATTCCAAAAGGTGTGTTTTTTAACATTAGTCTTTATTTTTTATAAATGATAATTGTGTATCATTTTGTACATGTATATACTTGAAAGTAGACTTGACAATATAGTTGGTTAACTGTCGGGTCAACCCATATTAACTGGAACCAAATGGATTCGTTAACTATATTTATTTATTTGGGTTGATTAAAGTTTGGAACCATATTTTTAAAATGAAATATAGTTCTAACTCGATTAACTATTTTTCGACTCATATTTTATTTCAAATCCAAATCAAAAGTTCTTTCCACCCATATTTACATATTGAAGAAGCTCAACCACCCACCCCCACCCCCACCCTCACTAACACCCACCCCCTACCCCTACCCTTACCCCACCCTCTATCCACCCCCACCCCTACCCCTACCCCCACCCCCACCCCACCTACCCCACCCACCCCCTACCCTACTAAAAAATTATTTTATATGATTATGTATACACCCCTTACCCCCACCCCCACCCAACCCACCCCTTACCCCCACCCCACCCCACCCCCACCTCCACCTCCACCCAACCCACCCCCACCTCCACCCACCCCCACCCCCACCCCCACCCCATAAAAAAAAATATTATGTGATTATGTATACACCCCTTACCCCCATCCCACCCACCCCACCCCACCCATGCATCCAACTCCACCCACCCCACCCCCACCTCCACCAAAAAAATAATATTGTGTGATTATGTATACACTCCACCCCCACCACCGCACCTACCCCCACCCCCTACTCCACCCCCTACCCCCATACACCCCACCCACCCCCACCCCTACCACTCCCAAAAAATATTAATATTAAGCGATTATGTGTATACATCACCCACCCTCTACACCTACCCCTACCCTTACCCACCCCACCCTATCCCACCCCCACCCCACCTACCCACCCACCCCTTATATCCGTCTCTCTATCTATATTATATATTAATTTCATTTTTAAAAATTTTTGTTTAAAAGTCAAAACATCTTAAAATGGTTAATATGGTTTTTAATCATAATCATATGGTTCCAACCCACATTATCCATATTAAAAATGGTTAATATGGTTTTAGTTCTTAAATGGTTGGTTAACCATATTTTAAAAACCAAAACCAACCCATAACCATATTTTGCCAAGTCTACTTGAAGTATATGTTTTATGTATTATATCATGTGTAGATGATAATATATGTTTGAGTATTATTTTACCTACATTTTGTTGTAATAAATTAGTTAATTAGTTTTGTGGGATAAGAAAAGTAATTAAATTTTTGTTTATGATGGAATAAATTTAATTTTGTGCATATGTATTTTGTTTATAATATTTTATGAGTAGATAAAATATTATGATGTGTATATATATATGTATGTATGAAATTTGAGACAATTATTTTCTTATACACTAATTGCGATTAATTTATTATGAGAAAGTTGTAGTAAAATTTTAGAAATTTACTTGTTTATACGTATAACAAAATAGTTGGGAATTAATTCATTTTGAGAATAAAATAAATTTATGTTTTTCTTGAACAAATTAAATGATGCTTATAAAATTTTAGGAATATTTAGTGTGTAATATTACTTGGTATTTGTATGCATAAATTTTGAGATAAATTACTTTGTTTGTGGATAATAAATTAATTATCAACTAATAGTTAGAAGAGATACTGTAAAAGTAAATTTTGTTGAGTAAATCTTGTATACAATGTGATTATGATGTTGGGAAAACACTTAGAAATGTTATTCGCAGTGTTTTTGGGATAATCACAATTGGTAGATGTTGATTTATTTTTATGTGTACTTGTCCAAGAAGTAGTAAATTTTTTAATGTGATCATATGAATATTTTATATTCTGATTGAGATAAATATTTTATTTTTTAACTTTTCATAATTATAGTGAAGTTCAAGTATTTTATATTATTATGAGAATTGTCTTAAATTCTATATTTATAAATGTCAAAAGATATATTGTTTATGATATTTTCTATCTAAGTTGGGACAAGAAAACACTTGAGGATATACTAATGCATATGTGTAAATTTTATTTGCTTTCTATATAAATTAATTTTGTTTGTGATAAATTAATTTCTTAAAAAGTAAATATAAATGTTTATATTTTATGATTTATACGCAAATAAATTTGTGCAATATGATTAGTTGCGCTATAATTTGTATATAATGAATTTTATACTATTTACATAGAGTCAAGTGTTACGTGTTGGTATACTTGAAAAATGTACATGTACAATTCGTTAAGTTCTGGTGTTAAATAATTTTTGGATTTGAGATTTTATGTAATTCAGAAAATAAGAGCTTGTTTTCTTATGTTGGGGTATTCTAAAAGAGTTTTATGTTGAAACAATCAATATATGAATAACTAATATATAAAATGTACAAGAACTTATTTTTGTTTTGAGCAGTGTTTCTGTGACGCCCCCAAATTCAGGTACTTAAAACTCGAATTCAGTGCTTCACGATACCATTTTTTTGAGCGGAATAATAATAATATTGTCATAAATATCAAACTTAATTTACATATCAGAGTTGTCTAAATCCCAGGTACGCGACCTTAAAACATTTCATTACATGATAGATAATATTATCATCATCTTATTTAAGTCTAACTATTACATAAGATAACACAACTTATTCTGACAGCTTTCCTTTCCCTTTGTTCCTGGCAGAGCCTTCTGGTTGGTCATACTTAACTGAAAACATTTAATTTAAGCAAGGACGAGCATTTGAGTGCCCAACAAGTAATAACAATTATAAAGATTAGCTGAAATGATTAAATATTTTCTTTGTACTACCCTTTTACAACAAATCAATGATTGTGAAGTAATCTGAACTGATAATAATAACACAATAACTCTCTATCAAAATTTTGAAACTACGTAATGACTATAAATAGGGTTAAGGTGACATACTATGAACATTGTTCTCAATTTTTGAATAGGTTTAACAGAACTTCATCCGCAAACCGTCATAACTTACGGGCACGGGGGGTGATCAGCCCGTTATGCCCTGTATTGATCAATACTACATGCAAAAATGATATTATCGTTCACTCTGTCCGCCTTGGGCGCATAAAAGTTTTTCCTTGATCGGAATGTTTATACTTAGTCTTGAATCCGAACCAAAACAATTTGATTGGATACAAAAAGGTTTTATCATATTCAACAATATTTCTAAATCTGTGTCTAGCTGGTCAAATAGCTTAGACGACTTTTTCTTAACGTATACACATGGTGGATCAATAGGTATATATATATATATATATATATATATATATATATATATATCAACATGTGATTAAATACAATGATTATCCAAGTGGGGACACTTGTATAACCATATTAACGAACAAAATATATATCTGAATTACAATATAGTATCATGTTAATAATCAATGATTGGATATAATATATATATAACAATAGGGTTAATAATCTAGTACAATAATATAATTCTGAAACTTTCTTACTCATGTCCGTTGCATAAAAAAAATGTAAAGGTAAAGATACTTGCTCAATAATAATTAGAGTAAGTTTAGGGAACTTACCTGGTCTGCAGTATACACAACTTAGTACTATCTTTAATTTAACGACTTATCATTTACAAGATTGTTCTATTGATTAGAAAAACATATCATGACACATAGTACTGTTATTTACAGTCAATACATAACCTAATCACATTATCACATAGTTATATCAGTCATTAAGACATAAACTTATACTTATACCGTCAAACTATATATGTTCGGATCAATTTTAGTAGCATTTCGGTGTACCGACGGCTTTATCGGAAAATTATCTAGTTTAAAACTCTATCATATAGTTAAATATTATCCTGGATATTTTAAATACCAGTCATATTATTTTTTTTTAAATGACTTATAATAATTTTTAAATAATTATTATAATTTATCATGATTTTTCAAACTCTAGAATCATTATTAAATGATTTAAATATTAGATAATTCTATTATCATTAATATTTAAATTTAATGAAACCATTGCCAAAATATCAAAGTTATTTATAATAACTCAAAATATTTTTAAAGTATTAATATTACCCCGAAATAATTTTTAAAACATTTAAAATCATTTTTAAATAATTACCATTAATATTAAAATATTAAGGTATTATTGATTAAAATATTAAAAGTCATTTATAATTACTTAAAATATTTTTTTAAAACCATTTATATCCTTTTTAAATGATTTTTAATTTAATAAAATTATTTTTAATCTATTTATTTAATATAATTATTAAATAAATCTAATATCATTAATATTAAATAATTAATAAAATTTACTTTAAAATATTGAAAGTTATATTTTATAACTTAAAATATTATTAAATACCTTATTATCATTTAAAATAATTTTTAATATAATAAAATCATTTTTAACTAGTTTATTTAGTGCATTTATAATATTCAAATAATTACTAATATTTATGGAAAATATGCCAAATTATTAAAAGTTAATTTTTATGACTTAAAATAATTTTTAAAACTGATTTTATAATTTTCGGAATTTATTTACTATTTTTAAATGATTTTTAGAATTTATTTCTATTTTTAAATCTTTTTCCAGAAATTAGAAAATAAAAATAATAGAAACCGTCGCTATAGGCTATAACGACACTTTCTGTCACTGTTGGTGTTCTTGAGCTCAAGAACACTGACAAGGTAGTGTTCAAGGGGTCATGTTTGACCACCATTAATTCCTTGTGTAATCATGATCTGAGCTAACTAAGACACTGACATTGTAGTATTGTTATAACACTACAAGATCCAACTATCATCTAAGTCATAACACATCACAACAAGGAGATCTAAGCCATCAAAGTGGCTGTCAGATACTGTTCTTCATTTCTGGGTTACCCAGAATGAAGAACAGCTCGAGGGTCTTACTTTGGGCCTCCACTACATGCTATGCTTGTAATGTTTTTGTGATCTTAAGCTTCCAGTGTGTAGAAAACATGTAGGTGTACAGATCTATTACATAACATCATTATAACAACATCACAAACACTAGATCTAACCCGATCAAACCATGTCAGAAGTCACGATTTAAGTTTTCTGGGTTACCCAGAAAACTCATTTCGTGAACTTCTTGCTTAGTTTGACCGTCTACTGCAGGAAACCGGTTTATTGTTTTGGTGTTCTAAGAGCATGAATAAGTAGTATATATAACAAACTACAATCTAGTTACAACAACAGAATCAAAACAATATCACACGGACAGATCTAGACGCTTGAAACCATTGTCAGACTCGGATAATGAGTTTCTAGGTTACCCAGAAACCCGTTGGTCATGCTTGGTCAACGAGGTTTGACCATTAATAACACAAAATCCACACATTATTTAAGCATGATTTCAAGTCCATATTAAAGCCCTTATAGCATACTACATGTTCAAACATTTAAACAACAAAAATGATAGTCAGATAAAGAGCTATGTGGTCTGACATTCGGTTGTCAGACCACTTTTGAAAATTTCCCAGATTTTTTAAAAACTTAGATTCGAGCATATAAACATTATGGATCCACTATTTAGCAACCCAGATCACTGATTCACACCTTATATAACATATTTAAACATTAAACATAACATCAACATAACATACAAGATTGAAAATTTGGTTTAGGTTTATACCTTTCTATGATCAATTCTTGAATCTGACTTTCTGATCTGCTAGAAGTGATAGTGGGGCTTGATTAAGGACTGATCTAGCAAGATATTTTCAGAGGTTTTAAGTTGAGAGGGTCTTGGTTGAGTGTTGTAAGTAAAATGAGCTAATTTATGCAATTTCTCTCTCCTTGATCTTATATAATACTTGAATCTAATGTACTTGTGATGCAAGATGGCTGAGATTTTTGGTTTATAGGCACATGGCTAGGTTGAGTTGGATTACCAACTAAAGTTATGGCAAGTTTTACAAGTTATCTATTAAATAATACAAGAAGGGCAATTTGGTCATTTGGTGTTTACTTTTAATGGCAAAGTTGTCAATTCCTTTCTAACCCTTAGGGTTTGACCCTTAGGGTTTAACCCTAAGGCTTCCTAAACTCATAATCTAGATTTGTGTAATAAGGGCAAAATGAGAATCTTAGTTTCTAGAAATGTGAATTAGGGTTCCCTAATTGAATTAGGTTTCCTAATTACTTTAGACTTGTAAAATAGACTTTATAAAATACTAATTACTATTAAGCTTACTAAATTAATAATTAGGGTTTATAACTTAGCAATTAGGGTTCTAATCTAGTAATTAGGGTTTCTAAATATTGATTAGGGTTTACCTATTTAACATTAAACATATAAAGGTCATTAACTACATAACACATAACTTATCAAGTCTTACAGTCATAGATGACTCTATACTATAGTTTATCAATAATGCTATGATTTTGTACTGTTTCTCCATAACTGTTCCACAAATTACATTACACACATATCAGGCATGTTTATATTACTGAAATATAAATAATATTATATTATTATTCTCATTCCTTATTCAAAATCCAGACTTAGGGTTTTGAATTTATATCTGACATAACCTTCACACATACCATTATTAATTAAGTTAAAATAATTAACTTGACTAATATAATAAAATACATATTATAATAATCATATCATATATACAATAATTATATTTTCATAGAAATTAGATAATAAATATTTTATTACAAAATTAATTTATTATAAGAATATCATCTATAATGATCAATAATTCTTAAAAGAATTTATTTATAATTATTCATCGAATAAATAATTTTATTTATCACATATATACATATGTTTTACTTTGCACATATTCTCACGTTTATATATATATATATATATATATATATATATATATATATATATATATATAAAATTATTCACAAAATTTCTTATTGAAAATATTGGGTTATTACATCCACCCTCCCTTATAAGGATTTTATCCCGGAATCACCATTTTAAAACCTATAGACGCTAGGGCAAATAGCATACATAGTCATTTCAAGTAGATCTCGATCAAATTTGATCGAACTGATCTTTAACAGTTCAACATAATGTTTGTCTATCTGATTATACGGAAAATTGATTTCTAACAGAACTCAAATTTCTCCTTCAAAATTTCTTTATAACATAATTTACTTATATTTAAGAAAATCGTATATACGAGAATATAATTCATACGAATAATACCTGAAGTTCCATCTCCGGCTGCTACGGTATCCTGAACCGTCATGTTGAATACTCTTGCGGTTGATTTCGTTGAAGTTGGTCCCGTTATCGCCATTGTTCCACTGCCTCTTCCCGCATTCACGCTCCCTATATCCATTCTCCTTTTTGGACAGTCCTTCACCTTATGCTCTGTGAATCCACACAGAAAACACACATTACTCATCCTAGGATTGGGGCAGTTAGGAGAGATATGTCCCTCCCGCCCACACTTGTAGCACGCAAACTTGCCTTTAAGACACTCACCTGAATGACTCTTCCCACAATTCTTACACTGCAAAGCCTATTTTTTCACACCTTCCTGCTTGACTTGAACACTCCCCACATTGTTCCACTTCCTTTTCTCACCCCTACTTCCACTACTTACTTCTACCTTCCCAGCTCCCTCACCCTTATTCTTTCTCTCCTTATTGTAGAGACTCATGGCCTCACTTCCCCCTTCAGCTATGATAGCCTTTTCTAAGAGTGCGGCAAATGTATTGATCTGTAACAACCGCCACCTTATTGTAGAGCCAAGGTTTTAGGCCTAGCTCAAACCTCCTTGCCTTTCTAGCCTCCGTATCCACTTGGTGCGGAGCGAACCTAGCTAATTCATTGAACTTTGCGGCATACTGCGCAACTGTCAAGTTCTCCTGCTTCAATTCCAAAAACTTCACCTCCATCCTAGCCTATACACTAGCCGAGAATTAGTTCTCAAAGAGCAGCGTCTTAAACCTAGTCCATGCTATCTCTCCTTCTCATGCCCTAGCTTGATTTGCCTCCCACCAAAAATTCACCTCTCCTTTCATCATGTAGGTGGCAAAAGCTGTCTTTTGCCCCTCAGCTACCCTAGCGACTACAAATGCTTTTTCTATTTCCTTAACCCAAGTTTGGGCTTCTATCGGGTCAGTGGTACCTCTAAATTTGGGCGGTCCTACGGCCTTAAAATCCTTAAAGTTTGCAAATTAATTTTCTGGTTGATTCCCTGCGGCCGGCATTCCATTCTGCATGGCTTGAGCTACCATGCTTGCGAAATTCTGTATTAGGTCTGGTTGTTGTCCTCTAGCATTGTTGACAGATTCTTCTGCCCTTTAGTTCTGAGTTTAACGTCTTGGCGGCATTATCTGGTTAAATAAAACATAATCTATATTTTATTAACTTACATTCTAAACCTTAGCGTATAAGTTTAATATTTTAAACTTGTTTCATTAACCAAACATAAATTCATATTCATTCAACTATCTCATAGTACATAACATAGCACATACTGCTTTAAACATCCGATATCCCTTTATGACCACAAAAGTCAGGAATCGCTGCTATAACTTATACAAAAGTTGGAAATATTACATTACACAAACATACTTGTCATATAATAAAATACTAATTCTACTTATTTCCTACACCTCTTTCCTGATTCTGGACAACCTTTCGCCCGATGACCTTCTAATCCACAGATAAAATATGCACCTAGTTTATAGTCGAGACAATACAGAGTGGTATGTCCCTCATAATCGCAAATGTAACATATCTTTTTCCCTTTCTTTTTATCGGGTTTTTTTACGTCATGGTCTTCTATCTTTCTTTTCCCTTTATTGTTCGGAGCTGCACACGATATGTTGCTTTTGGCTTCCATCTGATCAATTTGGATCTTAAGCTTATCTTGTTCTTCCATCATTTCGATTAATGCCTTTCGCAATAGACTATTTAGTAGTTTTTCTATTTCCCACAACTTTTTCAGAGAAGAAACCTTGTTCCTCAGATTCTACACTTCGGTTGATGCTTGATCAGCTCCAACTTTGGTGTCTGAATCACTATCTGTTAGTTCCACCATTTTTGGGTCAGGTACTATATTTTCCAAAATGATCACCTCATCAAGGTTATCTTCAACGTGAGCCTCTATTTCAACTATTGGCTTTGACATTGGCTCGATTATGGAGATTGACTCCTTCTTTACGATTCGAAGGTATCCTAATCCTTTTCCACCTGACATCTACACATAATTATCTAGATTAGTATATATACACACATCAAATAAAAATTGTACATAGGTTATTTTTATTTTGTTTTACGATGAATTTATTCAATTCATCTCCCTTAAAACTCTATACGAGTTATTTGTATTTTCAACGTTTACCTATGCCCTAAGGTTATAGCCTAAAGTCTATCCCACCTATGGTTTCTAACCTTAAAGCTCTGATACTAACCTGTGACGCCCCGAAATTCAGGTACTTGAAACCCGAATTCAGTGCTTCATGATACCATTTCTTTGAGCGGAATAATAATAATATTATCATAAATATCAAACTTAATTTACATATCAGAGTTGTCTAAATCCCTGGTACGCAACCTTAAAACATTTCATTACATGATAGATAATAATATCATCATCTTATTTAAGTCTAGCTATTACATAAGATAACACAACTTATTCTGACAACTTTCCTTTCCCTTTATTCTTGGCAGAGACCTCTGGTTGGTCATACTTAACTGAAAACATTTAATTTAAGCAAGGATGAGCATTTGAGTGCCCAGCAAGTAATAACAATTATAAAGATTAGCTGAAAGGATTGAATATTTTCTTTGTACTACCCTTCTACAATAAATTAATGGTTGTGAAGTAATCTGAACCGATAATAATAACATAACAACTCTCTATCAAAATTTTGAAACTACGTACTGACTATAAATAGGGTTAAGGTGACATACTATGAACATTGTTCTCAATTTTTGAATAGGTTTAGCAGAACTTCATCCGCAAACTGTCATAACTTACGGGCACAGGGGGTGATCAGCTCGTTATGCCTTGTATTGATCAATACTGTGACGCCCCCAAAATAGGTATACAACACCCATTCTGAGTCGCCAAAATACATGGTACAGAAACAACTACATCTTTATTTTTACAACACAAGAACTGTGAGTTTAAATACAAATATTGTCATTTAGACAATATCCACACTCAAATAAGTCCTCATTACAATTATTGATACATTATTTCACAAAAATGGTGAGGACTACTAAAGTAACTTCTAGAACCATCATTCCATACCCCGACTAGTACTCGCTACATTCTCGCCTCCTGAGAAAAATGGAACAAAAAGGAAAAGGGTGAGCTCAACTAGCCCAGTAAAGAACATTATGACTAAGATAATACAGAACAAATTATCGTTAGTCTTCAACAGGGAAAAATCTAATAGAATACAATAGACAACGAGTTTTAAATCAATAACTGCAGCGGAAATAGCAAACCATTAGAAGAGTCAAGTAGAGAATGAGTTCTTCTATCTTCTAAGATTTAAAAGTCCATCATCAATAATTTATCCCTGTAACAACAATCATTAACCATCTTTAATCAAATATTCATCTTTGCACTACAGGCCAAAGATATTCATTTGTATCACCAGTCGGTCATGTTCATCTCAACACCTGTTCATCTTTGCACTACGGGCCAAAGATATTCATTAGTTAATCATTCATCTTTGCTCTACAGGCCAAAGATATTCAGTAATATCATCATTTAGGACTGAGGATGATGAAAAAATATCTTAAAGAAAACGAATCCAGTGAAACAAAATAACAAATATTAAGGATTCGTATTTCGATTTATCCATGTCCAAAAATACCTTATAATTATTCATAGTGAAGTAAAATTTAAGAATGATCAAAACATGGATACAATCAAAGCTAGTATCCAGAATAGATATTTTGGACGAAAAGAAGAAAATTTCATTTTCGGTGAATAGTAACTCGTGAATAGTAACTCGTGAATAGTAACTCATGAATAGTAACTCATGAATAGTAACCCCGACGTGAAAAGTTTCAAATTTGATAAAAATTTCTAATCAATATTTCGGCATAATGATATTAAAGAAATAATATCATTTTCGAATAAAATAACATCCCTTACCTCGTAAAGACAGTACTTCTGGTCGGAATACCGGTATAAGGCTGAAAGAAACTTGCTCTGATGAATAGAAACTCTCAAAGTATTTAAATACTCACAAAATACACTCAATAATCTAGAGAGAGAAAGAGAGAAAACTTATTTCTGGTGTGATTTTCAATTCTAACTTAGCCCTCTATTTATAGGAAAATGTTAGAACGCCATAGGAGACTAAAATAATAAAATATATTATTTTTTTTATTTTCTTTACGTATGCTAAGACCATGACTATCAAGGCATGCAAAATTTGAATTTTCCAGCAGCCCACATGCATATTCACCACCAACCAAAAAGTGGGTCCCACCCATAATTTAATAAAAATTATTTTATTTTCTGAAACTTCAGTAATTCATAGAAAATAGACCGTTTATCAGAAAAATACGAATTTTATGTCCATTCTGACTGAAATCAAATTCTCTACAACTTTGTAGCTTTGAGTTTTTCCAAATTCCAAACCAAAAATATCCGAAATCCACAAACGGATGATTTTAATACCTCCACATCGACAAAATACTGATAAAACACCTCAGCTTTAATTCTTTCATTTTTATCCACATAAAAATAAATATATCCATCATTTATATCCACATAGAATAAATATTTCCTTATCATATGAATCAATAATTAATTATTCACAAATAATATTACAGAATCACATTTATGACAACCAGGCCGTTCCCAGGAAAGAGGGGGCTTTCCAATAAGGATTTCTCCTTATTGGCGCACAATTAGATAACCAAACCTCTCCTTAGACAGAACTTTCTAGACATTGCCAATAATGTTATCTAATAACATTATTCAAATAATATGAATTATTGATCTGATAATGGGAGATACAGTGTAGTGACAATTATTAAAATAACAGTAATATAAAATATCAACGCAGCAATTGTTGAATCAATAAAATAAAATACTGAACAGTAATTACTGTAACCATTATTGAGTAGTGCCTTCTTACGTAAGAATCAATAATTGGTGCAATACAATGTGCTACTGTGTAACAACGCGTATTACTGTGTTTTAACCACCGGGTATTCCAACAGTATTAACGGTAACAACTACGCCGCTATTAATAAACAATATATACTTGTCGTTTTCTTCATCCAATCGCTTTCCGTTATGGGACCCACAAAAGACTGCGCCGTCGTACGAATATTTCCCGACAGGAAGAATATTCCACGACCAAACGAATATTCCCCGACAACAATGAATATTTTATAACCACCTGCTTATTTGAAATATTTGCGCATTTTACCCATAACTAACCTCATTAATCAATTTAACACTTACTATTTCAAAATAATAAATAGAGGGAATTTAAATTTCATTTATTAATAATTTGGGGTCTTACAACCTCCCCTCCTTATGAAATTTCGTCCTCGAAATTGACGTACGTACCTGGTGTTTCGAAAAGATGAGGATACCTCACTTTCATTTCCGTTTCCAACTCCCAGGTCATTTTCTCAATAGCATGGTTTCTCCACAAAACTTTAACTTGTGGTATGACCTTCGTGCGTAGGACATGCTCCTTTCTATCCAAGATCTTGACAGGTACCTCTTCGTACGTTAAGTCTTCAGCTATCTCGTCCGGTTCTAACTCAATAACGTGGTCTGGGTCTTTTACATATTTACGTAACACGGATATATGAAAAACATTATGAACACGAGACATACTTGGAGGTAACGCAAGTCTATAGGCCACATTTCCTACTCGGTCAAGAATCTGAAATGGACCAATAAATCGTGGATTGAGCTTTCCTCTCTTCCCAAATCTTGTAACTCCTTTCCATGGAGCCACACGCAACAATACATGATCCCCAATGTCAAATTCCACGTCCTTTCGATGAAGATCCGTATAACTCTTTTGTCGATCCTGTGCCGTTTGTATACGTTGTCGAATCGTTTGGATCTTCTCTGTAGTCATTCGTACCAACTCTGGTCCTAGCAACGTTGCTTCTCCCACCTCATCCCAACATACTGGAGAGCGACACTTTCGTCCATATAATACTTCAAATGGGGCCACACCTATACTTGCCTGATAACTGTTATTATAGGAGAATTCCACCAATGGTAGGTACTTATCCCAACTCCCTTTGAAATCTAGGACACAAAGTCTTAATAGATCTTCAAGGGTTTGAATAGTCCTCTCTGATTGTCCGTCCGTTTGAGGATGGTATGCCGAACTAAATTGTAAATCTGTGCCCATAGCTTTTTGCAAGCTAACCCAAAATCTTGAAGTAAATCTTGGGTCACGATCCAAAACTATGGATACTGGCATGCCATGCAGTCTCACAATCTCATCTACGTATATATGAGCAAGACGTTCAAAGGAATAAGTCTCCCGTATCGGCAAGAAATGAGCAGACTTGGTTAATCTATCAACAATAACCCAAATAGCATTTATGCCTTGAGAAACCGTGGGAAGACCCGTAACGAAATCTATGGTAATGTGTTCCCACTTCCATTTTAGAATCTCAAGTGGTTGCAATGGACCCTTTGGCACTTGATGTTCCGCCTTTACACGTTGACAAGTTAAACACCTCGAGATAAACTTTGCAATCTCTCTCTTCATATTATTCCACCAAAATGTATGTCGAAGATCACGATACATTTTGGTACTTCCAGGATGGATTACAAATGGTGTATTGTGTGCTTCCATCATGATCTTGTACTTCAAATCAGAATTGTTAGGAACATAGAGTCTGGAGTGGACTCGAAGTATTCCTTCTTCATCGATTCTTGCTTCTGGAATAGAACCTTCTTGCACTTTCTTCTTCATACGCATCAGCTCTATGTCCGTAGCTTGAGCAGCTTTAACTTTATCGATTAAAGTCGGTTCTACTCGTATATTTGATATCATCATGTGGGTACTTGGAGCCTTCATCTCTATCTCCATCCTTTGCAAGTCATACAAAATGGGCCTTTGTGTTAACAACATTGCACTCGTACCCGCATATGATCTTCTACTCAATGCGTCAGCTACTACGTTTGCTTTTCCAGGATGATATTGGATGGTATGATCGTAATCTTTCAACAGCTCGAGCCAACGTCGCTGCCGCATGTTGAGTTCCTTTTGGGTGAAGAAATATTTGAGGCTTTTATGATCTGTATAGATCTCCACTTTCTCCCCATACAGGTAGTGTCTCCAGATCTTCAACGCGAAAACTACTGCTGCCAACTCCAAATCATGAGTAGGATAATTACTCTCATATTCTTTGAGTTGTCGCGAGGCATAGGCTATGACTTTCCCATGTTGCATGAGAACACATCCTAACCCTTTGCCTGAAGCATCACTGTAGATAACAAATCCATCCGAACCAGATGGTATTGTCAGAACAGGTGCCGAAATGAGTCTCCTCTTAAGCTCTTGAAAACTCTTCCCGCATTCCTCGCTCCATACGAATTTGATATCTTTCCGAGTTAGCTAAGTTAACGGGGTAGCGATTCGAGAAAACCCTTCCACGAATCTCCGATAATAACCAGCTAAGCCCAGAAAGCTACGTACTTCAGTCACCGTCTTTGGTTGCTCCCAACTTTGTATCGCTTCAATCTTCGCCGGGTCAACAGATACTCCATGTTTTGACACCACGTGCCCTAGGAAAGCTACTTCCTTAAGCCAGAACTCGCATTTCTTCAACTTAGCATATAACTTATTTTCACGCAGCCTTTGGAGTACCAGCTTCAAATGATGCTCATGATCTTCACGGCTTTTGGAATATATGAGGATGTCATTAATAAAGACAACAACGAACTGATCCAAATAATCCTTGAATACTCGGTTCATCATATCCATGAAAGCCGCAGGAGCATTAGTCAATCCAAAAGACATGACTAGGAACTCATAATGCCCGTACCGAGTTCTGAAGGCAGTCTTTGGAATATCCTCAGTTTTAACCTTCAGCTGATGATATCCAGAACGAAGATCGATCTTTGAAAAGAATTGTGCTCCTTGTAACTGGTCAAACAGGTCATCAATACGAGGTAGCGGATACCTATTCTTAATAGTGACATGGTTTAATTCTCGGTAATCAATACAAAGTCGCATACTCCCATCTTTCTTCTTTACAAATAAAATAGGAGTACCCCAAGGAGATGTACTAGGACGAATGAAACCGATGTCCAACAATTCTTATAGTTGGACCTTTAACTCCTGAAGTTCAATTGGAGCCATTCGATATGGAGTTTTAGAAATGGGCTTTGTACCAGGTTCAAGATCAATAAAGAATTTAATTTCACGTTCCGGGGGTAGACCGGGAAGTTCTTCAGGAAATACGTCAGGAAAGTCAATAACAACAGGAATATTATTCAAATTTGACGTGTCTTTATTCAAATCCATAACATGGGCTAAGAAAGCATGACATCCGTTTTTTAATAAACGAATGGCTTTATGGCTTGATATAACAGTGATTGATTTTAATGGCTTAGTTGCTTGAATTCGTACAACAGGTTGGTTAGGAATATGAAAACTAACAACCTTACGAAAATAATCAATTTTGGCATGATGAGTAGTTAACCAATCAATCCCTAAAATCACATCAAAAGCAAGTATCTTTAAAGAGATAAGGTCAACAGGTAATGTGATGGTGCCAACTTGGATCATGCAAGATTTATAAACTGTAGATGTAACAAAGGTTTCACCTAACGGAGTTTCAACAGATAAGTCAAAGTTCAATTTCCCCGGAGTCAAGTTTAAACGTTGAGCACAAGCAGGATAGATAAAAGAATGGGTAGAACCGGTATCTAGTAAGGTATAAACTTCGCAAGAATTCAAGATTAGCTTACCCGTAATCACCTCGTTCGGGTTCCTCATGTTTTGGCCAGTTACGACAAACGCTCTTCCAGGAAC
>CM029015.1:191095023-191221389 GCA_016801055.1 Panax notoginseng | reverse complement strand
CTTACAATAATCTAGAGAGAGAAAGAGAGAAAACTTGTTTCTGGTTGTGATTTTTCAATTCTAACTTAGCCCTCTATTTATAAGTTATTTTTTGAAGGTTTAACCTGCACCTGATGGCTTTACCTGCTACTATTCCCACCCACCACATTTGAAATATAATTCAGCACATTTCTTCACCAACCACAAGTGGGGCCCACCAATTCTAGAATTTTCCATCAAAATGATAAACTCCGAAAATTCAACAATTTCTGAACCAGTCATCTCGTAAAATTCATAATAAATCATACGTTCATTTTTAACGGTTCAAAATTTGAGGACATATACTCAACTTATATATGTATAACATATCCAAAAATTACCACGATCCAACGGTCAGATTAAAAATTATAACCCCCGTAAAATATCTCAAAAACCCTGATTTTTAATAACTCCATTCCGACAAAAATACTGATAAAAATCTCAACATTAACTCCTTCATTTTTAACCACAAAAATATATCCCTCATTTATATCCACATAAAATAAATATTTCCTTATCATATGAATCAATAATTAATTATTCACAAATAATATTACAGAATCACATTTATGACAACCAGGCCGTTCCCAGGAAAGAGGAGGCTTTCCAATAAGGATTTCTCCTTACTGGCGCGCAATTAGATGACCAAACCTCTCCTTAGACAGAACTTTCTAGACATTGCCAATAATGTTATCTAATAATATTATTCAAATAATATGAATTATTGATCTGATAAATGAAAATACTGTGCAGCAACAATTATTGAAACAACAATAATATAAAATATCAACGCAGCAATTATTGAATCAATAAAATAAAATATTGAATAATAACTACTGTAACAATTATTGAGTAGTGTCTTCTTACGTAAGAATCAATAATTGATGCAATACCGTGTGCTACTGTATTTTAACCACCGGGTATTCCAACAGTATTAACGGTAACAACTACGCCGTTATTTATAAACAACTTATACTTATCGTTTTCTTCATCCAATCGCTTTCCGTTATGGGGCCCACACAAGGCTGCGCCGTCGTACGAATATTTCCCGACAGCAAGAATATTCCACGACCAAACGAATATTCCCCGACAAAATGAATATTTTATAACCACTTGCTTATTTTGCAAAATTTGCACATTTCACCCATAACCAAAGTATTATATCAAATTAACTCCTTATTATTCACAATAATATTTAGAGAAAATTTGATTTTATTCATTAATAAGTTGGGGTCTTACAACCTCCCCTCCTTATGAAATTTCGTCCTCGAAATTGACGTACATACCTGATATTTTGAAAAGGTGAGGATACCTCGCTTTCATTTCTGATTCCAACTCCCAGGTCATTTCCTCAATAGCATGGTTTCTCCACAAAACTTTAACTTGTGGTATAACCTTCGTGCGTAGGACATGCTCTTTCCTATCCAAGATTTTAACAGGTACCTCCTCGTACGTTAAATCTTCAGCTATCTCGTCTGGTTCTAACTCAATAATGTGGTTCAGGTCTTTAACATATTTACGAAGCATAGATATGTGAAAAACATTATGAACACAAGACATGTTTGGAGGTAATGCGAGTCTATATGCCACATTTTCTATTCGCTCAAGAATCTCAAATGGACCAACAAATCTTGGATTGAGCTTTCCTCTCTTCCCAAATCTTGTAACTCCCTTCCATGGTGCAACACGTAACAATACATGATCCCCAATATTAAATTTCACGTCCTTCCGATGAAGATTCGCATAACTTTTTTGTCGATCCTGTGCCGTTTGTATACGTTGTCGAATCGTTTGGATCTTCTCTGTAGTAATGCGTACCAACTCTGGTCCCAACAATGTTGCTTCACCAACCTCGTCCCAGCATACTGGAGAACGACATTTTCTTCCATACAACGCCTCGAATGGAGCCACACCTATGCTCGCCTGATAACTGTTGTTGTAGGAGAATTCCACCAATGGTAGGTACTTATCCCAACTCCCTTTGAGATCTAGGACACAAAGTCTTAATAGATCTTCAAGAGTTTGAATAGTGCTCACTGATTGTCCGTCCGTTTGAGGATGGTATGCCGAACTGAATCGTAAATCCGTGCCCATAGCTTTCTGCAAGCTAACCCAAAATCGTGAAGTGAATTTTGGGTCACGATCCGAAACTATGGATACTGGCATGCCATGCAATCTCACAATCTCGTTCACGTACATACTAGCAAGACGTTCAAGGGAATAAGTCTCACGTATCGGCAAGAAATGAGCGGACTTGGTTAATCTATCAACAATAACCCAAATCGCATCTATGCCTTGAGAAACCTTGGGAAGACCCGTAACAAAATTCATAGTAATGTGTTCCCACTTCCATTTCGGAATCTCAAGTGGTTGCAATGGACCCTTTGGTACTTGATGCTTCGCTTTTACACGTTGACAAGTTAAACATCTCGAGATAAACTCCGCGATCTCTCTTTTCATATTGCTCCACCAAAATGTATGTCGAAGATCGTGATACATTTTGGTACTCCCAGGATGGATTGCAAACGGTGTGTTGTGTGCCTCCATCATTATTCTATGCTTCAAGTCAAAATCGTTAGGAACACAAAGTCTGGAGTTGACTCGAAGTATTCCTTCTTCATCGATTCTTCCTTCTGGAATAGCACCTTCTTGCACTTTCTTCTTCATACGCATCAGCTCCATGTCCGTAGCTTGAGCAGCTTTAACTTTATCGATTAAAGATGATTCTACGCGTATACTTGACATCATCGCACTCGTTCCTGCATATGATCTTCTACTCAATGCGTCAGCTACCGCGTTCGCTTTTTTTAGGATGGTATTAGATGGTATGATCGTAATCTTTCAACAGCTCGAGCCAACGTCGCTGCCGCATGTTGAGTTCCTTTTGGGTGAAAAAATATTTGAGGCTTTTATGATCTGTATAGATCTCCACTTTCTCCCCATACAGGTAGTGTCTCCAGATCTTCAACGCAAAAACGACTGCTGCCAACTCCAAATCATGAGTAGGATAATTCCTCTCATATTCTTTGAGTTGTCGTGAGGCATAGGCTATGACTTTCCCATGTTGCATGAGAACACATCCTAACCCTTTGCCTGAAGCATCGCTGTAGATAACAAATCCATCCGAACCAGATGGTATTGTCAGAACAGGTGCCGAAATGAGTCTCCTCTTGAGTTCTTGGAAACTCTTCTCGCATTCCTCACTCCATACGAATTTTGTATCTTTCCGAGTCAGCTGAGTTAACGGAGTAGCGATTCGAGAAAATCCTTCCACAAATCTCCGATAATAAACCGGCTAAGCCCAGAAAGCTATATATTTCAATTACCGACTTAGATTGCTCTCAACTGTGACTCATATCCCAACCTTGGATAGCACGTCACAATGACACCTATCAGTTTACTACCGCACGAATATGGCGTCCTCTACGGAGAGTCTGGCTTCGGTGCATTCTACAAAGGAAGTCACCAGATAGAGGCTCGGTTATCAACTTCTATAGTTGGGTTTTTAACTCCTGAAGTTCAATAGGAGCCATTCGATATGAGATTTTAGAAATCGGTTTTGTACCAGATTCAAAGATGATACAAAATTCAATATCACGCGTAGGCCAAGAAATTCTTCAGGAAATACATCAGGGATTTGCTAATAATAGAAATATCATTCAATTCTGACGTATTTTTGTTCAAGTCCATGACATGGCTAAGAAAGCTTGACATCCGTTTTTCAATAAACGAATGACTTTACGGCTTGATACGAAAGAGTTTGACTTCAATGGTTTGGTTGCTTGAATTCGAATAACAGGTTGCTTAGGAATATGAAAACTAACAATCTTATGAAAGCAATCAATTTTGGCATGATGAGTAGTTAACCAATCAATTCCTAAAATCACATCAAAAGCAAGTATCTTTAAAGAGATAAGATCAACAGGTAATGTGATAGTGCCAACTTGGATCATGCAAGATTTATAAACAGTGGACCTAACGGAGTTTCAACAGATAAGTCAAAGTCCAATTTCTCCAGAGTCAAGTTTAAACGTTGAGCACAAGCAGGAGAAATAAATGAATGGGTAGAACTGGTATCTAATAAGGTATAGACTTCGCAAAAAAAATTTATAATTAACTAACCCGTGCTAACTTCGTTCGGGTTCCTCGCATTCTGACCAGTCACGAAAAACGCTCTTCCAGGAACCGCTGATTTCGACTTATCCGGGACAACTTTTGGAGTCACCATCCCCGCTGAACTTGGTTTTGCTACAGAACACTCTCGAGCTATATGACCCTCCTTTCCACAGTTATAACATACCTTGGATTGTTGTGGGCAGTTTGGGCTGATATGTCCCTCTTTCCCACATTTGTAACATACGACCGGTGGTCGTTCTCCTCCCCTAGAAACAGTTGATGTTTGTGCTGACGTCTTCACATTATCATTGTTGTACATTCTCATCTTGAAATCTCCTCCCGACTCGCTCCTTCTATTATCACGACCACGATTACCACCAGAGTGGTTACCGCTTTTGTCCGAATGTTTTCCTCCCTGCTGGTTTTCATTGCTTCGATGACTGCCGCCACCGGTATGACCTTGGTTGTGGTCCCTCGGTTGCACATACTCATTATCTCGCTCTAATAATTGAGCCCTGTTTACAACATCTGAATATAAAGAAAATTTATGAGAGATAAGATATTGTCGAATCTCAGGTTTTAGACCTCTCAGAAACATCCTTGTCATTCGTTCCTCATTTTCGACCAAATGAGGTGCAAACCTGGATAGCTCTGCAAACTTCGCCTCGTACTGGGACACCGTCATGTTGTTTTGTTCCAGTCTGATAAACTCTACCTCCTTCATATGACGAATACTTTCAGGAAAGTACTTGTCATTGAACAGTTTTTGAAATGTTTCCCAGGACATGTTGAGTGCGTCAGGCTGGGTACGCTTCACAGACTCCCACCAGTAGTCTGCCTCACCGCGGAACAAAAAGGTGGCGAATGGAACCTTTTGTTTCTCCGTGCATCCCAAGACATCGAATATCTTGGTAATTTGCTTGACCCACGTTTCCGCCATGATCGGATCCGGCTTTCCCTTAAATTCTGGTGGTCCCAATTCTTTGAACTGCTTAGCTGTGACAAACCGCGCGTTATCATTTCCACCCGTATTCTGCACACGAGTCTCCCTCGTCTGATTTTACATGAACTGCAAAAAGCTCCTAAACATTCCATCATTCATCGTTTGCTCGGTAACGTTGTTTACAGGAGGAATATTGCCTTCCTGTTGCACGTTCCCCTGGGTGGTGATTAAAGGTGTCTCCACGGTCTGATTTACTCCATTATTAACGTTCTCAGCTGCCATTCTTAAATACTGCCATAAAACAAGGGTTAATAGTCATGTCATATATTATCCCTATACTCTGACCGACCAAATAAACACCAAATAAACTTAGTCAAGTCATACTAGCGAAGGAATTCCCCGTCTCTCCCCTCCTAGTTCTTGTCTCACATCTCAGCCAGGGATCATATCCCTAAGCTCTGATACCAACTGTGACGCCCCCAAAATAGGTATACAACACCCATTCTGAGTCGCCAAATACATGGTACAGAAAGCAAACTACAGCTTCAATAATACAATTGTCGTGCAAAATACGACAACACATACTGTGAGTTTAAATACAAATATTGTCTTCTAGACAATATCCACACTCAAATAAATCATCATTACAATTATTCAAACACTATTTTACAGAAATAGTGAGGACTGCTAAAACATCTTTCTAGAACCATCACTCCATACCCCGACTAGATCCTGCTATGTTCTCACCTCCTGAGAAGAAAAATGGAACAAAAAGGAAAAGGGTGAGCTCAACTAGCCCAGTAAAGAATATTATGACTAAGATAATATACAAACAAATTATCGTTAGTCTTCAACAGGGAAAAATCTGATAGAATATAATCGACAACAAGTTTTAGATCAACAACTGCAGCGGAAACAGCAAACCATTAGAAGAGTCAAGTAGAGAAAGAATTCTACTATCTTCTAAGATTTAAAAGTCCATCATCAATATTTTATCCCTGTAACATCAATTAATAATCATCTTTATCCAAATATTCATCTTTGCACTACAGGCCAAAGATATTCATTTGTATCACCTGCCAGTCATGTTCATCTCAACACCTGTTCATCTTTGCACTACAGGCCAAAGATATTCATCAAGTAATCATACATCTTTGCACTACAGGCCAAAGATATTCATCAAGTAATCATACATCTTTGCACTACAGGCCAAAGATATTCAGTAATATCATCATTTAGGACTGAGGATGATGAAAAATATCTTAAAGAGAACGAATCCAGTGAGACAGAAGGACAAATAGTAGGGATTCGTATAACAGTTTATCCAAGATCAATAATACTTCATAATAATCAATTATGAAGCAGAATTCAAAAATAAAGATCAAAACATGGATACAATCAAAGATAGTAACCATAATAGACATCTTGGACAAAAAGGGAAAATTTTATTTTTCGGTGAATAGTGCCGTATTCGTGAATAGTACCGTATACGTGAATAGTGCCGTATACGTGAATAGTAACCCCGACACAAAAAGTTCTAAATTTGATAAAAACTCATATCAATATTTCAGCATAATGATATTGAAGAAAATAATATCATTAAGAAGAAAATAATATCCCTTACGAATATTAAACGAAAATAATATTCATTACGAATATTAAACGAATATAATATTTCTCGCGAATATTGAACGAAATAACATTTCTTATGAATATTGAACAGAAATAATATTCATACGAATACGAAAAATAATATCTCTTCAGAATGTGAAATAAATAATACCCCTTACCTCAAGATATCAGTACTTCTGGTCGGAATACCGGTATAAGGCTGAAAGAAATTTGCTCTGATGAATAGAAACTCTCAAAGTATCTAAATACTCACAAAATACACTCAATAATCTAGAGAGAGAGAAAGAGAGAAAACTTGTTTCTGGTGTGATTTTCAATTCTAACTTAGCCCTCTATTTATAGGAAAATTTTAGTAGGTTTGACCTGCAACCTGATGGCTTTACCTGCTACTATTCCCACCCACCACATTTGAAATATAATTCAGCACATTTCTTCACCAACCACAAGTGGGGCCCACCAATTCTAGAATTTTCCATCAAAATGATAAACTCCGAAAATTCAACAATTTCTGAACCAGTCATCTCGTAAAATTCATAATAAATCATACGTTCATTTTTAACGGTTCAAAATTTGAGGACATATACTCAACTTATATATGTATAACATATCCAAACATTACCACGATCCAACGGTCGGATTAAAAATTATAACCCCCGCAAAATATCTCAAAAATCCTGATTTTTAATACCTCCATTCCGACAAAAATACTGATAAAAATCTCAACATTAACTCCTTCATTTTTAACCACAAAAATATATCCCTCATTTATATCCACATAAAATAAATATTTCCTTATCATATGAATCAATAATTAATTATTCACAAATAATATTACAGAATCACATTTATGACAACCAGGCCGTTCCCAGGAAAGAGGGGGCTTTCCAATAAGGATTTCTCCTTACTGGCGCGCAATTAGATGACCAAACCTCTCCTTAGACAGAACTTTCTAGACATTGCCAATAATGTTATCTAATAATATTATTCAAATAATATGAATTATTGATCTGATAAATGAAAATACTGTGCAGCAACAATTATTGAAACAACAATAATATAAAATATCAACGCAGCAATTATTGAATCAATAAAATAAAATATTGAATAATAACTACTGTAACAATTATTGAGTAGTGTCTTCTTACGTAAGAATCAATAATTGATGCAATACAGTGTGCTACTGTGTAACAACGCGTATTACTGTGTTTTAACCACCGGGTATTCCAACAGTATTAACGGTAACAACTACGCCGTTATTTATAAACAACTTATACTTATCGTTTTCTTCATCCAATCGCTTTCCGTTATGGGGCCCACACAAGGCTGCGCCGTCGTACGAATATTTCCCGACAGCAAGAATATTCCACGACCAAACGAATATTCCCCGACAAAATAAATATTTTATAACCACTTGCTTATTTTGCAAAATTTGCACATTTCACCCATAACCAAAGTATTATATCAAATTAACTCCTTATTATTCACAATAATATTTAGAGAAAATTTGATTTTATTCATTAATAAGTTGGGGTCTTACATGTAACATCTAACTGGCGGTCGTTCTCCTCCCCTAAAATTTGTTGTTGGTGCTGGTGCTGCTGCTGATGTCTTCCCGTCATTGTTGAATCTCCTCTTTCTGAAATTTTCACTTGACTCACCTCTCCTATTATCATGGCCACGATGACCACCCGAGTGGTTACCGCCTTTGTTCGTATTTTTCCCTCCTCGTTGGTTATCATCGCTCTGATGATTGCTGTCACCGGTATGACCCTGGTTGTGGTCCCTCGGTTGAGTATACTCATTATCTCTCTCTAATAATTGGGCCCTGTTGACAACGTCTGAATACAGAGAAAATTTATGAGAGATAAGGTATTGACGAATCTCAGGTTTTAAACCTCTCAGAAACATCCGCGTCATACGTTCCTCATTTTCTACCAAATGAGGTGCAAACCTGGATAACTCTGCAAACTTCGCCTCGTACTGGGACACTGTTATGTTGTTTTGTTCCAGTCTGATAAACTCCACCTCCTTCATATGACGAATACTTTCAGGAAAGTACTTGTCATTATACAGTTTCTGAAACATTTTCCAGGACATATTGAGTGCGTCAGGCTGGGTACGCTTCACAGACTCCCACCAGTAGTCTGCCTCGCCACGAAACATAAAGGTGGCGAATGGAACCTTCTGTTCTTCCGTGCATCCCAAGACATCGAATATCTTGGTAATTTGCTTGACCCACGTTTCCGCCATGATCGGATCTGGCTTTCCCTTAAATTCTGGTGGTCCCAATTCTTTGAACTGTTTGGCTGTGACAAACCGTGAATTGCTATCATTTCCTCCTGTATTTTGAACACGAGTCTCCCTTGTCTGGTTTTGCATAAATTGCAAAAAACTTCTAAACATTCCATCGTTCATCATCTGCTCATTGGTGTTGTTCACAGGAGGAACATTGCCAGCCTGTTGCACGTTCTCCTCGTTGGTAAGCACCGGTGTCTCCACGGTCTCATTTACTCCACTGTTAACATTCTCAGTCGACATTCTCAAATACTGCCATAAAACAAGGGTTAATTAAATAAATTAACAAATCACATAATACCCCTATATTATGACTGACCAATAAATAAGCTTAGGTAGGACACACTAGCGAAGGATTTATTCGTCTCTCCCCTCCTAGTTCTATTCCCCGATCTCCGCAAGAGATCATATCCCTAAGCTCTGATACCAACTGTGACGCCCCCAAAATAGGTATACAACACCCATTCTGAGTCGCCAAAATACATGGTACAGAAACAACTACATCTTTATTATTAAAACACAAGAACTGTGAGTTTAAATACAAATATTGTCATTTAGACAATATCCACACTCAAATAAGTCCTCATTACAATTATTGATACATTATTTCACAAAAATGGTGAGGACTACTAAAGTAACTTCTAGAACCATCATTCCATACCCCGACTAGTACTCGCTACATTCTCGCCTCCTGAGAAAAATGGAACAAAAAGGAAAAGGGTGAGCTCAACTAGCCCAGTAAAGAACATTATGACTAAGATAATACAGAACAAATTATCGTTAGTCTTCAATAGGGAAAAATCTAATAGAATACAATAGACAACAAGTTTTAAATCAATAACTGCAGCGGAAACAGCAAACCATTAGAAGAGTCAAGTAGAGAATGAGTTCTACTATCTTCTAAGATTTAAAAGTCCATCATCAATAATTTATCCCTGTAACAACAATCATTAACCATCTTTAATCAAATATTCATCTTTGCACTACAGGCCAAAGATATTCATTTGTATCACCAGTCGGTCATGTTCATCTCAACACCTGTTCATCTTTGCACTACGGGCCAAAGATATTCATTAGTTAATCATTCATCTTTGCTCTACAGGCCAAAGATATTTAGTAATATCATCATTTAGGACTGAGGATGATGAAAAAATATCTTAAAGAAAACGAATCCAGTGAAACAAAATAACAAATATTAAGGATTCGTATTTCGATTTATCCATGTCCAAAAATACCTTATAATTATTCATAGTGAAGTAAAATTCAAGAATGATCAAAACATGGATACAATCAAAACTAGTACCCAGAATAGATATTTTGGACGAAAAGAAGAAAATTTCATTTTCGGTGAATAGTAACTCGTGAATAATAACTCGTGAATAGTAACTCATGAATAGTAACCCCGACGTGAAAAGTTCCAAATTTGATAAAAATTTCCAACCATTATTTCGGCATAATGATATTGAAGAAATAATATCATTTTCGAATAAAATAACATCCCTTACCTCGTAAAGACAGTACTTCTGGTCGGAATACCGGTATAAGGCTGAAAGAAACTTGCTCTGATGAATAGAAACTCTCAAAGTATCTAAATACTCATAAAATACACTCAATAATCTAGAGAGAGAAAGAGAAAAAACTTGTTTCTGGTGTGATTTTCAATTCTAACTTAGCCCTCTATTTATAGGAAAATGTTAGAACGCCATAGGAGACTAAAATAATAAAATATATTATTTTATTTTATTTTCTTTACGTATGCTAAGACCATGACTATCAAGGCATGCAAAATCTGAATTTTCCAGCAGCCCACATGCATATTCACCACCAACCAAAAAGTGGGTCCCACCCATAATTTAATAAAAATCATTTTATTTTCTGAAACTTCAGTAATTCATAGAAAATAGACCGTTTATCAGAAAAATACGAATTTTATGTCCATTCTGACTGAAATCGAATTCTCTACAACTTTGTAGCTTTGAGTTTTTCTAAATTCCAAACCAAAAATATTCAAAATCCACAAACGGATGATTTTTAATACCTCCACATCGACAAAATACTGATAAAACACCTCAGCTTTAATTCTTTTATTTTTATCCACATAAAATAAATATATCCATCATTTATATCCACATAGAATAAATATTTCCTTATCATATGAATCAATAATTAATTATTCACAAATAATATTACAGAATCACATTTATGACAATCAGGCCGTTCCCAGGAAAGAGGGGGCTTTCCAATAAGGATTTCTCCTTATTAGCGCGCAATTAGATAACCAAACCTCTCCTTAGACAGAACTTTCTAGACATTGCCAATAATGTTATCTAATAACATTATTCAAATAATATGAATTATTGATCTGATAATGGGAGATACTGTGTAGTGAAAATTATTAAAATAACAGTAATATAAAATATCAACGCAGCAATTATTGAATCAATAAAATAAAATACTGAACAGTGATTACTGTAACCATTATTGAGTAGTGCCTTCTTACGTAAGAATCAATAATTGGTGCAATACAGTGTGCTACTGTGTAACAACGCGTATTACTGTGTTTTAACCACCGGGTATTCCAACAGTATTAACGGTAACAACTACGCCGTTATTAATAAACAACATATACTTGTCGTTTTCTTCATCCAATTGCTTTCCATTATGGGGCCCACAAAAGACTGCGTCGTCGTACGAATATTCCCCGACAGGAAGAATATTTCACGACCAAACGAATATTCCCCGACAACAATGAATATTTTATAACCACCTGCTTATTTGAAATATTTGCGCATTTTACCCATAACTAACCTCATTAATCAATTTAACACTTACTATTTCAAAATAATAAATAGAGGGAATTTAAATTTCATTTATTAATAATTTGGGGTCTTACAAATACTACATGGAAAAACGATATTATCGTTCACTCTGTCCACCTTGGGCGCATAAAAGTTTTTCCTTGATCGGAATGTTCATACTTAGTCTTGAATCCGAACCAAAACAATTTGATTGGATACAAAAAAGTTTTATCATATTCAACAATATTTCTAAATCTGTGTCTAGCTGGTCAAATAGCTTAGACGACTTTTTCTTAACGTATACACATGGGGGATCAATAGGTATATATATATATATATATATATATATATACATGTGATTAAATACAATGATTATCCAAGTGGGGACACTTGTATACCCATATTAACGAACAAAATATATATTTGAATTACAATATAGTATCATGTTGATAATCAATGATTGGATATAAATATATATATATATATATATATATATATATATATATATATATATATATATATATAACAATAGGGTTAATAATCTGGTACAATAATATAATTCTGAAACTTTCTTACTCATGTCTGTTGCATAAAGAAAATGCAAAGGTAAAGATATTTTTTCAATAATAATTGGAGTAAGTTTAGGAAACTTACATGGTCTGCAGCTTACACAACTTAGTACTATCTTTAATTCAACGACCTATCATTTACAAGATTGTTCTATTGATTAGAAAAATATATCATAACACATAGTACTGTTATTTACAGTCAACACATAACCTAATCACATTGTCACATAATTATGTCAGTCATTAAGACACAAACTTATACTTATACCGTCATACTATATTTGTTCGGATCGATTTCGGTAGCATTTCGGTGTACTGACGGCTTTATCGGGCAATTATGGAGTTTAAAACTCTATCATATAGTTAAATATTATCATGAATATTTTAAATACCAGTCATATTATTATTTTTTAAATGACTTATAATAATTTTTAAATAATTATTATAATTTATCATGATTTTTCAAACTCTAGAATCATTATTAAATAATTTAAATATTAGATAATTCTATTATCATTAATATTTAAATAATATTAAAATATTAATGAAACCATTGCCAAAATATCAAAGTTATTTATGATAACTCAAAATATTTTTAAAGTATTAATATTACCCTTAAATGATTTTTAAAATATTTAAAATTATTTTTAAATAATTACCATTAATATTAAAATATTAAGGTATTATTCATTAAAATATTAAAAGTCATTTATAATTACTTAAAATATTTTTTTTAAACCATTTATATCCTTTTTAAATAATTTTTAAATTAATAAAATCATTTTTAATCTATTTATTTAATATAATTATTAAATAAATCTAATATCATTAATATTAAATAATTAATGAAATTTACTTTAAAATATTGAAAGTTATATTTTATAACTTAAAATATTATTAAATACCTTATTATCATTTAAAATAATTTTTAATATAATAAAATTATTTTTAACTAATTTATTTAGTGCATTTATAATATTTAAATAATTACTAATATTTATGAAAAATATGCCGAATTATTGAAAGTTAATTTTTATGACTTAGAATAATTTTTAAAACTGATTTTATAATTTTCAGAATTTATTTACTATTTTTAAATGATTTTTAGAATTTATTTCTATTTTTAAATCATTTTCCAGAAATTAGAAAATAAAAATAATAGAAACCGTCGCTAGTTCTTGAGCTCAAGAACACTGACAAGGCAGTGTTCAAGGCACTACAAAAAAATGGGTCTTTAGCAACGATTTTTCGGGCAACGACTTTATAAATCGTTGCTAAAAGTATATGTTTAGCAACGAAAGTTGTCCTTCGTTGCAGATTGTGTAAGGCTTTAACTTTTTGCAATGAAATTCATAGGTCGTTGCAAAATTTCGTTGCTAATTCATTGGTGGGAAAAAAGTTCGTTCTCAATTCGTTGCAAAATTTTCGGCCACTTGATTTCCCGTCATCGTGGGCAACGAAAGATTTTTTGTTGCTAAAACTGGGGCTTTAGCAACGATTTTTCAGGCAACGACTTTATAAGTCGTTGCTAAAAGTGTATGTTTTGCAACGAAACTTGTCCTTCGTTGCAGATTGTGTCAGGCTTTTACTTTTTGTAACGAAATTCATAAGTCATTGCAAAATTTAGAAACAAAATTCGTTAGAAATTCGTTGCAAAATTTCTAACCACTTGATTTCTCCTCATCGTAGGCAACGAAAGTTTTTTTGTTGCTATATTTCGTTGCCTAATATGGACCACATTCATTGGCAATAATTTTTATTTTCGTTGCATATTTTATACAACTTTTTGCAACGACTATTAAAATGTTGCCTTAAATTAAGATAATCCCAATAAGCATATTTTTGTAAGACCATATTCGGTATTCGGAGAATTGTCAAAAAATATTCGTATTTAGTATTTAAAAATTATGTCCAAATACGGAACATATTCGAACATGTGACCTATCATTTGGAACTTTGGTCATTTGATCGCTGGAGCAACACAAGTTATCTGTTAATATCTTGCAAGGATTAATATTTATATCAAAACATGAGATTTCTCCCATATATTCCTTTATTCTCCTTCACTACATACCATTAATATAATCTCAAGTAGTTATATACAATAATAATAATAATAATAATAATAATAATAATAATAATAACAACAACAACAACAACAACAACAACAACAACAACAACATCAACAACAACAATAACAACAACAACAACAACAACAACAACAACAACAACAATAAGAAGAAGAAGAAGAAGAAGAAGAAGAAGAAGAAGAAGAAGAAGAAGAAGAAGAAGAAGAAGAAGAAGAAGAAGAATAACACTATAATTTCTGCTTATATATGTCAAATACTTACAAAATTATGATATTTATCTTACCTGTTCTTTAATTTATTTATTTTGCCTTGGAATATAGTATAAGTTATTCTTTTCAATCATCTTCTTCTTTTGTAGCAAATAATTAATGGGTGATCGAACACTTTTTTGATGGAAATTCGTAATGAAATAATTAAATGACATATCGATGATCATACATGATCAATATATAGAAGATTATAACGTAAATTAATAGCCAAGTTAATTAATTAATTTTTTTAATATTGGACATTTTAAAATAAGGAATAATTAATGCTATTGTTTCCCGAAAATCTACTGCTTTTTTATTTTGTAAAAAAAAAGAATTGATATAATAATTAGCGCTTGTGGAAAAAAGGAAAAAAAGAAGTTAAACAGGTCTTTCCATACTAACGATCTTATATATCACAGAATAAAACGACAAATTAGTGTGTAATTATTATAAGATAATATATTTGTATTTCATGCATAAATATTTATATGAATATTTGTTTATAAATATTTATATGAATATTTAGAGATAAATTTATATATATATATATATATATATATATATATATATATATATTAAAATATTCATAGTTACGTTATATAAATATTCATAGTTACTTTATATATATTTAGTTTAATGTGGAGATTTAAGATGGGTATCTATATATATAGATGGTAATAGAATTTATCTAATGCACAAAAAATATAACATAAGAAGTAAAAATATCACAACTAGGTTTTGAACCTAAGACCTATGGGTTATTTGGCCATTAAGCCACCACTGAGCCATTCTAATTTATTAGTTAACTAAACTAACGCCATAACTTATAGTCTCCAATATTTTTAAATTTATTCTACTGTTATGTATATATATACATACATACATACATACATATTTTTTTCAAAATTTCTTGTCAAACTAAATAAAAACTAAACAAATCTCAACATTAAACTAAATATATATAAAGTAACTATATTTTTATATATAAATATATATATATATATAAACAAATATTCATATAAATATTTATAAAAAATATTCATATCTAAAGTTTAGATGAAATATTTATAAATTTATAAATAAATATTTGTTTATAAATTTTAAAGATAAATTTATATGAATATTTGTTTATAAATATTTATATGAATATTTAGAGATAAATTTATATATATATATATATATATATATATATTTATATTAAAATATTCATAGTTACGTTATATAAATATTCATAGTTACTTTATATATATTTAGTTTAATGTGGAGATTTAAGATGTGTATCTATATATATAGATGATAATAGAATTTATCTAATACACAAAAAATATAACATAAGATGCAAAAATATCATAACTAGGTTTTGAACTTAAGACCTATGGGTTATTGGGCCAATAAGCTACCACTGAACCATTCTAATTTATTAGTTAACTAAACTAGCGCCATAACTTGTAGTCTCCAATATTTTTAAATTTATTCTACTGATATGTATATATATATATATATATATATATATATATATATATATATATCTGTGTGTGTGTGACGCCCCCAAAATTAGGTATACATCACCCATCTTGGGTCGCCAGATACATGGTACAGAATTCAAATAAAACTTAATTATACAACTGTCGTGTACAATACGACAAAACATAACTGTGAGTTTGAATACAATTATTGTCTACTAGAGATTATACAAACTCAAAAGGAGTCCTCACTACAATTATTATCACACTATTTAACAGAATAGTGAGGACTACTAATACTATCATCTGGTCCATCACTCTGTTTCCCGACTCGTCCCAGCTATATTCTCATTTCCTAAAGAGAACAGTGAAAGAAAGGGTGAGCTCAACTAGCCCAGTAAGAAATATTATGACTAAGATAATGTAAAATAAATTATCATTAGCCTTCAACAGTGTTAAACTGATAAAATATAATAAACATCAAGTTTAACTACAGCGGAACAAGAAATCCATTAGAAGAGTCAAGTAGAGAATAAAATCTACTATCTTCTATGATTTAAAAAGTTTTTCAACACTGTTATCGTTGGGACTCAACTTAATAAAATAATCCACATCATCGAATCTCCCCTGCACTACGGCCAAGGATATTCTTTAGTATCACGACCACAATTATCCATGCACTACGGGCCAAGAATATTTATGTATTCATTAATGGTCATGATCATGCCAACAACTGTCCATCAATGCACTACGGGCCAATGAGGACTTTTACCACATCATTTGTAACATTACGGTCATGATTATACCGAATAATCCCTGGTCATAATCATACCAAGTCCATCTATGCACTACAGGCCATAGATGACTTTCAACATTTTATAAACATGGGGATGATGACAATGATATAAGAATTCAATAAAACAAGTTCAAGAATTAATTTATCCAAGAATTAACAACTTCCAAATTGTCAATATGATACTGCTTTGTGGAGTAAAATTCAAGAATTCTTAGAAGAATATTTCCATGAAAAGATACTAGATGAAGCGCAAATATCAAAGATATTCCACTAATTTCATGGAGTATAGAAGTCAAAGTTTTAACCAACTGAGTATAATAAAGAATGGAATAACAAAAGAAATCACCATGCATGCGATAGACCGCACAGATAGGTTATTCTAACAGAATAATAAATAATGGAACCAGGTCCGGCGTAAAACGTACAGACATGATGTTCCAACAGAATAATAATAAAGACGGAACCAGGTTCGGTGTAAAACACACAGATAGGATATTCCAACAGAATAATAATAAAGACGGAACCAGGTCCGGTGTAAAACACACAGACAGGATGTTCCAACAGAATAATAGAAGAATGCCACCAAGTATAGGGTAGACCGCGTATACAGGTTATTCCAACAGAATAATAAATAATGGAATAACAGAAGTTCTCTTCATAAATACAAAAGAAATAATACCCCTTACCGTTTTAAAGAAGAACTGAAATAAAGAAGTAGTTAAGTAGCAGAATACTTTTCTTCTTTCTCTCTATAGTTTCCCTCTATAGTTTCTCTCTCTATAGTTCAGTGAATTCGTAAGAAAATAATGAAGGAATGAGCTTCTATTTATAGGAAAATGGAATGCATAGTAACTAATCCATGAACGGTCTAGATTAATTTACTTTAATCTGACGGTCCATATTAAAATTTTTTTTTTTAAATAAAATATAATATATTCTATTTATAGAATAACTTTAATAAAGTATTCTGTTTTATATAAAAAGATGTTTCTGTTTTATTACGTTAATTATACGAATAAAACAAAACTTCATTATCGCTAAATAATTCATATTATTAATTGACAATAATTGAATCAAACTGAGTGACTTCTCACATAAGCATTAATAATCAATACCGTGTGCTACCACGTATTACTGTACTTTTACTACCGAGTAGTTCAACAGTATCAACGGTAAAACTTTCGCCGTTATTTTTTAATAGAATATTTTTGTCGTTTTCTCAATCCAACAATAATTCCGTTGTGGGGTCCACCAATGATTGTACCGTCGTACGGATATTTTCTGACAAAAAGAATATTCTCCGACCAAACAAATATTTTATAACAACTTGCTTACTTTGCAAAATTTATAAATATTACCCCCAACTATAACATTATATCAATTTTAGTCCATAATATTCAAAAATAATATTTATAGAAAATTCATCTTTATTCAAAAAGTTGGGGTTTTACAATCTCCCATTCTTATGAAATTTCGCCCTCGAAATTAGGGTACGTACTTGGTATGCCGAAGAGGTAAGGATACCTTGATTTCATTTCAGATTCTAACTCCCAAGTCATTTCCTCAACATCGTGGTTTCTCCACAAAACTTTGACTTGTGGTATAACTTTAGTGCGTAGAATATGTTCCTTCTTATCCAAGATTTGAACAAGAACCTCTTCATACGTCAAATCTTCCGCTATTTCGTCCGGTTCTAACTCAATAATGTGGTTCGGGTCTTCCACATATTTATGTAGCATGGATATATGAAAAACGTTATGAACACGAGACATACTTGGCGGTAAAGCGAGTTTATAGGCCACAGTTCCTACTCGATCGAGGATTAAAAATGGGCCGATGAATCGAGGATTGAGCTTTCCTCTCTTTTCAAATCTCGTAACTCCTTTCCATGGAGCAACACGTAACAACACATGATCTCCTATATCGAATTCCACGTCCTTTCGATGAAGATCAGCATAACTCTTTTGTCGATCTTGTGAGGTTTTTATACGTTGCCGGATCGTTTGAATCTTTTTCGTAGTCATACGTACCAACTCCGGTCCCAACAACGTTGCTCTACCCACCTCATCCCAGCATACTGGAGAACGACATTTTCTTCCATACAACACTTCGAATGGAGCCATGTCAATACTTGCGTGATAATTGTTGTTGTAGGAAAACTCCACCAATGGTAAGAACTTGTCCCAACTTCCCTTGAAATTAAGGACACAGAGCCTTAATAGATCTTCAAGAGTTTGAATAGTCCTCTCTGATAGTCCGTCCGTCTGAGGATGATATGCCGAACTAAATCGTAAATCCGTGCCCATAGCTTTTTGTAAACTAACCCAAAATCGTGAAGTGAATCTTGGGTCTCGATCAGAAACTATGGATACTGGCATACCATGCAGTCTTATAATCTCGTTTATATACATACGAGCAAGACGTTCAAGTGTATAAGTTTCTCGTATCGATAAGAAATGAGCAGACTTGGTCAATCTATCAACAATGACCCAAATCGCATCTATGCGTTGAGAAACTTTGGGAAGACCGGTAACAAAATCCATGGTAATGTGCTCCCACTTCCATTCTGAAATTTCAAGTGGTTGCAATTGACCTTTTGATACTTGATGCTCCGCCTTGACTCGTTGACACGTTAGACACCTTGAGAAAAACAGCGCTATCTCTCTCTTCATATTGCTCCACCAAAATGTATGACGAATATCATGATACATTTTGGTACTTCCAGGATGGATTGCAAACGGTGTGTTATGTGCCTCCATCATGATTTTATACTTTAAATCAGGGTCGTTAGGAACATAAAGTCTGGAGTTGACTCGAAGTATTCCTTCATCATCGATTCTTGCTTCCGGCATAGCACCTTCTTGCACTTTCTTCCTCATACGCAACAGCTCCAGGTCTATAGCTTGAGCAGCTTTAACTTTATCAATTAAAGTCGGTTCTACTCGTATATTCGTCATCATCACATGGGTCCCTGGAGTTTTTAACTCTATCTCCATCCTTTGCAAGTCACACAAAATGGGCTTTTGTGTTGTCAATATTGCACTCGTACTCACATATGATTTTCTACTCAATGCGTCAGCTACCACGTTCGCTTTTCCAGGATGGTATTGGATGGTATGATCATAATCTTTCAACAGTTCAAGCCAACGTCGTTGTCGCATGTTGAGTTCCTTTTGAGTGAAGTAATATTTAAGGCTTTTATGATTCGTAAAAATCTCCACCTTCTCCCCATACAAGTAATGCCTCCAAATTTTAAGTACGAAGACCACAGCTGCTAACTCTAGGTCATGATTAGGATAATTTCTCTCATATTCTTTGAGTTGTCGTGAGACATAGCCTATGACTTTTCCATGTTGCATGAGAACACATCCTAACCCTTTGCCCGAAGCATCACTATAGATGACAAATCCCTCCGAACCAGATGGTATTATCAGAACAGGTGCTGAAATGAATCACCTCTTGAGTTCTTGAAAACTCTTCTCACATTCCTCGCTCCAACCGAACTTTGTATCTTTCCGAGTCAACTGAGTTAGTGGAGTAGCGATTCGAGAAAACCCTTCTACGAATCTCTGATAATAACCAGCTAAGCCGAGAAAGCTACGTACTTCGGTCACTGATTTTGGTTGTTCCCAGCTTTGAATAGCTTCAATCTTTGCTGGGTCAACAGATATTCCATGACTTGATACCACGTGCCCAAGGAATGCTACTTCCTCAAGCCAAAACTCATATTTCTTCAACTTGGCATAAAGCTTATATTCACGAAGCTTTTGGAGTATCATCCTCAAGTGTTGCTCATGATCTTCACGGCTTTTGGAATAAATAAGGATGTCATCAATAAAGACGACCACAAAGTGATCCAAATATTTCTTGAATACTCGGTTCATCATATCCATAAAGGCAGCAGGAGCATTAGTCAATCCAAAGGACATGACTAGGAATTCATAATGCCCGTACCGAGTTTTGAAAGCCGTCTTTAGAATGTCATCGGTTCTAATCTTTAATTGGTGATATCCGGAACGAAGATCAATCTTTGAAAAGAATTTGGCTCCTTGCAACTGGTCAAACAGGTCATCAATACGTGGCAACGGGTACCTATTTTTGATGGTGACATGATTCAACTCCCGATAATCAATACAAAGTCGCAGACTCCCATCTTTCTTCTTCACGAATAAAACAGGAGCACCCCAAGGAGAAGTACTAGGACGAATAAAGCCAATGTCTAACAATTCCTGCAGTTGGGTCTTTAACTCCTGAAGTTCAATAGGAGTCATTCGATATGGGGCTTTGAAAATGGGTTTTGTACCGGGTTCATGGTCGATACAAAATTCAATTTCACGCTCTGGGGGTAGGCCAGGAAGTTCTTCAGGGAATACGTCAGGAAATTCATTAACAATTGAAATATCATTCAAAACTGAAGTATTTTTGTTTAGATCGGTGACATGAGCTAAGAAAGCTTGACATCCATTTTTCAATAAACGAATAGGTTTATGGCATGAGATGACAGTGACTGATTGTAATGGTTTGGTTGTTTGAATTCGCATAATAGGTTGATTAGGAATATGAAATCTAACAACTTTACGAAAATAATCAATTTTTGCATGATGAGTAGTTAACCAATCAATCCCTAGAATTACATCAAATGCAAGTATTTTCAATGAAATAAGATCGACAGGTAATGTGAGGGTACCGATTTGAACCAAACAAGACTTATAAACAGTGGATGTAATGAAGATTTCTCCCAACGGAGTTTCCACAGATAAGTCAAAGTCTAATTTCTCCGGAGTCAAATTTAATCGTTGAACGCAAATAGGAGAAATAAAAGAATGGGTAGAATCGGTATCAAATAAGGTATAGACTTCGCTAGAGTTTATGATAAGCTTACTCGTGATGACCTCATTCGGGTTCTTTGATTTCTGGGAGGTCACTACAAACGCTTTTCCTTGCACTACTGGCTTTGACTTTTCTGGGATGGCCTTTGGTACCTCCATCCTAGCTGAACTTGTCTTCGGTGAACGACAAAATCGGGCTAGGTGATCTTCTCTTCCACAATTATAACATACTTTGGAAGGCATCGCGTAGTTTGGACTGATGTGTCCCTCTTCTCTGCATTTGAAGCATATGATAGGTGGTCGTTCTCCTTCCTTAACAATGGGTGCTGGTGCTGACGTCTTTCCATCATTGTTGAATCTCCTCTTCTTGAAATGTCCATTCTTATTGTTTTGGCCTTGATTACCACCGAAGTGGTTACCATTTCTGGCCTGTTGATTCCCTCCACGCTTGTTGTCACCGCTTCGATGACTGCTCTCACTGGTATTATCATTTTGCCGGCTGTTCTCCTTTGATTGCGTTGACTCATTATCGCACTCTACTAACTGAGCCCTATTTACACATCTGAATACAAACACAGTTTATAAGAAATAAGATGTTGACGTATCTCAGATTTCAAACCTCGCAAAAATATTCGCGTCATTCGCTCTTCATTATCCACCAAGTGGGACGCAAACCAGGACAACTCAGCAAATTTAGCCTCATACTTCGACACGGTCATATTATTTTGCTCCAGCTTGATAAACTCCACATCCTTCATATGACGAATACTTTCGGGAAAGTACTTATCGTTGAATAGCTCTTAGAACTTCTCCCAAGACGTCTTGAGTGCGTCAGGCTAGGTACGTTTTACAGATTCCCACCAGTAATCTGCCTCTTCACGCAACATGAAGGTGGCGAAGGGAACCTTTTGTTCCTCGGAGCATCTCAAGACATCAAATATCTTGGTGATCTGCTTTATCCATGCTTCCGCCTTAAGTGGTTTTGGCTCTCCTATAAACTCCGGTGGTCCCAGCTCCTTGAACTGTTTAGCAGTTTCCAGTGTTTCCACCTATATTTTGGACAGGAGCCGCTCTCGCTTGATGTTGCATGAATTGCATAAAGCCTCTGAACAGTCCATCATTCATCATTTGGTCAGTGTTGTTGTTTGCATGAGGATTGTCGCCTTCCTGATGCATATTCTCCTGATTATTGATATGTGGAGACTCAACGGTCTCTTGTGCTCCATTGCTATTTTCAACATTCTCGGATGTCATTTTCAGATACTGCCACAAAACAAAGGTTCATTAACATATAACATATTATCCATATACTTTGACCGACCAATGAAATACCAAATAAACTTGGGTAGGTCATACTAGCAAAGGAATTCCCTGTCTCTCCTCTCCTAGTTCTAGTCTCACATCTTAGCCAGGGATCATATCCCTAAGCTCTGATACCAACTGTGACGCCCCCAAAATTAGGTATACATTACCCATCTTGGGTCGCCAGATACATGGTACAGAATTCAAATAAAACTTAATTATACAACTGTCGTGTACAATACGACAAAACATAACTGTGAGTTTGAATACAATTATTGTCTACTAGAGATTATACAAACTCAAAAAGAGTCCTCATTATAATTATTGTCACACTATTTAACAGAATAGTAAGGACTACTAATACTATCATCTGGTCCATCACACCGTTCCCCGACTCGTCCCAGCTATATTCTCATTTCCTGAAGAGAACAGTGAAAGAAAGGGTGAGCTCAACTAGCCCAGTAAGAACTATTATGACTAAGATAATGCAAAATAAATTATCATTAGCCTTCAACAATGTTAAACTGATAAAATATAATAAACATCAAGTTTAACTGCAGTGGAACAAACAATCCATTAGAAGAGTCAAGTAGAGAATAAAATCTACTATCTTCTATGATTTAAAAGGTTTTTCAACACTGTTATAGCTGTGACTCAGCTTAATAAAATAATCCACATCATCGAATCACCCCTACACTACGGCCAAGGATATTCTTTAGTATCACGACCACAATTATCCATGCACTACGGGCCAAGAATATTTGAGTATTCATTAATGGTCATGATCATGCCAACAACTGTCCATCAATGCACTACGGGCCAATGAGGACTTTTACCACATCATTTGTAACATTACGGTCATGATTATACCGAATAATCCCTGGTCATAATCATACCAAGTCCATCTATGCACTACAGGCCACAGATGACTTTCAACATTTTATAAACATGAGAATGATGACAATGATATAAGAATTCAATAAAACAAGTTCAAGAATTAATTTATCCAAGAATTAACAACTTCCAAATTGTCAATATGATACTGCTTTGTGGAGTAAAATTCAAGAATTCTTAGAAGAATATTTCCATGAAAAGATACTAGATGAAGCGCAAATATCAAAGATATTCCACTAATTTCATGGAGTATAGAAGTCAAAGTTTTAACCAACTGAGTATAATAAAGAATAAAATAACAAAAGAAATCACCATGCATGCGATTGACGGCACAGACAAGTTATTCCAACAGAATAATAAATAATGGAACCAGGTCCGGCGTAAAACGCACAGACATGATATTTCAACAGAATAATAATAAAGACGGAACCAGATCCGGTGTAAAACACACAGACAGGATGTTTCAACAGAATAATAATAAAGACGGAACCAGGTCCGGTGTAAAACACACAGACATGATGTTCCAACAGAATAATAATAAAGACGGAACTAGGTCCGATGTAAAACACACAGACAGGATGTTCCAACAGAATAATAGAAGAATGTCACCAAGTATAGGGTAGACAGCGTATACAGGTTATTCCAACAGAATAATAAATAATAGAATAACAGAAGTTCTCTTCATGAATACAAAAGAAATAATACCCCTTACCGTTTTAAAGAAGAACTGAAATAAAGAAGTAGTTAAGTAGCAGAATACTTTTCTTCTTTCTCTCAATAGTTTCTCTCTTTAGAGTTCAGTGAATTCGTAAGAAAATAATGAAGGAATGAGCTTCTATTTATAGGAAAATAGAATGCATAGTAACTAATCCATGAACGGTCCAGATTGATTTACTTTAATCTGACGGTCCATATTTAAAGAAAAATCATTTAAATAAAATATAATATATTCTATTTATAGAATAACTTTAATAAAGTATTCTGTTTTATATAAAAAGATGTTTCTGTTTTATTACGTTAATAATACGAATAAAACAAAACTTCATTATCGCTAAATAATTCATATTATTAATTGACAATAATTGAATCAAACTGAGTGACTTCTTACATAAGCATTAATAATCAATACCGTGTGCTACTATGCAACCACACGTATTACTGTACTTTTACTACCGAGTAGTTCAACAGTATCAACGGTAAAACTTCCGCCGTTATTTTTTAATAGAATATTTTTGTCGTTTTCTCAATCCGACAATAATTCTATTGTGGGATCCACCAATAATTGTACCGTCGTACAGATATTTCTTGACAAAAAGAATATTTCCCGACCAAACGAATATTTTATAACAACTTGCTTACTTTGCAAAATTTATAAATATTACCCCCAACTATAACATTATATCAATTTTACTCCATAATATTTAAAAATAATATTTATAGAAAATTCATCTTTATTCAAAAAGTTGGGGTTTTACAATATATATGTAAACAAATATTCATATAAATATTTATAAATTTATCTCTAAATATTCATATAAATATTTATAAAAAATATTCATATCTAAAGTTTAGATAAAATGTTTATAAATTTATAAATAAATATTTGTTTATAAATTTTAATGATAAATTTATATGAATATTTGTTTATAAATATTTATATGAATATTTAGAGATAAATTTATATATATATATATATATATATATATATATATATATTCATAGTTACGTTATATAAATATTCATAGTTACTTTATATATATTTAGTTTAATGTAGAGATTTAAGATGGGTATCTATATATATAGATGATAATAAAATTTATCTAATACACAAAAAATATTAAATAAGAAGCAAAATATCACAACTAGGTTTTGAATCTAAGACCTATGGGTTATTGGGCCATTAAGTTACCACTGAGCCATTCTAATTTATTAGTTAACTAAACTAGCGCCATAACTTGTAGTCTCCAATATTTTTAAATTTATTCTACTGATATGTATATATATATATATATATATATATATATATGTAAATAAATATACATATAAATATTTATAAATTTATCTCTAAATATTCATATAAATATTTATAAAAAATATTCATATCTAAATATTAGATGAAATCCAATGACAACCGATATACCCGTGTCATCCAATGTTGCGATCAACGGTATAGATTATGGTTGTTGAAATAGCACCCGTGACAACCGATTGCCAAGCATGTTAGTTCCGGGCCTCCGACCCAAATAAATCCAACCTCATCAAACCTGATTATTATATCTATGCTTCCAATGTTTCCTATTTATAGATAGAAATAGGATATACTTACAAGTATTCCCTCACTCCGAGAATTAAAATGATGATTGATTTTATGCGAATTTAAAAAAAATGTCAAATGATAAAATTATTCATATTTAAATTCTATCTAATTGCATATTTTTCTATACATGACTAGTGATATTATGTAAATATTTATAAATAATAAAAATATGACATTTAATACTAAGGATATTACGTACAAATTATTATAAAAAACTGATTATTTATTATAAGTAAATATTTAACTCGAGATTACATAAAATAATAAGAACTTTTATTCTTAGACGGAGGGAGTAACTTAAATCATGAACATATTTTTAAGTCTAAAAATAAAACATAAAAAGAAAAACAATAATGGTATACCCCTAGCTATTCCTAGTTCTCATTTTATCTTTTTTCCAAATATATTATAAAATTAAAGTATAATACTATCAGTTCTAAGAGAAAACATAAAAGATGAATTTTTTTTTTTATGTTTTATGAACTAAAACAGAATAAAGTTATTTAAAAATGACTTATAAGTCATTCCTAATAAGTTAGTTTGACCCATATTAATGTAATATCAATTTTATCCCTATTTTATTTAATTTTTTTTTAAATAAAATAAATTTGTAAAAAAGAAGAGTAAGATGAAACGTCACTTTAATTGGCGTTAGAATTTTTATTTTTATTTTTTTTATAGCTGAAGTCTTATATACTTTTTAATTTATAATATACTACAATTAAAGTTGTAATGTAATTAATATTGTAATAGAAATTTTATTCTTAATAATAATTTTTAAGTAATTTAAAATATTAATTGTATTTATTAAAATATTAAGTTACAATAATTTAAAATTTAAAATGTTATAAATTGATACTCCTTCCTTCCCAAATTAATTGCTCAGTTTTGACTTTATTAAGTCAAATTGACTATTTTTAGAATTAATAATTAAGCATATATAAATATATTTTTAAAATTATAAAAATTAGGATTAGTAATAAATTGTATATACTTTCTTTTGCTTATAATCTCTTCACCTATATTTTAGAAAAAATAGTAAAAAAATTAGTTTTAAAAATGGTCAATTTGACTTTAAAAAGTTAAAACAAAGCAATTAATTTGGGACGGAGGAAGTAGTAAATAAAATTATAATAATTATGACTCTTTTTATGGAACAAATTACAAACGTTAAAATATTACTTTTTGATTCTACAAAAGAGTTATATTTCAATTTGTTATAATTAATTTATAATATCCTAAAATTTAAATTTAGATTTATCTTTAATTTTTGAAATAATAATTTTACATATAAAATGTTATCAAACTCTTATTTTTTTGGGAACAGAGTACTGAGTTGTGTTCGTGCGTTGTTTGGAAAGCATAGAATAGAGATCAACTAGATACAAACCCCCGCGTTACGGCGGGATTATTCAAATTTTTAATAATGAATGTGTGCGTACAATTAATAAATTAAAATATAATAAGAAAATAGTATATTATTGTGCGACGATCAAATTTTACACAGAAAAATAAATGAATATACATTATAGGGGGTAGTAGTGAGAGTTTACTAGTTTGTGCATTACATTCTAAGTATATGACTATTACTTTTAAGCTAGTGGCAAATTAAGTGATAATCTCAAATACAAATGCAATAATCTCAAATTTTAGCACATAATATCTAAAAATTTAGAAAATAGGCAAACCAATGAAATAATTTCATCCGCTTCTGGGTTATGTTTCGCACTCCTGCATATAGCTATAACTTGTAAGTAATAATATGTGTATATAATAGAAGAAAGACATAGAGACAAAACGAAAAAAAAGAGGAAAATTGACCGTGAAGAAGAAGAAGAAGCCATGGTTGCTATTTAGTTATGAGAATAAATAATTAGCCTGATTAATATACGTATATATATATATATATATATATATATATATATATATATATGTGTGTGTGTGTGTGTGTGTGTGTGTGTGTGTGTGTGTGTGTGTGTGTGTGTGTGTGTGTGTGTGTGTGTGTGTGTGTATGTATATGCATGGAGAATTAGGTCAAGTGATCATTAATATTATTTCAAACTCTAATCAGTTAGGAAGTTTTATTCATATAAAATTTTTCTCATTGGTTGTTAAAGAGATTAAATTCTACTTAGTTTGTTATTATTTATTCATAATTTAAAAAAGTATATGATATAATTAAGATAATTGGTTTGTTATTATTTTTCCATAATTTAAAAAAGGATAAGATATAAATAAGATAATTGGGACATAATTAAAATTATTTAATATGGACTTGTGTTGAATTTGTAGAATGATATATGTCAATATATGGTGCCATGTACTGTGATTTAGTATATATAATAGATTGGGTTTAACCTCTCTTCCTTAGCCCAAATTTGATGTTTCAATTAGAGAGGAGATGGGTTAGCTAGGTTTCTTCTCTATCTATCTGGGTTTCTCTTCTCTCCTTAGGAATCGACTATAAGTTTGATATGGTCTTGGTTCAGAACAAAGGAACCCAAGAAATCGACCATGACTAAGATCTATTTTTTAAAGATGGAAATCGGTGGAAGGAGAGAGGCTGGTACTGAGAAGTTTTTGAAGCACAAGGAGACTGGAAAAGTTCGTCTGGTTATGCGCCATTCCAAAACTCTTAAGATCTATGGTAATCATCTCGGTATTTAGTAGGGTTGTCCTGTGATTCAATCCAGTTCTATATTGTAACGACCCCAAAATAGGTCCATTCCATCCAACCTATTCTGAGTCGCCAAATACATGGTACAGAAAACAACTGTAACTTTATTACAACAATTGTCGTGCAAAATACAACAACACATATGCTGTGAGTTTGGATACAAATATATACCAAATGTGACTCATGTTCCAACCGTGGACATCACCTCACAATGACACCTTACATAAAGGTATAGTCAAAAACTGTTTTGGAAATTAGAATCTTTGGGAAGTGCTCAAGGAAACCTTCGTACATGGGAGGCCATGCGTCTAGGTTGTGATAGATATCATATGGCCACAGAATTATCCTTGGTTTACCCAATAGACCCCAAAGAAAAACGAGAAGATTACTATCATATTCTTCCCAATGGCGAGTCTTCTCTTGACATATCATTATCTCTACTGTCTCTAATTGAGAATTATACTTTAAACAAACACCAAGATTATATAGGTAGTGCTCGTATATATACTCAGCAAGTGGATGAGCACATCCCTGTCTTATGATGACACGAGGTTGTATGTCGTTAGACATCTTGTATGATAGTAGCAAACCACCCTTCCAACGTTGGGTACACCTTACCCTTTTGGATTCACCAAATATAACTACTAAATGAACTTTTCTATACTGCTTCGGGAGAACATCCACAGCTAGAGACCACCGTTCTATTTCCCCGTTACCCTCGCTCGACCCAGCTACACTCTTATTACCTGAAAGGAATTGTGAAGCAAAAGGGTGAGCACAACTAGCTCAGTAAAGAATATCATGACTAAAGATAATTAAATTATCAATAGCCTTCATCAATAATAAATCAGAGATTTAGAACATATGGTAAATGATAAAAATTTCAACCATAGTTGCAGCGGAACGAGCAATCCATTAGAAGAGTCAAATAGACTATAAAGTCTATTATTTTCTCCATGTTAAAAATCCACCAACAATGTTTTATCCCTGTAACATCAATCAACAATTCTGGTCCACAATCATATGAATAACTTATAATTATAACTGTAGTTCTAAATTCCTCTTCTCATCCAGGACGAAGATAATTTTCATCACCTATCTTTACCTAAAACATCAAAGATCATGGTTACACCAAATCACATTTCCTGTTCATAATCATACTAATAACTTCATCTTTGCACTACGGCCAAAGATATTCATTTGTATCACCAGTTGGTCATGTTTATCTCAACATCTGTTCATCTTTGCACTATTGGCCAAAGATATTCAACAACATATCATCTTTGCACTACGGGCCAAAGATATTCATCAACAATTCATCTTTGCACTACAGGCCAAAGATATTAATATCTCAAAGAAATATATAATCATTTAAGAATTTATGTAAACAATAATTATAACCATGTTGATCATTTCACCTTTGCACTTAAGCTAAAGATATTCACTTATAAATTCAATGGTCAGGATCATACCAGTCAACAATTCAACTTTGCACTACTGGCCAAAGAGAACACATAGTCATGATCATACCAAAAATCTACCCATCTTTACACTCAAGTCAAAGAGAAATATCATCATTAGGGTTATAAAAATGTTATATATGATAATAAAATCAATATAATCAACATATAAATTTAATCTCAAGAGTAATATTCATAAATCAACTATAATTTGGTTAGAAAAAGAAACCAATTTTGTCGTGAATAGTAACTCGTGAATAGTAACTCGTGAATAGTAACCCCGACTCAAAAAGGTAGAAATTCCACAATAAAATCTATACCAATATTTCGGTATAATGATATTGAAAGAATAACATTTCTTAAGCTTATAAACAATTTATTTAAATTGTTTACACTTTACTAATTAATGCATTTAATCATCATAAAATGTCAACTCTTAAGATTTCATCATCAATAGCCAAAACCCTCATCAAAAATTTGCACATACCTCATATAGGATTCTCAAGCTATAAAATCATATTTTCCAATTTTCTTACTTCACATAACATATTTAATTCATTTACTCATAACTAGTACATTTTCATAAAAATACCAAATCAGTTCCAAAAATATTTCTTTTCTGGAATTTAGCATAATATAGTCCCATAGTGAACATATATTTTTCTCAGAATTTTTAAAAGTCATTTACTATTTTTCATATGGTCAAAACAGCCGAATATTTAGACATTTATCAAAAATTGTACTTTTATCCAAAAATTCTGAAATTAACAGAGTATACTTCCATCATATACATGTACTCCCAATAAAAATTTCATTAATTTTGGAGTTAACCACAAGAAATTATAAGCAGTTACTTTTAAAATAGTCTTTTCTCATAAAATTCATAACTCTAAATCTATACATCCAAAAATCACCATTTTTGGACACAATCAATAAAACTCATCAAAATATCATCTCAAATTTTTCCATAATTTTTGAAGATCAGAAAAATTACGAAACTGAAAATCATAACAACCCTTAAAATCCATTACTATCCCTTACCTCAAAAGAGCAGTACTTCTGATTGGATATCGGATATGACGCTGAAGGAAACTCGCACTGATGAATAGCAACTCACCAAGTATCTAAATACTCACAAAATACACTCAATAATCTAGAGAGAAAAAGAGAGAAAGCTTATGTTTCTGGTGTGATTTTCAATTCTAACTTAGCCCTCTATTTATAGGAAAATTTTGGTAGGTTTGACCTGCAACCTGATGGCTTTACCTGCTACTATTCCCATCCACCACATTTGAAATATAATTCAGCACATTTCTTCACCAACCACAAGTGGGGCCCACCAATTCTAGAATTTTCCACCAAAAATGATTTATAACCTGATTTCCGAATCAGCCACCTCTTAAAATTCATAACAAATCATACGTTCATTTTTAACGGTTCAAAATTTATGGACATATACTCAACTTATATATGTATAACATATTCAAAAATTACCACGATCCAACGGTCGGATTAAAAATTATAACCCCCGCAAAATATCTCAAAAACCCTGATTTTTAATACCTCCATTCCGATAAAAATACTGATAAAAACCTCAACATTAACTCCTTCATTTTTAACCACAAAAATATATCCTCCATTTATATCCACATAATATAAATATTTCCTTATCATATGAATCAATAATTAATTATTCACAAATAATATTACAGAATCACATTTATGACAACCAGGCCGTTCCCAGGAAAGAGGGGGCTTTCCAATAAGAATTTTTCCTTACTGGCGCGCAATTAAATGACCAAACCTCTCCTTAGACAGAACTTTCTAGACATTGCCAATAATGTTATCTAATAATACTATTCAAATAATATGAATTATTGATCTGATAATGGGAAATACTGTGCAGCAACAATTATTGAACAACAATAATACAAAATTTCAACGTAGCAATTATTGAATCAATAAAATAAAATATTGAACAGTAATTACTGTAACAATTATTGAGTAGTGCTTTCTTACGTAAGAATCAATAATTTCAAAAATACTATGCAATACCGTGTGCTACTGTGCAATAATGCGTATTACTGTATTTTAACCACCGGGTATTCCAACAGTGTTAACGGTAACAACTACGCCGTTATTTGTAAAAACTCAAATTTGTCATTTTCTTCACCCGACAGTTATTCTGTTATGGGGCCCACAAATAGCTGCGCCGTCGTACGAATATTCCCCGACAGAAAGAATATTCCACGACCAAACGAATATTCCCCGACAACAATGATTATTTTATAACCACTTGCTTATTTTAAAAAAAAATTCATATTTCACCCATAACTTTAAACTTTTATCAATTTAACCATTTACTAAATAGAAAAATTGAATAATTTTATTTCATAAAATTCGGGGTCTTACATATATGATTTTTTATGATACAGAGATGTGACGCCAACAACAACATAGTTTAATTAATTAGTTTTCCCCCCTCCCCTCTCCTATGTGTTTGACAAATGTTCATAGATTCCTTTTTTTACATAAATATCTTTAATTTGATTTTAGGTAGCACTTAACATGTGGATATTAATTTTTACGCATTACAGCTATGCAGAGCCAACTAGTGTGCAGTGGGTGTAGAACCATTCTTCTTTATCCTAGAGGAGCTGCAAATGTTTGTTGTGTAGTGTGCAATGTTATTACTTCGGTTCCACCCCCTAGTATCACCTATCACTTATTTTCAATATAATTCTTAATAAGAAAGCACTTACTGTTTGTAGGTGATCTACAAACTATGTGTTTCCAGGTCATCCTGTATAAATGTTATGAAGAAGGGGATTGTGTTTTCAAGTGGGTGCACATTAGGATTATGGTCCTTTGTTTTGACTAGTTATAGAAAATGCCTGCAGTAAACATGGATTGACTTGTACAGTTGTACTATTATGTCTACTTGATAGAATTAGGCCAATGCCAAAGATTAGGAATTAGGACGGTCATTGGGTGTGATCTTATCAGTCTACAGATTTGGATTAAATCGTTTTAGGATTCCATTTAAGTGATTGATTAAGATCTAAGATTCATATTTAAATAGTAGTATAACTGGATGAGACATGGTTCAGCTTGATTGATCCGATTCTGGATGTTAATATCTTGCTTATTTTAGAAAAGCAATACCTTAGGTTTCATAAATAAATTGAATTTGTTTTTCCTGGTTTGTAATTTAATGTCTACTCAGTTATAATGGCTTAAAGTCCAATCTGAACTTGAATCTCAAAGTTAATTACTGGTCCAAATCGGGTTTGGCAAGATCATCACTGAATTCTCTCCTTAACATCCCTACTTAAGTGACTTGTTTAATGATTGCAGTGGAGTGTAATAGTGAATGTGAGTTGACGTCATTCTCTTTAGCTATGTTTGTTCATGGTTATTCATCAATGTGATGCATTTTATGTATACAATGCTTATTCTTTGAGCAGTGAATATTCAGTTATTCTATTTTTGTATGCTGTATCACCCATGTCATTGCAAAACCTGCAGGAATGGAAATGTCCCAACTAATATGTGGAGGTTTTCGTACATTTCTTTTACCCGTGGAGCTTCAAGCGTGAGATGCTCCTGCTGTCACATAGTGAATCTTGTGCCAGGTACAAATTTACGAGGAGTGTTTTCCTTAAGGTGTTAAGATAATGTTCTTGACATGTATTGTTGAGATCCATGACTAGAACATCATGTTGTGGTCTACTAGAATATTTAATGTTAATGACTTTCTGTCTTCCTTATTCTGCATTCCTACGTTACACCATGGCTTATAGTAGTTGCCTTTTGTGCTTATTCCTTCCTTTCTTTTTCATCTTAGTTCATCGACTAAAGAATTTGGGTTTTCTTTTTGTATATACATAGCATCAAGCCAGATTGATCATGTCAACTGTGGATCTGGAAACTGGGTCTAATCAGAATCTTGTTAAGGTAAGATGGGTATGTGCTAATTTGTGTTTTTAAGTTGTTTTCAACAAACCATTTGATTTTACTGATCGAATATTTGTTGTTTTTTTTGTTGCAGAAAGAATCTTGGATAACAGTTTTGACATTGGCTTATCAGAGTTTGGGTGTTGTTTATGGAGATTTGAGCACATCCCCTTTATATGTATACAAGAGCACATTTGCTGAAGACATTGATCACTCAGAAACAAATGAAGAAATCTATGGGGTTCTATCTTTTGTTTTTTGGACTCTCACATTAGTTCTTCTTCTCAAATATGTATTTATTGTGCTCAGAGCTGATGAAAATGGGGAAGGAGGCACATTTGCTCTGTATTCACTACTCTGCAGGCATGCCAGAGTGAGATCACTGCCTAATTGCCAATTAGCAGATGAAGAATTATCATCCTACAAAAAGGAAATCACTGGTCCAGACCCAACTAAATTTGGGTCGAGGCTAAAATCCACTTTGGAGAAGCATAGAGTGTTGCAGAGATTTTTGCTTGTATTAGCTCTGATTGGAGCTTGTACGGTGATGGTATTCTAACACCGGCTATTTCTGGTATGTCATTAAATTCCTTTTAGGGGGTTTTGTATTGGCTAGATTTAGATACTGAACTGGTTAATTTTTTGTGACCAATCGTGTAGTGTTTTCTGCTGTGTCTGGTGTCGAACTGGCTATGCCCAAAGAGCACCACAAATGTAAGATTCTTTACCTTCTCCCATTTAACGATTAGGATATATCTTAGTATTTGTCAGTTTGTGTATGTCTGTCTTCAATACAAGTATATTGGTGGATCTTGGCCAAAAAAATTGAATACTTTTGGTAGTATTGTTCTTGAGCTTTTGGAATACTTTTTTTTAGGGAAACCCCTATACTTGAACTGTTGTCATTTTTCTTTATTTATGTGTTTCCTCCTGTGAAAGTCTATATTATTTATCCTTGTGGGTACCAAATATTTGCGATTTTCATTTCACAACTTTATTTCAGTCTGTATGTTAAGACCCCTAACAATCTCCCACAATTGTTGGGCACATAATGACATAAATACTGAACCCCTTTAAATATGTCATGAAATTGTCTATTTGGGAGCACGTGTACATAACTTTGTAATGAAGTTATGCTGCCACCTGGGAACAATAAATATTGGTGATGCACTTATTGCATCGTAAATCAACCACCACCAAACTAACAAGATTGTCAGTCTACGTGCAATTATAATAATGCAATTCTGCATAGTAAGTGGAGAATTTATACGAATAAGCGTCAGAAGGCAATGCTTCTCGATCATCATTCCTGATCAAAACTGTGGCCACTTTTGAATTAGTGGTATTGAATCAAGTCCTTGCTGGCATCTTTCATGGTAAATACCCGTAGCTTCTTTGTTGTGCTTTTGGGATTTTAGCCCTCATTTCAACAAAAAAAGAGTAGCTGAAGTTTAAGTTGCAGAGGTGTCATATGGAAGAAATTCAATCAAGTTATCCATGATATATTATTGGCAACCATCATCACTACCTTATATTTGTTGAAATTGATGCTTGCTACTCTAAGATGAGTCTGATACATGACTGTAATTGCTGATCTTGTCCATGTGTTTAGAAACCTGCAACACTTATCTTTTTCAATGATTACATATGTTTTCCTACTAATTTTACAATTAAACCAATGTTGAATGTATCTATTGGTTGAAAGGATAGATTTTCTTGTATCAGAAGAACTGCTTATATATGGTCTAATAGTAGCTTCTAAGTTCAAATTCTTTTGACAAAATAAGTGTTCATCTATTGGTAGCATAAAATCATATTTGATTTCTCCTTTTCTCCCACTGAAAAACTTGAAATAGGAACTCTTCTATTACAGGTCAATTCTGAGATAGTTTGAGTAATGCAGCATATGACCCTGTTGCAGGCATTCAATATTCTGCGGTACGAGATTGGACAGAGATATGTTTCGCACTATGATGCATTTGACCCAGCTGAGTATGGTCCATTAAAGAGTCAAAAGGTATATTATCTGAGCATCTAAATTGGGTAAAATAATAGGAAATCACTTTTATTTTCTTCTTATTGGAATGGCTGATAGTGAGGAGTACTGAATTATGACAATCTTCTATATTTTACCATATGGATCTCACATTGATACAAGACAACATTGTAGAAAACGCAAAAAAGGAAATTCACAAATACAAAGAGGGGCTATGATCTCGTTTCTTCCTTCATTTTTTTTCCTAGCCATCATGGTAGTGATGGATACTAGTGTGTGTTTATCTGGAACTATGCAAAAAGTTCTAGAAAAGGCAACCAATAGATCTCACTTTCACGATTCCTATGTTATGCATTTTCATTTTTAAAATCTTTAATTGTTATTATCTCAAAGATAAATGCAATAAGGCCACCATATTGAATTATATTGAAGATCGAACAAGCATGCATGTACTCAACCTTGACCAGGACACAAACACTCTCTCCATATTACATGTACCGATTTCTGAAGAAAACCCAAAGAGGAGGGTGGATGTCCTTGGGTGGAATCTTGCTTTCCATAACAGGCAAGTTACTATATATATGGTGGTGATCTTTTAGATACTAAATCCTATACTTTATCCATTCCTGAGACATAATTTTTCTTTCAAGCTCAGAAGCTATGTTTGCTGATTTGGGACACTTTACGCAATTGTCAATAAAGGTACTACATTTGGTCCCTTTCTAGTTTGGAACTACTTGTCATGTGATATAGTTCAAACATTATCTTTTTGTGATAAATGTTTTGGTTCTAGAAATGAAGCTTGGGCTGAGCAGGTTATTTCAACATTATAACTAGCCAGATTAAGAAATTGGGTGGCAACACAAGTTTAGAAATTATCTTTATGCCATAAAAGTTTATTTATATTATATTTTGCTGCCATTATAGTGCTAATATTGAAGAACCAAACTGAGGTTAATATTGAGCTTGATGCTAAATACATCTTGCGGTGAATATTTATTCTACCATATAAACTGTAATATATGCTAGTTTTTGATAGGCACATATAATGTGGCAATGTTCTTTCTTATCTGTACGTTTTTTCCACCCTATAATATGTTTTGGTAGTCATGGTTTTTGTATAATCTGTTACGTTTCAGGCTCATGAAGGAAGAAGATTTCATTCTCGGAGCACCTAAATATGAAATGACACCAGTTGTATGTGCAATTTCACTATACTTCCAACTCCCCATTTATTTTCTTGTTCTTTTTCTATTCTGTCTCAAAATTTGGAAAATGTGGATACATAAAACTTTTTAAATTATAAGTGGCCTAGGATTTTAGCCTATGTATGTTGCATGCTTTTTGAAGATAACCCATCCCCTTATTAAATTGAAAGCAATGATGGGAAATATTTTTGGCAATGGAAAGGGGAGTACTTGTTCTAACTTGTGCTATAACCAGGTTGGAGAGTGATTATGAATTGATGTTCCAACCATATTTATTGTTTAGTCACTCTAATTGAACAAGAAATTGGTGGTATTCTAAAGTATTATGAAATAGGAGCCAAGCCTTGACATTGTACCACGTAGCAACTCTATTGTCTTTTTGTATTGATTTTGGCACTAAGCGTTTCTGGTGACCTATTTGCTTCATTTTTCTGACTTGCTATTATTTTTACATGTGCAGGAAGACTGCTTCTACGACCTACCTTACAATACTGGGTATCAAATTTTCGTGCTACGTTTACGGAAGATAAGGGACGAAATTATGAAGTGTACTCTCTCTATATATGTAGATATATACTTTGATTGAAGAACTGTGGTAGCTTTAGATGGTTAATTGTAAAGATAATGAATGGTTATGTAGTGGATATTTTTATTAAGTTAATAATATTTTAGTTTTTTTTTATTTTTGTCATTATTTGCTATGGGGACATTGAGCCAGCCAGGTACACAAAAAGAATGTCAAATTTTGATTTGGCAACAATATAATTTGTTACCAAAGCATTAAACAAGTTTTAATATAACAATAATTTTTTATACATTTAGCAACAAATTTTCGTTGCTAATGGCATTAAAAATATAATATTTGACAACGAAAAATTAACCTAATAACAACGGAGATGATATTGTTGCTAATACTAAAATAAAAGGTAATATTTTTTATCGTTGCAAATCATATCAACTTTCGTTGCACATATAAAGAAATGGCAACATATAATATCGTTGCTAATCGACGACTTTCGTTGCTATTGAAAAATTACTAGCAACAAATATTTTCGTTGCTGATTTAGCATAATGTCATTGCCAAATAATATAATCAGCAACGAAAATTGTTGCTAAAAAGCATGATAGTTGCAAAAAAAATTACTAGCAACAAATATTTTCATAATTTACTGCAACGAAAAATATCGTTGCAAAATGGTGTCAATTGCAACGAAAATGCATGATAGTTGCAAAAAAAAAAGTTCATTTCGTTGCCAATTAGCAGGCTTTTGCAACGAAATGGGGTTTTTAGCAACGACATTATAATTATTCTGCAACAATACATTTTGTTGCTAAAGGATCGATGTCTCTGTACGAAAGCCAAATTTCGTTGCAAAATGTATTACTTTTGGCAACGAAAAAAATACGTTTTTTGCGGAACAATTAGCAACGCTCATTGCGCAACGAAAGACGCAACGACAGTAAAGTCGTTACCAAAACCCTTTAGCAACGAAAATCGGTTGTTGCTGAAGCCCCATTTTTTTGTAGTGAGGGGTCATGTTTGACCACCATTAATTTCTTGTGTAATCATGATCTGAGCTAACTAAGACACTGACATTATAGTATTGTTATAACACTACAAGATCCAACTATCATCTAAGTCATAACACATCACAACAAGGAGATCTAAGCCATCAAAGTGGCTGTCAGAGACTGTTCTTCATTTCTGGGTTACCCAGAATGAAGAACAGCTCGAGGGTCTTACTTTGGGCCTCCACTACATGCTATGCTTGTAATGTTTTTATGATCTTAAGCTTCCAGTGTGTAGAAAATATGTAGGTGTACAGATCTATTACATAACATCATCATAACAACATCACAAACGCTAGATCTAACCCGGTCAAACCATGTCAGAAGTCACGATTTAAGTTTTCTGGGTTACCCAGAAAACTCATTTCGTGAACTTCTTGCTTAGTTTGACCGTCTACTGCTGGAAATCGGTTTATTTTTTTGGCGTTCTAAGAGCATGAATAAGTAGTATATATAACAAACTACAATCTAGTTACAACAACAGAATCAAAACAACATCACACGGACAGATCTAGACGCTTGAAACCATTGTCAGACTCGGATAATGAGTTTCTGGGTTACCCAAAAACCCGTTGGTCATGCTTGGTCAACGTGGTTTGACGATTAATAACATAAAATTCACACATTATCTAAGCATGATTTCAAGTCCAGATTAAAGCCCTTACAACATACTACATGTTCAAACATTTAAACAACAAAAATGATAACCAAATAAAGAGCTATGTGGTCTGACATTCGGTTGTCAGACCACTTTTGAAAATTTCCAAGATTTTCTAGAAACTTAGATTCGAGCATATAAACATTATGGATCCACTATTTAGCAACCCAGATCGCTGATTCACACCTTATATAACATATTTAAACATTTAAACATAACATCTAACATATCATACAAGATTGAAAATTTGGTTTAGGCTTATACCTTTCTATGATCAATTCTTGAATCTGACTTTCTGATATGCTAGAAGTGATAGTGGGGCTTGATTAGGGACTGGTCTAGCAAGATATTTTCGGAGGTTTTGAGTTGAGAGGGTCTTGGTTGAGTGTTGTAAGTAAAATGAGCTAATTTATGCAACTTCTCTCTCCTTGATCTTATATAATACTTGAATCTAATGTACTTGTGATGCAAGATGGCTGAGATTTTTGGTTTATAGGCACATGGCTAGGTTGAGTTGGTTTACCAACTAAAGTTATGGCAAGTTTTACAAGTTATCTATTAAATAATACAAGAAGGGCAATTTGGTCATTTGGTGTTTACTTTTAGTGGCAAAGTTGTCAATTCTTTTCTAATCCTTAGGGTTTGACCCTTAGGGTTTAACCCTAAGGTTTCCTAAACTCATAATCTAGATTTGTGTAATAAGGGAAAAATGGGAATCTTAGTTTCTAGAAATGTGAATTAGGGTTCCCTAATTGAATTAGGTTTCCTAATCACTTTAGACTTGTAAAATAGGCTTTATAAAATACTAATTACTATTAAGCTTGCTAAATTAATAATTAGGGTTTATAACTTAGCAATTAGGGTTCTAATATTGTAATTAGGATTTCTAAATATTGATTAGGGTTTACCTAATTAACATTAAACATATAAAGGTCATTAACTACATAACACATAACTTAACAAGTCTTACAGTCATAGATGACTCTATACTATAGTTTATCAATAATGCTAGGATTTTGTACTGTTTCTCCATAACTGTTCCACAAATTACATTACACACATATCTGACATGTTTATATTACTGAAATATAAATAATATTATATTATTATTCTCATTCCTTATTCAAAATCCAGATTTAGGGTTTTAAATTTATATCTGACATAACCTTCACACATACCATTATTAATTAAGTTAAAATAATTAACTTAACTAATATAATAAAATACATATTATAATAATCATATCATGTATACAATAATTATATTTTCATGGAAATTAGATAAAAAGTATTTTATTACAAAATTAATTTATTATAAGAATATCATCTATAACGATCAATAATTCTTAAAAGAATTTATTTATAATTATTCATCGAATAAATAATTTTATTTATCACATATATACATATGTTTTACTTTGCACATATTCCCACGTTTATGTATATAAAAAAAATTATTCGCAATTTTTTTTATTGAAAATATTGGGTTATTACAGTTCCTTAATATTCTCACGTGGAAGTAATATTTGTAGGAACATTGTCACATAAAATGTCAAGTAATCTAAAATTTATTTTAAGTGATAAGCATAATATTGTGAAGTGAAATTATTCAATGAGATTTCAATTATTTAAAAGTGTGGGGGTGATTCTTTAAGATTTTTATTTATGGACTAAATTTGACTTCTGAACTATTTGAAGCATAGTTTTATTTATGTAAAAATTGTAAGGCTTGTAAATATCTTGTTGTGAGATTCAGTTTGATTGTGTGGTCCTATGAATTGAATGTCTTTGAAATAGAAACTTTTGAATAATATTGAAGTGTGAACTTATTTCACTTAATTAATTATCTAAGGCTCTACAAAGTTATAAACTGAACCTAGAAAGAACAATATTGATTTGGTGAAGGAAATTAATATAATAATTTGGTAAATAAAATACCTATTTTATTTTCCTAATATGATCCAAAATATTTATTGTGATTTAGTTCAATAGTGAGATTGAAACTAAGTTATAAATATTAAAGTGGATACATATTTGGTGATAATATGTGCATATTAACCTTGAGATTCTATCGGATATAGAATTATTTGTGAAACCCCGGATTTTATGAATAAAGATTTAATTTTTTTGAAATATTTTTTAAAATATTATGGTGTAAATTTGAGATAATATTATAGTTGTGGGTAGTATTTATAAATTTTATAAAGTATGCAAGTTGTTGTATTATATTCGATTGGTTGGGGAATATTATTTTTGTCGGAGAATATTCATACGACGGCACAATTATTGGTGGACCCCATAATAGAATTATTGTCGGATTGAGAAAACGATAAAAATATTTTATGAAAGTAATGGCGGAAGTTTTACCGTTAATACTATTGAACTACTCAGTAGTAAAAGTACAGTAATACGTGTGGTTGCATAGTAGCACACAGTTTTGATTATTGAGGCTTACGTGATAAGTCACTCAGTTTTGTTTTATTAGTATTATTAACGTAATAAAACAGAAAAACTTTTTATATAAAACAGAATATTTTTATAAAGTTATTCGTTTTATTAGGCTAATAGTAAAATCTTTTTATATAAAACAGAATACTTTTATAAAGTTATTCGTTTTATTAGACAATAATTAGAATATATTATATTTTATTATGCATAGTGTTGCATAGTGTCTGCATAGTATTTTGTATAGTAAAATTTTTTTATATAAAACAAAATACTTTTATAAAGTTGTTCGTTTTATTAGATTATAAATAGAATATATTATATTTTATTTAAAAAATTTTGCTTTAAATCTGGACCGTCCGTTTAAAGTAAATCAATCTGGACCATTCATGAATTAATTACTATGCACTCCATTCTCCTATAAATAGAAGCTCATTCCTTCATTATTTCTTACGAATTCACTGAAACTCTAGAGAGAGAAACTATAGAGAGAGTTCTTCTTCTATAATCTTGAGCGTATTTCTTTAGAGTTTAAGAAAGCTTTGAGCATAGTGCAAGTTTTCTTCGAGTATATCCTTGCCCTACCCGTCGGAGTACTCTTCTTTCAAAGGTAAGAGATATTATTTGTTATACTCGTAAGGAGTATTACTTCTTTCGTATTCATGAAGAGAACTTCTGTTTTTCCATTCTTTATTATTTTGTTGGAATAACCTGTATACGTGGACTACCCTATACTTGGTGAAATTCTTCTGTCATTCCATTCTTTATCATTATGTTGGAATAACCTGTCTATGCTAAGTATCGCATACATGGTGAAATTCTTTTGTTATTTCATTCCTTATTATTCTGTTAGAATAATCTGTTTATGCGAAGTACCGCATACATGGTGAAATTCTTCTAATATTCCGTTCTTTATTATTCTATAGGAATATCCTGTCTGTGCGTTTACGCCGGACCTGGTTCCATTATTTATTATTCTGTCAGAATATCCTGTCTGTGCGTTTACGCCGGACCTGGTTCCATTATTTATTATTCTGTCGGAATATCCTGTCGGTGCGTTTACGCATGACCTGGTTCCGTTATTTATTATTCTGTTGGAATAACCTGCCTGTGCGGTCTATCGCATGTATGGTGATTTCTTTTGTTATTCCATTCTTTATTATACTCAGCTGGTTAAAACTTTGACTTCTATACTCCATGAAATTAGTGGAATATCCTTGATATTTGTGCTTCATCCAGTATCTTTTCATAGAAATATTCTTCTGAGCATTCTCGAATTTTACTCTACAAAGCAGTATCATATTGACAATTTGGACGTTATCAGTTCCTAGATAAATTAATTCTTGAACTTGTTTTATTGAATTCTTATATCATTGTCATCATCCTCATGTTTATATTTTGTTAAAAGTCATCTGTGGCCTGTAGTGCATAGATGGACTTGGTATGATTATGACCAGGGATTATTCGGTGTAATCATGACTGTAATGTTACAAATGATGTGAAAAAAAAGTCATCATTGGCCCGTAGTGTATTGATGGACAGTTTTGGTATGATTATGGCTATGGATTCTCTTCGGCCAAGGGTTCAAAGATGAATTGTTTTATGGCATGATCAGGACCGTTGATGAAAATACGATTATCTTTGGCCCGTAGTGCATAGATAATTTGTGGTCGTGATACTAATGAATATCCTTGGCTGTAGTGCAGGGATGATGTGGATTATTTATTAAGCTGAGTCTCAGCGATAAAAGTGATGAAAAACCTTTTAAATCATAAAAGATAGTAGATTTTATTCTCTACTTGACTCTTTTAATGGATTGCTTATTCCGTTGCAGTTAAACTTGATGTCTATTATATTTTATCAGTTTAACATTGTTGAAGACTGTTGATAATTTATTCTGCATTATCTTAGTCATAATATTTCTTACTGGGCTAGTTGAGCTCACCCTTTCTTTCACTGTTCTCTTCAGGAAATGAAAATATAGCTGGGACCAGTCGGGGAAGGAGTAACGGTCCAGATGATAGCATTAGTAGTCCTCACTATTCTGTTAAATAGTGTGACAATAGATGTAACGAGGACTTTTTCTGTGAGTGGATATTGTCTAGAAGACAGTATTTGTATTAAAACTCACTACATCCGAAAATGTGATATGTTAATTAACCCTTGTTTTGTTGCCGTATTTGATAATGGCATCCGAAAATTTTGAGATAAGCAATGGAGCACAGGAGACCGTTGAGTCTCCATAGATCAATAATCAGGACAATGTGCAGCAGGATGGCGATAATCCTCCTGTAAACAACAACACTGATCAATTGACGAACGACAGTACGTTTAGGAGTTTTTTAGAATTCATGCAACATCAGGCAAAGGCGGCTCCTGTTCATAATGCAGGTAAAAATAATGGCAACCCACGGTTGGTCACCGCTAAGCAGTTCAAGGAGCTGGGACCACCGGAGTTTTTGGGAAAGCCAGAACCACTTAAGGCAGAGACATGGTTAAAGCAGATCACCAAGATATTTGATGTCTTGGGGTGCTCAGAGGAGCAAAAGGTTCCCTTTGCCACCTTTATGTTGCGTGAAGAGGCAGATTACTGGTGGAAATCTGTAAAACGTACCCAGCCTGACGCACTCAAGATGTCTTGGGAGAAGTTCCAAGAGCTGTTCAATGACAAGTACTTTCCCGAAAGTATTCGTCACATGAAGGAGGTGGAGTTTATCAAGTTGGAGCAAAACAACATGACCGTGTCACAGTACGAAGCCAAGTTTGCCGAGTTGTCCCGATTTGCGTCCCATTTGGTTGATAATGAGGAGAGAATGACACGAATATTTCTAAGAGGTTTGAAACCTAAGATACGTCAATATCTTATCTCTCATAAACTGTGTTTGTATTCAGATGTTGTTAATAGGGCTCAGTTATTGGAGCGTGATAACGAGTTAACCCAACCAAAAGAGAGCAGCCGACAAAATGATAATACTAGAGATAACAGTCATCAAAGCGGTGACAATAAGCATGGAGGGAATCAACATGCCAGAAATGATAACCACTTCGGTGGTAATCATGGCCAAAACAATAAGAATGGACATTTCAAGAAGAGAAGGTTCAACAAGGACGTGAAGACGTCGGCACCAGCACCTGTTTCAAAGGAAGAAGAATGACCACCGGTCGTATATTTCAAATGCGGACATGAGGGACACATCCGTCTAAACTGTACGCAGCAATCCAAAGCGTGTTTTAATTATGGAAGAGAAGGTCACCTAGCTCGATTTTGTCGTATGGTGAAGTCAAGTCTAGCTGGGATAGTGAGGCCAAAGGATGTCCCAGACAAGCCAAAGCCAGTAGTGTGATGCCCCCAAAATCTTGAGTCGCCAAATACATGGTACTGAATTCAAATGCAACTTAATAATACAACTGTAGTATACAATATGACAAAACATAAACTGTGAGTTTGAATACAAATATTGTCTACTAGAGAGTATACAAACTCAAAAGGAGTCCTCATTACAATTATTATCACACTATTTCATAGAATAGTGAGGACTACTAATCCACCATCTAGGACCATCACTCTGTTCCCCGACTAGTCCCAGCTGCGTTCTCATTTCCTAAAGAGAACAATGAAAGAAAGGGTAAGCTCAACTAGCCCAGTAAAAAAATATTATGACTAAGATAATGCAGAATAATTTATCGTTAGCCTTCAACAATGTTAAACTGATAAAATATAATAAATATCAAGTTTAATTACAGCGGATCAAGTAATCCATTAGAAGAGTCAAGTAGAGAATAAAATCTACTATCCTCTATGATTTAAAAAGTTGTTCATGACTTTTATCGCTGAGACTCAGCTTAATAAATAATCCACATCATCCCTGCACTAGGGCCAAGGATATTCATTAGTATCACGACCACAAATTGTCCATGCACTACGGGCCAAGGATATTCGTGTATTCATCAATGGTCATGATCATGCCAACAACTGTCCATCAATGCACTACGGGTCAATGAGGACTTTTTCCACATCATTTGTAACATTACGGCCATGATTACACCTAATAATCCCTGGTCATAATCATACCAAGTCCATCTATGCACTATAGGCCACAGATGACTTTCAAGATAATATAAACATGAGGATGATGACAATGATATAAGAATTCAATAAAACAAGTTCAAGAATTAATTTATTCAGGAACTAATAACGTCCAAATTGTCAACATGATATTTCTTTGTAGAGTAAAATTCAAGAATGCCCAGAAGAATATTTCTATGAAAAGATACTGGATGAAGCGCAAATATCAAGGATATTCCACTAATTTCATGGAGTATAGAAGTCAAAACTTTAGCCAACTGAGTATAATAACGAATGGAATAACAAAAGAATCACCATGCATGCGGTACTTCACATAGACAGGTTATTCCAACAGAATAATAAGTAACGGAACCAGGTCAGGCGAAATTCACACCGACAGGATGTTCCAACAGGATAATAAAGACGGAACCAGGTCCGGCGTAAACGCACAGACAGGATATTCCATAATAATAATAAAGACGAAATATTAGAAGAATGTCACCAAGTATAGGGTAGTCCGCGTATACTGGTTATTCCAGCAGAATAATAAAGAATGGAATAACAGAAGTTCTCTTCATGAATACAAAAGAAATAATACCCCTTACCGTAAAAGAAGAGTATTTTGACTGGTAGGGCGAGGATATACTCAAGAAAAACTTGCACTACGCTCAAAGCTTTCTTAAAACTCTAAAGAAATACGCTCAAGATTATAGAAGAGAATTTTTTGAATTTCTGGTGTGTTTTTCAATTCTAACTAAGCATCCTATTTATAGAAGAATTGAAGGGGCACTGTGTAAGGAAAATTCATAGACGAATAATTCAAGGACTTACGACCATCATACGCCACCTTTGGTTAATTGAAAAACAATAAAACTATCTAATACAAACAAAACTAAGATAATACATATATATATATATATATATATATATATATATATATATAATAAATATAACACATGTTATTTGAATTCTTACTCCCACCCGTAACCACTTGCTAGATTCTTTTCCTTCAAATTCATTTTCTCCCCCATGGGCACCACATGTCCCCCCCCACCAACATGTCATAATCATAGATAGGTCCCATTATATTTAATTAACTTTCTACTAATTATTTTGAAAAATGGGTAAATGGGGTCCATAAAATGCGCCAAAAATTACAACAAATACTTCATAAAAATATCCTCAATATTTTTAATAAAATGTATCATCATTATTATAATTCACAATATTAATCGACCAGGTCGCTCCCAGGAAAAAGGGGGCTTTCTAATAAGAATTTCTCCCTATTGGCGCGCAATTAGGTGACCAAACCTCTCCTTGACAAAACTTCTAGACATCGTTAATATTGTAAATAATAATATTGATAACCTCGTCGTCTCAATTATTGATTATAAAATATTGACAATAATTGAATCAAATAACGTGAGATACTATGCAGCAATTACTGTAACAATAATTGAACAAAACTGAGTGACTTCTTACGTAAGCATCAATAATTAATATCGTGTGCTACTGTGCAACTACGAGTATTACTGTACTTTTAACACCGGGTGTTTCAACAGTTAATGGTAAAACTTCTGCCGTTATTCTCATAAAGTATTTTTGTCGTTTTCTCAATCCGACAATAATTCTGTTGTGGGGTCCACCAATGATTGTGCCGTTGTACGAATATTCCCTGTTAAGACGAATATTTCCTGACCAATCGAATATTATATAACAACTTGCGTACTTTACAAAATTTATAAATATTACCCATAACTATAACATTATATCAAATTTATTCCATAATATTCAAAAAATGATATTTATAGAAAATTCATTTTTATTTATAAAAGTTGGGGTCTTACAATCTCCCCTTCTTATGAAATTTCGCCCTCGAAATTAGGGTACGTACATGGTATGTCGAAGAGGTAAGGATATCTTGATTTTATTTCAGATTCTAACTCCCGTGTCATTTCCTCAACATCGTGGTTTCTCCACAAAACTTTGACTTGAGGTATAACCTTGGAGCGTAGAATATGTTCCTTCTTATCCAAGATTTGAACAGGAACCTCTTCATACGTCAAATCTTCTGCTATTTCGTCCGGTTCTAACTCAATAATGTGGTTCGGGTCTTTCACATATTTATGTAACATGGATATATGAAAAAAGTTATGAACATGAGATATACTTGGCGGTAAGGCAAGTCTATAGGCTACAGTTCCTACTCGATCGAGGATTAAAAATAGGCCAATGAATCGAGAATTTAGCTTCCCTCTCTTTCCAAATCTTGTAACTCCTTTCCATGAAGCAACACGTAACAACACATGATCTCCAATATCGAATTCTACATCCTTTCGATGGAGATCAGCATAACTCTTTTGTCGATCTTGTGAGGTTTTTATACGTTGCCGGATCGTTTGAATCTTTTCCGTAGTCATACGTACCAACTCCGGTCCCAACAATGTTGCTTCACCCACCTCATCCCAGTATACTGGAGAACGACACTTTCTTCCATACAACGCTTCGAATGGAGCCATACCAATACTTGCTTGATTACTGTTGTTGTAGGAAAACTCCACCAATGGTAAGAACTTGTCCCAACTTCCCTTGAAATCAAGGACACAGAGTCTTAATAGATCTTCAATAGTTTGAATAGTCCTCTCCGACTGTCCGTCCGTTTGAGGATGATATGCCGAGCTAAATCGTAAGTCTGTGCCCATAGTTTTTGGCAAACTAACCCAAAATCGTGAAGTGAATCTTGGGTCTCAATCAGAAACTATGGATACCGGCATACCATGCAGTCTTATAATCTCGTTTATGTACATACGAGTAAGACGTTCAAGGCTATAAGTTTCTCGTATTGGTAAGAAATGAGCAGACTTGGTCAATCTATCAACAATGACGTAAATTGCATCTATACCTTGAGAAACCTTGGGAAGACCGATAATGAAATCCACGGTAATGTGCTCCCACTTCCATTCTAGAATTTCAAGTGGTTGCAATGGACCTTTTGGTACTTGATGCTCCGCTTTAACTCGTTGACAAGTTAGACACCTTGAGATAAACATCGCTATCTCTCTCTTCAAATTGCTCCACCAAAATGTATGACAAAGATCATGATACATTTTGGTACTCCCAGGATGGATTGTAAACGGTGTGTTATGCGCCTCCATCATGATTTTATACTTTAAATCAGGGTTGTTAGGAACACAAAGTCCGGAGTTGACTCGAAGTATTCCTTCTTCATCGATTCTTGCTTCCGGCATAGCACCTTCTTGCACTTTCTTCCTCATACGCATCAGCTCCAGGTCTGTAGCTTGAGCAGCTTTAACTTTATCAATTAAAGTCGGTTCTACTCGTATATTCGCCATCATCACATGGGTCCCTGGAGTCTTTAACTCTATCTCCACCCTTTATAAGTCACACAAAATGGGCCTTTGTTTTAACAATATCGAACTCGTACTTATATATGATCTTCTACTCAATGCGTCAGCTACCACGTTCGTCCAGGATGGTATTGGATGGTATGATCATAATCTTTCAACAGTTCAAGCCAACGTCATTGTCGCATGTTGAGTTCCTTTTGAGTGAAGAAGTATTTGAGGCTTTTATGATCCGTAAAGATCTCCACCTTCTCCCCATACAAGTAATGCCTCCCAATTTTAAGTGCAAAAACAACAGCTGCTAACTCTAGGTCATGAGTAGGATAATTTCTCTCATATTCTCTGAGTTGTCTTGAGGCATAGGCTATGACTTTCCCATGTTGCATGAGAACACATCCCAACCCTTTGCCCGAAGCATCACTGTAGATGACAAATCCCTCCGAGCCAGATGGTATTGTTAGAACAGGTGCTGAAATGAGTCTCCTCTTGAGTTCTTGAAAACTCTTCTCACATTCTTCGCTCCAACCAAACTTTGTATCTTTTCGAGTTAGCTGAGTTAATGGAGTAGCTATTCGAGAAAATCCTTCCAAGAATCTCCGATAATAACCAGCTAAGCCGAGAAAGCTACGTACTTCGGTCACTGATTTAGGTTGCTCCCGGCTTTGAATAGCTTCAATCTTTGTCGGGTCAACAGATATTCCTTGACTTGATACTACATGCCAAAGAAATGCTACTTCCTCAAGCCAGAACTCACATTTTTTTAACTTGGCATAAAACTTATATTCACGAAGCTTTTGGAGTGTCAGCCTCAAGTGTTGCTCATGATCTTACAGCTTTTGGAATAAATAAGGATGTCATCAATAAAGACGACCACAAAGTGATCCAAATATTCCTTGAATACTCGGTTCATCATATCCATGAAAGCAGCAGGAGCATTAGTCAATCCAAAGGACATGACTAGGAATTCATAATGCCCGTACCGAGTTCTGAAAGCCATCTTTGGAATGTCATTGGTTCTAATCTTCAATTGGTGATATCCGAAACGAAGATCAATCTTTGAAAAGAATTTGGCTCCTTGCAACTGGTCAAACAGGTCATCAATACGTGGCAACGGGTACCTATTTTTGATGGTGACATGATTAAACTCCTGATAATCAATACAAAGTCGCAGACTCCCATCTTTCTTCTTCACGAATAGAACAGGAGCACCCCAAGGAGAAGTACTAGGACGAATAAAGCCAATGTCTAACAATTCCTGCAGTTGGGTCTTTAACTCCTGAAGTTTAATAGGAGCCATTCGATATAGGGCTTTGGAAATGGGTTTTGTACCGGGTTCAAGGTCGATACAAAATTCAATTTCACGCTCTGGGGGTAGGCCAGGAAGTTCTTCAGGGAATACGTCAGGAAATTCATTAACAATAAAAATATCATTCAAAACTGACGTATTTTTGTTTAGATCCGTGACATGAGCTAAGAAAGCTTGACATCCGTTTTTCAATAAACGAATAGCTTTATGGTTTGAGATGACAGTGATTGATTTTAATGATTTGGTTGCTTGAATTCGCATAACAGGTTGGTTAGGAATAGGAAAGCTAACAACCTTACAAAAATAATCAATTTTTGTATGATGAGTAGTTAACCAATTAATCCCTAGAATTACGTCAAATGCAAGTATTTTCAATGAAATAAGATCGACAGGTAATGTGAGGGTACCGATTTGAACCAAACAAGACTTATAAACAGTGGATGCAATGAAAGTTTCTCCCAACGGAGTTTCCACAGATAAGTCAAAGTCTAATTTCTCCGGAGTCAAATTTAATTGTTGAGCGCAAGTAAGAGAAATAAAAGAATGGGTAGAACCGGTATCAAATAAAGTATAGACTTCGCTAGAGTTTATGATAAGCTTACCCGTGATGACCTCATTCGGGTTCCTTACTTTCTGGGAGGTCACAACAAATGCTCTCCCTTGCACTACCGACTTTGACTTTTCTGGGACGGCCATTGGTGCCTCCATCCTGGCTGAACTTGTCTTCGATGAACGACAAAATCGGGTTAAGTGACCTTCTCTTCCACAATTATAACATGCTTTGGATGGCATCGCGCAGTTTAAACTGATGTGTCCCTCCCCTCCACATTTGAAACATATGATAGGTGGTCGTTCTCCTTCCTTAACAACGGGTGCTGGTGCTGACGTCTTTTCATCATTGTTGAATCTCCTCTTCTTGAAATGTCCATTCTTATTGTTTTGGCCCTGACTACCACTGAAGTGGTTACCACTTCTGGCCTGTTGATTCCCTCCACGCTTGTTGTCACTGTTTTGATGACTGCTCTCATTGGTATTATCATTTTGTCGGCTGCTCTCTTTTGGTTGCGTTGACTCGTTATCGTGCTCTACTAACTGAGCCCTATTTACAACATCTAAATACAAATGCAGTTTATGAGAAATAAGATATTGACGTATCTCCGGCTTTAAACCTCTTAAAAATATTCGCGTCATTCTCTCTTCATTATCCACCAAGTGGGACGCAAACCGAGACAACTCGACAAACTTCGCTTCGTACTGCGATACGGTCATATTATTCTACTCCAACTTGATGAACTCTACCTCTTTTATGTGACGAATACTTTCAGGAAAGTACTTGTCGTTGAATAGTTCTTGGAACTTCTTCCAAGACATCTTCAGTGCGGCAGGTTGAGTATGCTTTACTGATTCCCACCAGTAATCTACCTCTCCTCGCAACATAAAGGCGGCAAAGGGAACCTTTTGCTCCTCAGAGCATCCCAAGACATCAAATATCTTGGTGATCTGCTTTATCCATATTTCCGCCTTAAGTGGTTTTGGCTCTCCAATAAACTCCAGTGATCCCAGCTCTTTGAACTGTTTAGCGGTGACCGTCCAAGATTTTCCAGTGTTTCCACCTATATTTTGGATAGGAGCCGCTCTCGCCTGCTATTGCATGAATTACATAAAGTTTCTGAACATTCCATCATTCATCATTTGGTCAGTGTTGTTGTTTGCATAAGGATTGTCACCTTCCTGATACACATTATCCTGATTATTGATATGTGGTGAATCAACGGTCGTCTGTGCTCCATTGCTATTCTCAAAATTCTCGGATGTCATTTTTAGATACTGCCACAAAACAAAAGGTTAATTGACATGTAACATATTATATTATCCTTATATTCTGACCGACCAATTAAATACCAAAAAAAACTTAGATAGGTCATACTAGCGAAGGAATTCTCTGTCTCTCCCCTCCTAGTTCTAGTCTCACATCTTAGCCAGGGATAATATCTCTAAGCTCTGATACCAACTGTGATGCCCCCAAAATCATGAGTCGCCAAATACATGGTACTGAATTCAAATACAACTTAATAATACAACTGTAGTATACAATACGATAAAACATAAACTGTGAGTTTGAATACAAATATTGTCTACTAGAGAATATACAAACTCAAAAGAAGTCCTCATTATAATTATTATCACACTATTTCACAGAATAGTGAGGACTACTAATGCACTATCTAGGACCATCACTCTGTTCCCCGACCATCACTCTGTTCCCCGACTAGTCCCAGCTACGTTCTCATTTCCTGAAGAGAACAGTGAAAGAAAGGGTGAGCTCAACTAGCCCAGTAAGAAATATTATGACTAAGATAATGCAGAATAATTTATCGTTAGCCTTCAACAACGTTAAACTGATAAAATATAATAAATATCAAGTTTAATTATAGTGGATCAAGTAATCCATTAGAAGAGTCAAGTAGAGAATAAAATCTACTATCTTCTATGATTTAAAAGGTTTTTCATGACTTTTATCGCTGAGACTCAGCTTAATAAATAATCCACATCATCCCTGCACTACGGCCAATGATATTCATTAGTATCACGACCACAAATTGTCCATGCACTACGAGCCAATGATATTTGTGTATTCATCAATGGTCATGATCATGCCAACAACTGTCCATCAATGCACTACGGGTCAATGAGGACTTTTTCCACATCATTTATAACATTACGGTCATGATTACACTGAATAATCCCCGGTCATAATCATACCAAGTCCATCTATGCACTACAGGCCACAGATGACTTTCAACATAATATAAACATGAGGATGATGACAATGATATAAGAATTCAATAAAACAAGTTCAAGAATTAATTTATTCAGGAACTAATAACGTCCAAATTGTCAACATGATATTTCTTTGTAGAGTAAAATTCAAGAATGCCCAGAAGAATATTTCTATGAAAAGATACTGGATGAAGCGCAAATATCAAGGATATTCCACTAATTTCATGGAGTAATCAAAATTTTAACCAACTGAGTATAATAACGAATGGAATAACAAAAGAATCACCATACATGCGGTACTTCGCATAGACAGGTTATTCCAACAGAATAATAAGTAACGGAACCAGGTCAGGCAAAATTTGCACTGACAGGATGTTCCAACAGGATAATAAAGATGGAACCAGGTCCGGCATAAACGCACAAACAGGATATTCCAACATAATAATATTAAAGACGGAACCAGGTCCGACGTAAACGTACAGACAGAATATTCCATAATAATAATAAAGACGGAATATTAGAAGAATGTCACCAAGTATAGGGTAGTCCGCGTATACTGGTTATTCCAGCAGAATAATAAAGAATGGAATAATAGAAGTTCTCTTCATGAATACAAAAGAAATAATATCTCTTACCGTAAAAGAAGAGTATTTTGACTGGTAGGGTGAGGATATACTCAAGAAAAACTTGCATTACGCTCAAAACTTTCTTAAAACTCTAAAGAAATACGCTCAAGATTATAGAAGAGAATTTTCTAAATTTTTGGTGTGTTTTTCAATTCTAACTAAGCATCCTATTTATAGGAGAATTGAAGGGGCACTGTGTAAGAAAAATTCACAGACGAGTAATTCAAGGACTTACGGCCATCATACGCCACCTTTGGTTTATTGAAAAGCAATTAAACTATCTAATAAAAACAAAACTAAAATAATACATATATATATATATATATATATATATATAATAAATATAACACATGTTATTTGAATTCTTACTCCCACCCGTAACCACTTGCTAGATTCTTTTCCTTCAAATTCATTTTCTTCCCTGTGGGCCCCACATGTCCCCCCCCACCCCACCAATATGTCATAATCATAGATAGGTCCCATTATATTTAATTAACTTTCTAACAATTATTTTGAAAAATAGGTAAATGGGGTCCATAAAATACGCCAAAAATTACAACAAATACTTCATAAAAATTTTCTCAATATTTTTAACAACATTTATCATCATTATTATAATTCACAATATTAATTGGCCAGGTCGTTCCCAGGAAAGAGGGGGCTTTCTAATAAGGATTTCTCCCTATTGGTGCGCAATTAGGTGACCAAACTTCTCCTTGATAGAACTTCTAGACATCGTTAATATTGTAAATAATAATATTGATAACCTCGTCGTCTCAATTATTGATTATAAAATATTGACAATAATTGAATCAAATAACGTGAGATACTATGCCGCAATTACTGTAATAATAATTGAACAAAACTGAGTGACTTCTTACATAAGCATCAATAATCAATACCGTGTGCTACTGTGCAACTACGCGTATTACTGTACTTTTAACACCGGGTGTTTCAACAGTTAATGGTAAAACTTCCGCCGTTATTCTCATAAAGTATTTTTGTCATTTTCTCAATCCGATAATAATTCCGTTGTAGGGTCCACCAATGATTGTACCGTTGTACGAATATTTCCTGTTAAAACGAATATTCCCCGACCAATCGAATATTATATAACAACTTGCGTACTTTGCAAAATTTATAAATATTACCCACAACTATAACATTATATCAAATTTATTCCATAATATTCAAAAATGATATTTATAGAAAATTTATTTTTATTTATAAAAGTTGGGGTCTTACAGGTAGTTTAAGAGAGAGCGTTTTTTTTTTGCGACGAGGAACCTGAATAAAATTATTACGGGTATGTTAGTCATAAACTCTTTTGAAGTCTATACAGTGTTAGATACCGGTTCTACTCACTCTTTTATTTCATCTAGTTGTGTTCAATGTTTCAACTTAACTCCGGAGAAGCTAGACTTTGATTTATCTGTTGAAATTCCGTTGGGAGAAACCTTCGTTACCTCCACTATTTATAAATCTTGTTTGATTCAAATCAACACTTTCATGTTACCTGTCGATCGTATCTCTTTGAAAATACTTGCCTTTAATATGATTTTAGGAATCGATTGGTTAACTACTCATCATGTTTTTTTTGTAAAGTTGTTAGCTTTCATACCCCTAACCAACCTGTTATGCGAATTCAAAGTAACCAAACCACTAAAGTCAATCATTGTCATATCAAGCCATAAGTAAAGAGCCCGACCCTTTCATTGTTGACTTCCTTGTGTGGAATGCACCGAAGCCAAACTTTCTGTAGGCGATATCGTGAATGATGATGACAAGTTGATAGGTATCAATGTGACGTGCTATCCAAGTCTTGGATATGGGTCACAGTTTTGAATGATATTTCTATCGAATAAAGTTCTTGACGTATTCTTGAAGACTTCTTGGCCTATCCCAGAGCGTGAAATTGAATTTTGTATTGACCCCAGTACAAAATCTATTTTTTAAACCCTCAAATATTTCTTCAACTAAAACGAACGTATTATGCGCCAAAGACGTTGGCTCGAGCTGATGAAGATTACGATCGTACCATTCAATATCATCGTGGAAGTGCAAACGTGGTAGCTGACGTGTTAAGTAGAAGATCGTATGCGAGTGAGATTTTGTTAACACAAAGACCCATTTCGTATAACTTACGAATGATGAAGATAGAGTTAGGGACCCACGCGAAGATAACGAATATACGATTAGAATCGACTTTAATCGATAAAGTTAAAGCCGGTCAAGCTGCATACTCAAAGCTGATGAATGTGAAGAAGAAGGTTCAAGAGGACGTTATTCTAGAAGTAAGAATTGATGAAGAGAGGAAATCTCAACCCGCGATATATGGACGACCTAAACCACATTATTGATTTAGAACCGGACGAGATAGCAGATAATTTAACGTATGAAGATGTACCTATTAAAATCCTGGAATGTATTCAACACTTAAAGGTTATACCTCAAGAGTTAGGATCTGACGAAGTGTCCTCATCCGTTCGGCATACCAGGTACGTACGTAAATTTCGAGGGCGAAATTTCATAAGGAGGGGAGATTGTGAAACCCCAGAATTTATGAATAAAGATTTAATTTTTTTGAAATATTTTTTTAAATATTATGGTGTGAATTTGAGAAAATGTTATAGTTGTGGGTAATATTTATAAATTTTGTAAAGTATGCAAGTTGTTGTATTATATTCGATTGGTCGGGGAATATTATTTTTGTCGGGGAATATTCGTACGATGGCACAATTATTGGTGGACCCCACAACGGAATTATTATCGGATTGAGAAAACGATAAAAATATTTTATGAAAATAACGGCGAAAGTTTTACCGTTAATATTGTTGAACTACTTGGTAGTAAAAGTATAGTAATACGTGTGGTTGCATAGTAGCACACGGTATTGATTATTGAGGCTTACGTGATAAGTCACTCAGTTTTGTTTTATGAGTATTATTAACGTAATAAAACAGAAATTTTTGTTATATAAAATAGAATACTTTTATAAAGTTATTCGTTTTATTAGGCTAATAGTAAAATCTTTTTATATAAAACAAAATACTTTTATAAAGTTATTCGTTTTATTAGACAATAATTAGAATATATTATATTTTATTATGCATAGTGTTGCATAGTGTTGCATAGTGTCTGCATAGTATTTTGCATAGTAAAATCTTTTTATATAAAACAAAATATTTTTATAAAGTTATTCGTTTTATTAGACTATAAATAGAATATATTATATTTTATTTAAAAAAAAATTCTTTAAATCTGGACCGTCCGTTTAAAGTAAATCAATCTGGACCGTTTATGAATTAGTTACTATGCACTCTATTCTCCTATAAATAGAAGCTCATTCCTTCATTATTTCTTACGAATTCACTGAAACTCTAGAGAGAGAAACTATAGAGAGAGTTCTTCTTCTATAATCTTGAGCGTATTTCTTTAGAGTTTAAGAAAGCTTTGAGCATAGTGCAAGTTTTCTTTGAGTATATCCTCGCCCTACCCGTCGGAGTACTCTTTTTTCAAAGGTAAGGGATATTATTTATTGTACTCGTAAGGAGTATTATTTCTTTCGTATTCATGAAGAGAACTTCTGTTATTTCATTCTTTATTATTTTGTTGGAATAACCTGTATACGTGGACTACCCTATACTTGGTAAAATTCTTTTGTCATTCCATTCTTTATCATTATGTTGGAATAACCTGTCTATGTGAAGTACCGCATATATGGTGAAATTTTTTTGTTATTTCATTCCTTATTATTCTGTTGGAATAACATGTTTATGCGAAGTACCGCATACATGGTGAAATTCTTCTAATATTCCGTTCTTTATTATTCTGTCGAAATATCATGTCTGTGAGTTTACGCCAGACCTAGTTCCATTATTTATTATTCTGTCGGAATATCCTGTCTGTGCGTTTACGCCGGACCTGGTTCCATTATTTATTATTCTGTCGGAATATCCTGTCGGTGCGTTTACGCATGACCTGGTTCCGTTATTTATTATTCTGTTGGAATAACCTGCCTGTGCGGTCTATCGCATGCATGGTGATTTCTTTTGTTATTCCATTCTTTATTATACTCAGCTGGTTAAAACTTTGACTTCTATACTCCATGAAATTAGTGGAATATCCTTGATATTTATGCTTCATCCAGTATCTTTTCATAGAAATATTCTTCTGAGCATTCTTGAATTTTACTCTACAAAGTAGTATCATGTTGACAATTTGGACGTTATCAGTTCCTAGATAAATTAATTCTTGAACTTGTTTTATTGAATTCTTATATCATTGTCATCATCCTCATGTTTATATTTTGTTGAAAGTCATCTGTGGTATGTAGTGCATAGATGGACTTGGTATGATTATGACTAGGGATTATTCGGTGTAATCATGACCGTAATGTTACAAATGATGTGGAAAAAAAAGTCCTCATTGGCCCGTAGTGCATTGATGGACAGTTTTGGTATGATTATGGCTATGGATTCTTTTCGGCCAAGGGTTCAAAGATGAATTATTTTATGGCATGATCAGGACCGTTGATGAAAACATGATTATCTTTGGCCCGTAGTGCATGGATAATTTGTGGTCGTGATACTAATGAATATCCTTGGCCGTAGTGCAGGGATGATGTGGATTATTTATTAAGCTGAGTCTCAGCGATAAAAGTGATGAAAAACCTTTTAAATCATAAAAGATAGTAGATTTTATTCTCTACTTGACTCTTTTAATGGATTGCTTATTCCGCTGCAGTTAAACTTGATGTCTATTGTATTTTATCAGTTTAACATTGTTGAAGACTATTGATAATTTATTCTGCATTATCTTAGTCATAATATTTCTTACTGGGCTAGTTGAGCTCACCCTTTCTTTCACTGTTCTCTTCAGGAAATGAGAATATAGCTGGGACGAGTCGGGAAAGGAGTAACGGTCCAGATGATAGCATTAGTAGTCCTCACTATTCTGTTAAATAGTGTGACAATAAATGTAACGAGGACTTTTTCTATGAGTGGATATTGTCTAGAAGACATTATTTGTATTAAAACTCACAGCTCTCTTGTCGTATATTAACGATTATATTTGTATTCTGTACCATATATTTGGCTACTCAGAATAGGTGATGTATAGCTATTTTGGGGGCGTCACATTATTTATATGTTTACACTAACAATATAATTGTATAAACTATAATGTGATAGTTTTTGTATATATTAATGATATGTTGATCATTTTACATAGTATTATTAATGTTAGACCTAGAAAACGGGCGGGCTAGGCCGGGTCAAAATGGCCCGGGTTTTGGTGGGCTAGAAATGTGAGGCCCGTGGCCCGAGCCGGCCCGCGGGCTTCTCCTTTTAATTTTTTTTTTTTTGTAAAATCTTGATACATTAAAAATAGTAATATTAATAAATATTAAAAATAATAAAATAATTAATAATAAACAATAATACACACAAACATGATTAATTAATTATCTACATTAACTACATATCTCAATCAATTAAAATTTATTATTCCCCCCACACCCTCCTCCTTTTTTAAGTCGGGGAAATAAATCATTTGTAACACTTGGGAAAGTAACAAGAAACTAATGTAGTGTAGAATATACTACTTTTGTATCTTAAATTATTCATTCATTTAGTCGGTCAGTAAAAAATTATGTAACCATACATACTACCCATTTGACATAAATGGATGTGACTGTAAAATTGATCAAAATTTTGAACAAAGGTTTTTTTTATATTTTAAATATGCAAGTAAAAAAAAAGTGTTAGTGTCAGTGTGAGGCAGGCATTAGAAGCGTGCAGTCATATTCAAAAGGGCCAGAGGAGGAGTGATGGGAACTCACCACCTGACAATTATCACTAAGGACTACTCCTACTCCTACATTTTAGTAGTAGGACTAATTTTTTTACAGGAATCCCTCCAATCGCCTCACCACACATGTTCCTGCAATTTTGATTGTCCACTAACCTATACATACATATAATAATAATACAATACTAGTAGTAAATACATACTCCTATTCCTATTCCTATATAGGCCAGTGGCCACCACCTATATCTGTTCATAGTTAAAATATATTGAAATATATTGAAGATTGTATTAAAAATAAATAGTTGTTGTAGCTCAGTTGGTTTAAACTCTTATTTATTTACTTACAAATCTTGTGTTCAAGCCTCACAACTCACAAGTAGTAACATTTTAATTTTAAAAAAAAAATAAGTCGCGGGCCACGGGCCGGGCCAGGCCACCCATGGGCCAGGCCTTCATGTGCCGGGCCAAAATGGCCCGCACTTTCATGGGCTAAACAATTGCAGCCCAAAGTGGCGGGAGGGCCGGTCCGACCCACGGGCCTGGGCCTCTTTTGCCAGGTATAGTTAACGTAAACGAGTTTAAGAAATATCTATTTTTGTCTTTATGTTGAAAGACTTGTAAAATAGATGTTATCTTATTATCATGTGAAAACATAGTGAGGATTTCAACTAAACCAATTTAATTGTATTGAGAGGCTATACTAAACTAAGATTGATATACCTTGAAATTGAAGAATTTAATAATTCTTTAATAGTAGTGGTACACTAGAAGTTAATTATGATATAGTTATTGTAAAGCTGAAGTACACATTCGTTAGTGGGAGTCTTGTGTTGGATATGCAATGCACGAAATCAAATATTACATACAGTTTTAAACTTAGTATACTAATGATTTACATTGGTTTTGTTAGATCTCTCAATGTTTTAATAGATCACATAAATGTCACTTATATTTTAGTGAGGGAAATTATAAATTTACAAGTAGGTGAATTTTCACCCAATCTTGGGTATTGTTTCTTAGATGAGAAAGAAACAAATGAGTATTTCCCATTTTACAATATGGATCTAATGTAATAAATCTTCATAACTGGTTGTGATCTTGATTAATTAAGTAAGAAAATATTCACAAGTAGGTGAATATATTCTTATATTTTCACAAGTAGGTGGATATATTATTACTCTTTGTGAACGGTATAATTTACTTCAAGTAATACTATTGCTTTATATGATGTAGAAAGCAATTGGAATCGAAATTTGTTATTGAAACATCAAATTGTGGTCACTTCTAAAATTGTTTTGTTCATTATATTGTGATAATGAAAATTTTTTTGTATAGAGCATATGAGATTACCTTTAAAGGTAAGTCTTGACATGTTGGTCATAGACATATTTATGTTAGACAATTGATACAAGAAGGTATCATAATTTTTGTCTATAAGAAAGCTAAGTGACGACTTAACTTATCTTTTTACTAAGACTTTGACGAGAGCTTAGTAAGTTTAACTATTTGTGATATGGAACTTAAAGCACTTTGAGTCAGGGGTGATGGGAACTCAACCTATTCCTAGGTTACCCCTAGTTTATAGGTCTAATGGGAAAAATAAGTTACAGTTGCTGACTGTGTTACTCTCGATGTGGTTCCATATATAGTTTAAGATATTAATGTCTGTTGCACGACCGATGCTGAGTTATACTCTTAACAAAGTTGTTGTGTTCTTAGCAACAAAAACACATGTGAAACACTTTGCCTATATGAACTAGAAGTGGAGTCGCTTCTTATAGAGGGTTGTGATTTACTCTCTTAGAGGTTTATGAAATAGGGTATTGTGCATGGCCATATTAGCGCAAAGCAATTGAGAATATTCACCGTGGTAGGAGGATTTTGTGTGTGTGTGTATGTGACAATTCCAGTTATATCATATAGAAGTAGAGGTTCAATCTACGGACACCTTCAACTTCGATGTGACTTTGAGTTGTTTACACTAAGGGAAGGTTCAATGTTCCTCACACCCTCTTTTATGCACACATGCCTTGGAGTTGTTTGATATGAAGTTGTTTGGATGAAAAATAGTTTTTCCAAACAAGTGGGGGATTGTTATATATTGCACCTTATTTTATACTTTTGTGACTTATTATACGTCATATTTGAGTTTGAAAAAACACATAGGTGGACATAATTTAAGTAAGTATAAAAGGTGTAACTTAATGTCCTCTACGTGGAGAATAAGAGAGAATTTCATTTGATTTGTGTAGAAATCATTTGATTAGTGTCTATAGTGAGACATTTAATAAGGTACAAAATTGTTTGATAAAATCTATTTTTCCTTAGTTCCATTTAATAGAAGTCTATTTTATTTTTTATTTTGGAACAAAAGAAAAATATTGAGTGCTATTTAAATTCTAATTAACCACTAAATTAATATTAACTAGTATGTAACTTACATATTTAGTATTAATAAATATGGTTAAATATAGAATTAATTAGTATATTGTGTAACTTATATATATATATATATATATATATATATATATATATATATATATATATATATATATAAGATTAGATATATATATATATAAGATTAGATATACGCATATGTAAGATATAAATTTACATATAAGATTTTGCACATGAATTTTCTCTTTATTCTATCTTCTCCTATTCTTCTTACAAACAAATAAATACTACAAAGCAGTGTTTTATTGTAATTTTCTGTGAATTGTTATAACAGATAATTCACCAAGGCTTAACATATATCCTAGAGGTATATCGTCTGCAACATTTAGCAAACCGATCGAGATGGAGGCGATAAAGACCTTAAGGATAGGGATCACCCGTCCTTTTGACTCTACGAAGCTACGATTTTAACAATTTGAAAGTCTAACTTTTTGGGGAATAAAATATAATTTCATAATCAAGTATATCATCAAAAACTAATCAAACTTCACTAAAGGATGAAAAAATAAACTCACAACCAAACAAATCTCATATAAAGATGACACAAACTTCTCATAATGAAAGAAATAAACTCACCTAATGTGTATATACCCTAAAAAAATTTAAAATCTCGCATTTTGGGAAATAGAATATAATTTCATAATCAAATACATCATCAAGAACTAATCAAATTTCACAATGAAGAAATAAACTCACAACCAAACAAACCTCACATAAAGAGGACTAATCAAATTTCACTAAAGGATGAAGAATCACCACCATTGGAACTAAAAATTTATAAACAAAATTATTATCAACTTTTTCTAAAATGACCATAATATCATATTATATTCAATAAGCTTATTATTGGTGAACAACTTATTAGCAAACAACTTATTATTAGTAAAATAGCTTATTATTGGTAAACAATTTACCAATAAACTTATTATTTGTAAACAGCTTATTGGTAAACGGTTTATTATTGGTAAACATCTTATTATTTAAACAGTTTATTAGTAAACAACTTATTATTTTAACAAATTATTGGTAAACAACTTATTATTGATAAACAACTTATTATTGGTAAACAACTTATTAGTAAGTTGTTTACCAAAACTTATTATTAGTAAACAACTTATTATTGGTAAGTAAGTTATTATTTAAATAGCTTATTGGTAAACAACTTATTATTTAAATAGTTTATTGGTAAATAACTTATTAGTCCTAGTCATATTTAAATATTGACTTTTTGTTTGTCAAAACTTATCTAAATAGCTTATATGTAAATAACTTATTGTTCATCATTTTTAATGTATTAACAAGTTTAAATTATAGTTTATAATATGTTATTATTGGTAAGGGTATAATAGTCCAAACGGTATTTTTTATCCAATACTTTAATTAATCATGAAAAAAAAATATAACATGAGATTATTTTAAGTTATCTCATAAATAATCTATAAAAAATAAACATGTGACTAGGACTATTTAATCTTATAAACAAACATGGTACATTCTGAGACATCAAACTAAATCTGCAACGAAACTACAAAGGTACGAATGAATTATTATTATATATATTGAAGCAACTACAATTTAAAGAAGCAACACACTTTAGTTGCGTATTCAATACAAAATTAAAGTTTGGGGACATTCATGTATAGGTTTGGTTACTTTGAGTAAAGTGTACAATATTTAGCAATTCACCTTTACAAAAGCATAACTTTTAAAAATTTAATAAAAGGATTGAAAACAAATTTTTCCAAAAGCATTGATACTAATAATAAATATTTTGGAAACTATATATTGTTGATTTGGAAACCAATAAAGTAGTAGTATTAATTTCAGTTTAGAAAGGGGATTATATTGCTCATTCATGGTTTGAAGAATTCATATAATATATTGGCTACATTAATATATAGATTTGGTTACTTTAAATGAATGCATAATTCACTACAATTTAGTTTCGGAATTAAATGTTCATTCTTTAGAATTTATCCTCTGCAAAACCATAATTTTTTGTTTGTTTGTAAATTGAATGAAAACAGACTGTTACATATGCATAGATACTAATTATGTCTATTTTGGTTACTGAAAATTGTTGATTTGGCCCCATGGAAAATAATGCTAATTTTTTTAATTTAAACATTCATAATCTGGAATAATTCATAAAATATTTTGGAAACTATATAATGTTGATTTGGAAACCAAAACAGTAATATTATTAATTTCATTTATGAAAAGAAATTGTATTGCTCATTCATGGTGTGAAGAATTCATATAATATATTGGGTACATTAATATATAGATTTGGTTACTTTAAATAAATGCATAATTCACTACAATTTAGTTTCGAAATTAAATGTTCATTCTTTAGAATTTATCCTCTGCAAAAACATAATTTTTGTTTTGTTTGTAAATTGAATGAAAACAAACTTTTACATATGCATAGATACTAAGTATGTCTATTTTTGTTACTTAAAATTGTTGATTTGGTTACCTGGAAGATAATACTAATTTTTTTTAATTTCCAAATAATACTAATTTTTTTAATTTAAACATTCATAATCTGGAATAATTCATAAAATATTTTGGAAACTATATAATGTTGATTTGGAAACCAATAAATTAATATTATTAATTGCAGTTACGAAAGGGAATTGTATTGCTCATTCATGGTTTGAAGAATTCATATAATATATTGGCTACATAAAATATATAGGTTTGGTTACTTTAAATGAATGCATAATTCAATACAATTTACATTCGAATTTAAATGTTATTCTTTAGTATTTAACCTCCGCAAAAACATAGTTTGTGTTTTGTTTATAAGTTGAATGAAAACAGGCTATTACATATGCATATATACTAAGTATGTCTATTTTGGTTACTGAAAATTGTTGATTCACTCACCTAGAAAATAATACTAATTTTTTTAATTTCCAACTAATACTAATTTTATTAATTTAAACATTCATAATCTGGCATCATTCATATAATAGTTTGGTTACATCCGTCTATCTATGCATTCTTAAAGTTGACAATGCAAACAATGTGTTAAAAATTTATTATTACTATAAAAGTTACAATTGATTACTATGTGATGTTCATATACTAACTATTTACATAATTGTATTAATTTTAATGTTTCAGTTGCCGTAACATGGATATGATTCCAGTTGTAATTTACTTCAACGGTACATGGAGTGACAATAACCAATATCAAAATTTCGAAGTTACCGGCCTACTAGTCCCTTCAACATGTTCATTCACAGAAATGCACAACTTGATATGCAATGCATTAAGCCTAGAATGCAACACAACAGAGTTGTCAATCAAATTTTATATTAGCAGCAACATCCCTCCAATCAAGGTGACAAATGAATCAACATTCAGATTCTACATGGAAATCAGTAAAAACTCAGATGAACATGGCAAATATCCACTGCTTATAGATTCTGAGAACCACATTGGAGGAACTACAGTCTTACAAAACGTGATAATTGAAGAAGAAAATATAACGCAAGATGAAACGCCGATGAGATTGACAAAGGAATACTGATCTTGAATTGTTGGCAACACAAGGATACCAATTTGGATCACATTTTGTTGAGCATCTTGCCATTGAAGCTGTTGATAAAGAACACGACATACAACACAAGGTAGAAAGGACAAGTGATGAGGTCATATCAGATCCGACTAAGTTTGAAGTAAGAATTCATCAAACTTACAAAGTCAAAAGAATATTAACACAAGCGATAAGGCTACATTCAATCAAACAAAACAGGCAACACAAGGTAGAAAGAACAAGTGGAAGAGACTTTGTTCTGGTATGCATCGACAATGAAAGTTGCAAATGGAAACTAAGAGCATCAAAATTCCAGAAAACAAATATGTTCAAGGTGAGAGAGTTTAATGATTTACACACTTGTTCATCAAACATACTGCTTGGAGATCATAGACAAGCAAATAGTGAGATGGTTAGTGAATGCATAATGCATAGAGTAACTAACTTCAAGAAAATTTACACACCAACCGATATTGTGGAAGATATGATGACGGAGTATAATGTATCCATCTCCTACCAAAAAGCATGGAGAGCGAAAGAAAAAACAATGGAAAAAGTAAGAGGGAATCCACACGACTACACTATGATTCATGCATGGTTGCACATGCTGAAAAAAATAAATCCAGGTATCATTTAGAAACCGTTCATTTATGTTTTAAAAATTTCAGTTACTCAAATTAAATGATCTGGTTACCTATTAATTAAAGTTTGGCTACTAACTGCAATAATGAAATATAAATAAACAATCATTTTTGCATGCGAACAGTATATACAAGAAATGTATCTAATAAAAAAACATTTTAGACACCATCTGAACACTATGAAAAATATTAAATTATGATTAATTAGATACCATTAGTACTACTCTTAGTTCATTCTCAACTATAAACATGGACAATATTTATTATATATATTTACATTAACCAAACTGAAAATTCATTTCAGGATCCATCACATCCTTGCAGTTGGAGAATAATGGTCGATTCAAATATCTCTTCTTTGCAATAGGAGCATCCATTGAAGCATGGCACCATTGTTTTCCCATCATTGTACTTGATGGCACCTTCATACAATCAACCTACGGGGGTACACTTCTAATAGCAAGCACACAAGATGCAAACAGAAACATTATACCAATTGCTTTTGGAGTGGTAGACAGTGAAAATGAATTATCCTGAGCATTATTTTTCAATAATTTGAGAGATGCTTGTGGAGTTAGAGACGGACAATGTGTAACGACCCCAAAATAGGTCCATTCCATCCAACCCATTCTGAGTGGCCAAATACATGGTACAGAAAATAACTACAACTTTATTACAACAATTGTCGTATTAAATACAACAACACATATGCTGTGAGTTTGGATACAAATATATACCAAATGTGACACATGTCTCAACCGTGGACAGCACCTCACAGTGGCACCTTACATAAACGTATAATCAAAGACTGTTTTAGAAATTAGAATCTTTGGGATGTGCTCAAAAAAACCTTCGTACATGGGAGGCCATGCGTCTAGGTTATGATAGATATCATATGGCCACAGAATTATCCTTGGTTGACCCAATATACCCTAAAGAAAAACGAGAAGTTTACTATCATATTCTTCCCAATGGTGAGTCTTCTCTTGACATATCATTGTCTCCACTGTCTCTAATTGAAAATTATACTTCAAACAAACACCAAGATTATATAGGTAGTGCTCGTAAAGATACTCAGCAAGTAGATGAGCACAACCTTGTCTTATGATGACACGACGTTGTATGTCATTAGACATCTTGTATGATAGTGACAAAACACCCTTCCAACGTTGGGTTCGCCTCATCCTATTTTCTTCACCAAATATAACTACTAAATGATGACCACCGTTCTATTCCCTTGTTACCCCCGCTCGACCCAGCTACACTCTTATTACCTGAAAGGAATTGTGAAACAGAAGGGTGAGCACAACTTGCCCAGTAAAATATATCATGACTAAAGATAAATAAGTTATCAATAGCCTTCAACAGAATTAAATCAGAGATTTAGAACATATGGTATATGATAAAAATTTTAACCATAGTTACAGCGGAACGAGCAATCCATTAGAAGAGTCAAATAGACTACAAAATCTATTATCTTCTCCATGTTAAAAATCCATCAACAATGTTTTATCCCTGTAATATCAATCAACAATTCTGGTCCACAATCATATGAATAACTCATAATCATAATTGTAGTTCTAAATTCCTTTTCTCATCCAAGACGAAGATAATTTTAATCACCTATCTTTACCTGAAACATCAAATATCATGGTTACACCAAATCACAGTTCATGTTCATAATCATACTAATAACTTCATCTTTGCACTACGGCCAAAGATATTCATTTATATCACCAGTTGGTCATGTTCATCTCAACACCTGTTCATCTTTGCACTACTGGCCAAAGATATTCAACAACATGTCATCTTTGCACTACGGGCCAAAGATATTCATCAACAATTCATCTTTGCACTACTGGCCAAAGATATTCAACCACGGGTCATCTTTGCACTACAGGCCAAAGATATTCAATAACAGTTCATATTTGCACTACAGGCCAAATATATTCATCAACAGTTCATATTTGCACTATAGGCCAAATATATTAAAATCTCAAAGAAATATATAATTATTTCAGAATTTATATAAACAATAATTATAACCATGCTGATCAATTCACCTTTGCACTTAAGCTAAAGATATTCAATTATAAATTCAATGGTCATGATTATACTAGTCAACAATTCAACTTTGCACTACTAGCCAAAGAAAACCCATAGTCATGATCATACCAAAAATCTACCCATCTTTACTCTCAAGTCAAAGAGAAATATCATCATTAGAGTTATAAAAATGTTATATAGATAATAAAATCAATATAATCAACATATAGATTTAATCTCAAGAGTAATAATCATAAATCAACTATAATTTGGTCAGAAAAAGAAATCAATTCTGTCGTGAATAGTAACTCGTGAATAGTAACTCATGAATAGTAACTCGTGAATAGTAATTCATGAATATTAACTCGACATGAAAAAGGTAAAAATTCTACAATAAAATCCATACCAATATTTCGGTATAATGATATTGAAAGAATAATATTTCTTAAGCTTATAAACAATTTATTTAAATTGTTTACACTTTACTAATTAATGCATTTAATCATCATAAAATGTCAACTCTTAAGATTTCATCACCAATAACCAAAATTCTTATCAAAAATCTGCATATAACTCATATATGATTCTCAAGCCATAAAATCATATTTTCTAATTTTCTTACTTCACAAAACATATTTAATTCATTTACTCATAACTAGACTATTTTCATGAAAAATACCAAATCAGTTCCAAAAATATTTCTTTTCTGAAATTTAGCATAATATAGTTCCATAGTGAACATATATTTTTCTCGGAATTTTTAAAAGTCATTTACTATTTTTCATATGGCCAAAACAGCCGAATATTTAGACATTTATCAAAAATTGTACTTTTATCTAAAAATTCTAAAATTCACAGAGTATACTCCTATCATATACATGTACTCCCAATAAAAATTTCATCAATTTTAGAGTTAACCACAAGGAGTTATAAGCGGTTACTTTTAAAATAGTATTTTCTCATAAAATTCATAACTCTTAATCTATACATCCAAAAATCACCATTTTTGGACACAATCAAGAAAACTCATCAAAATATCATTTTAAATTTTTTCAAAATTTTTGAAGGTCAGAAAAATTACGAAACTGAAAAACATAACAACCCTTAAAATCTCTTACTATCCCTTACCTCAAAAGAGCAGCACTTCTGACCGGATATCGGATATAACGCAGAAGGAAACTTGCACTGATGAATAGCAACTCACCAAGTATCTAAATACTCACAAAATATACTCAATAATCTAGAGAGAGAAAGAGAGAAAACTTATGAATTCTGGTGTGATTTTCAATTCTAACTTAACCCTCTATTTATAGGAAAATGTTAGCACGCCGAAGCAGACTTAACCTGTAACCTGATGGCTTTACCTGCTACTATTCCCACCCACCACATTTGAATAAAAACCTCAACACATTTCTTCACCAACCAAGAGTGGGGCCCACCAATTCTAGAATTTTCTACCAAAATGTTAAACTCCGAAAATTCAACAATTTATGAACCAGTCATCTCGTAAAATTCATAATAAATCATACGTTCATTTTTAACGGTTCAAAATTTGTGGACATATACTCAACTTATATATGTATAATATATCCAAATATTACCACGATCCAACGGTCTGATTAAAAATTATAACCCTCGCAAAATATCTCAAAAACCCTAATTTGATTTTCAATATCTCCGTTCCAACAAAAATACAGATAAAACTCCTCAACATTAACTCCTTCATTTTTAACCACAAAAATATATCCCTCATTTATATCCACATAAAATAAATATTTCCTTATCATATTAATCAATAATTAATTATTCACAAATAATATTACAGAATCACATTTATGACAACCAGGCCGTTCCCAGGAAAGAGGGGGCTTTCCAATAAGAATTTTTTCTTACTGACGCGCAATTAGGTGACCAAACCTCTCCTTAGACAGAACTTTCTAGACATTGCCAATAATGTTATCTAATAATATTATTCAAATAATATGAATTATTGATCTGATAATGAAAAATACTGTGCAGTGACAATTATTGAAATAACAATAATATAAAATATCAACGCAGCAATTATTGAATCAATAAAATAAAATATTGAACAGTAATTACTGTGACAATTATTTAGTAGTGCCTTCTTACGTAAGAATCAATAATTTCAAAAATACTGTGCAATACCGTGTGCTACTGTGCAATAACGCGTATTACTGTATTTTAACCACCGGGTATTCCAACAATGTTAACGGTAATAACTACGCCGTTAATTATAAACACTCAATTTTTGTCGTTATCTTCATCTGACAGTTATTCTGTTATGGGGCCCATAAATGGCTGCGCCGTCGTACGAATATTCCCCGACAGAAAGAATATTCTACGACCAAACGAATATTCCCCGACAACAATGAATATTTTATAACCACTTGTGTATTTTGAAAAAAAAATTCATATATCACCCTTAACTTTAACATTTATCAATTTAACCATTTACTGAATAGTAATTATAAGAAGAATTGAATACTTTTATTTCATAAAATTCAGGGTCTTACAATCTCCCCTCCTTATAAAATTTCGTCCCCAAAATTTACGTACCTGGTATTTCAAAGAGTTGAGAATACCTTCCTTTCATTTCAAATTCCATCTTTCCTGTCATCATAATTTCTCCACTGCTCATCTCCTGTATTTCAAATATCATTTCTAGAATACAGCTTCAAAACAAGTGTTAACTTAACAAATTAACATATCACATAATATCCCGATATTATGACTGACCAACAAATAAGTTTAGGTAGGACACACTAGCGAAGAATTTACTCATCTCTCCCCTCCTAGTTATATTCCCCGATCTCCGCCAGAGACCATATCCCTAAGCTCTGATACCAAAATGTAACGACCCCAAAATAGGTCCATTCCACCCAACCCATTCTGAGTGCCCAAATACATGGTACAGGAAATAACTACAACTTTATTACAACAATTGTCGTATTAAATACAACAACACATATGCTGTGAGTTTGGATACAAATATATACCAAATGTGACACATGTCTCAACCGTGGACAGCACCTCACAGTGGCACCTTACATAAACGTATAATCAAAGACTGTTTTAGAAATTAGAATCTTTGGAAAGTGTGTGACGCCCCGAAAATAGGTATACAACACCCATTCTGAGTCACCAAAATATATGGTACAGAAACAACTACATCTTTATTATTACAACACAATAACTGTGAGTTTAAATACAAATATTGTCATTTAGACAATATCCACACTCAAATAAGTCCTCATTACAATTATTGATACATTATTTCACAAAAATGGTGAGGACTACTAAATTAACTTCTAGAACCATCATTCCATACCCCGACTAGTACTCGCTACATTCTCACCTCCTGAGAAAAATGGAACAAAAAGGAAAAGGGTGAGCTCAATTAGCCCAGTAAAGAACATTATGACTAAGATAATACAGAACAAATTATCGTTAGTCTTCAACAGGGAAAAATCTAATAGAATACAATAGACAACATGTTTTAAATCAATAACTGCAGCGGAAACAGCAAACCATTAGAAGAGTCAAGTAGAGAATGAGTTCTACTATCTTCTAAGATTTAAAAGTCCATCATCAATAATTTATCCCTGTAACAACAATCATTAACCATCTTTAATAAAATATTCATCTTTGCACTACAGGCCAAAGATATTCATTTGTATCACCAGTCGGTCATGTTCATCTCAACACCTGTTCATCTTTGCACTACGGGCCAAAGATATTCATTAGTTAATCATTCATCTTTGCTCTACAGGCCAAAGATATTCAGTAATATCATCATTTAGGACTGAGGATGATGAAAAAATATCTTAAAGAAAACGAATCCAGTGAAACAAAATAACAAATATTAAGGATTCGTATTTCGATTTATCCATGTCCAAAAATACCTTATAATTATTCATAGTGAAGTAAAATTCAAGAATGATCAAAACATGGATACAATCAAAGCTAGTACCCAGAATAGATATTTTAGACGAAAAGAAGAAAATTTCATTTTCGGTAAATAGTAACTCGTGAATAGTAACTCATGAATAGTAACCCCGGCGTGAAAAGTTTCAAATTTGATAAAAATTTCCAACCAATATTTTGGCATAATGATATTGAAGAAATAATATCATTTTCGAATAAAATAACATCCCTTACCTCATAAAGACAGTACTTCTGGTCGGAATACCGGTATAAGGCTGAAAGAAACTTGCTCTGATGAATAGAAACTCTCAAAGTATCTAAATACTCACAAAATACACTCAATAATCTAGAGAGAGAAAGAGAGAAAACTTGTTTCTGGTGTGATTTTTAATTCTAACTTAGCCCTCTATTTATAGGAAAATGTTAGAACGCCATAGGAGACTAAAATAATAAAATATATTATTTTATTTTATTTTTTTTACGTATGCTAAGACCATGACTATCAAGGCATGCAAAATCTGAATTTTCCAGCAGCCCACATGCATATTCACCACCAACCAAAAAGTGGGACCCACCCATAATTTAATAAAAATTATTTTATTTTCTGAAACTTCAGTAATTCATAGAAAATAGACCGTTTATCAGAAAAATACGAATTTTATGTCCATTCTGACTGAAATCGAATTCTCTACAACTTTGTAGCTTTGAGTTTTTCCAAATTCCAAACCAAAAATATCCGAAATCCATAAACGGATGATTTTTAATACCTCCACATCGACAAAATACTGATAAAACACCTCAGCTTTAATTCTTTCATTTTTATCCACATAAAAATAAATATATCCATCATTTATATCCACATAGAATAAATATTTCTTTATCATATGAATCAATAATTAATTATTCACAAATAATATTACAGAATCACATTTATGACAACCAGGCCGTTCCCAGGAAAGAGGGGGCTTTCCAATAAGGATTTCTCCTTATTGGCGCGCAATTAGATAACCAAACCTCTCCTTAGACAGAACTTTCTAGACATTGCCAATAATGTTATCTAATAACATTATTCAAATAATATGAATTATTGATCTGATAATGGGAGATACTGTGTAGTGACAATTATTAAAATAACAGTAATATAAAATATCAACGCAGCAATTATTGAATCAATAAAATAAAATACTGAACAGTAATTACTGTAACCATTATTGAGTAGTGCCTTCTTACGTAAGAATCAATAATTGGTGCAATACAGTGTGCTACTGTGTAACAACGCGTATTACTGTGTTTTAACCACCGGGTATTCCAACAGTATTAACGGTAACAACTACGTCGTTATTAATAAACAACATATACTTGTCGTTTTCTTCATCCAATCGCTTTCCGTTATGGGGCCCACAAAAGACTGCGCCGTCGTACGAATATTCCCCGACAGGAAGAATATTCCACGACCAAACGAATATTCCCCGACAACAATGAATATTTTATAACCACCTGCTTATTTGAAATATTTGCGTATTTTACCCATAACAAACCTCATTAATCAATTTAACACTTACTATTTCAAAATAATAAATAGAGGGAATTTAAATTTTATTTATTAATAATTTGGGGTCTTACAAAGTGCTCAAGAAAACCTTCGTACATGGGAGGCCATGCGTCTAGGTTATGATAGATATCATATGGCCACAGAATTATCCTTGGTTGACCCAATATACCCTAAAGAAAAACGAGAAGTTTACTATCATATTCTTCCCAATGGTGAGTCTTCTCTTGACATATCATTGTCTCCACTGTCTCTAATTGAAAATTATACTTCAAACAAACACCAAGATTATATAGGTAGTGCTCGTAAAGATACTCAACAAGTGGATGAGCACAACCTTGTCTTATGATGACACGAGGTTGTATGTCATTAGACATCTTGTATGATAGTGACAAAACACCCTTCCAACGTTGGGTTCGCCTCACCCTATTTTTTTCACCAAATATAACTACTAAATGATGACCACCGTTCTATTCTCTTGTTACCCCCGCTCGACCCAGCTACACTCTTATTACCTGAAAGGAATTGTGAAACAGAAGGGTGAGCACAACTAGCCCAGTAAAGAATATCATGACTAAAGATAAATAAGTTATCAATAGCCTTCAACAGAATTAAATCAGAGATTTAGAACATATGGTATATGATAAAAATTTCAACCATAGTTACAGCGGAACGAGCAATCCATTAGAAGAGTCAAATAGACTACAAAATCTATTATCTTCTCCATGTTAAAAATCCATCAACAATATTTTATCCCTGTAATATCAATCAACAATTCTGGTCCACAATCATATGAATAACTCATAATCATAATTGTAGTTCTAAATTTCTCTTCTCATCCAGGACGAAGATAATTTTCATCACCTATCTTTACCTGAAACATCAAAGATCATGGTTACACCAAATCACAGTTCATGTTCATAATCATACTAATAACTTCATCTTTGCACTACGGCCAAAGATATTCATTTGTATCACCAGTTGGTCATGTTCATCTCAATACATGTTCATCTTTGCACTACTGGCCAAAGATATTCAACAACATGTCATCTTTGCACTACGGGCCAAAGATATTCATCAACAATTCATCTTTGCACTACTGGCCAAAGATATTCAACCACGGGTCATCTTTGCACTACAGGCCAAAGATATTCAACAACAGTTCATATTTGCACTACAGGCCAAATATATTCATCAACAGTTCATATTTGCACTATAGGCCAAATATATTAATATCTCAAAGAAGTATATAATCATTTCAGAATTTATATAAACAATAATTATAACCATGTTGATCAATTCACTTTTGCACTTAAGCTAAAGATATTCAATTATAAATTCAATGGTAATGATCATACTAGTCAACAATTCAACTTTGCACTACTGGCCAAAGGGAACCCATAGTCATGATCATACCAAAAATCTACCCATCTTTACACTCAAGTCAAAGAGAAATATCATAATTAGGGTTATAAAAATGTTATATAGATAATAAAATCAATATAATCAACATATAGATTTAATCTCAAGAGTAATAATCATAAATCAACTATAATTTGGTCAGAAAAAGAAATCAATTCTGTCGTGAATAATAACTCGTGAATAGTAACTCATGAATAGTAACTCGTGAATTACTATTCATGAATATTAACTCGACATGAAAAAGGTAGAAATTCCACAATAAAATTCATACCAATATTTCGGTATAATGATATTGAAAGAATAATATTTCTTAAGCTTATAAACAATTTATTTAAATTGTTTACACTTTACTAATTAATGCATTTAATCATCATAAAATGCCAACTCTTAAGATTTCATCACCAATAACCAAAATCCTCATCAAAAATCTGCATATAACTCATATATGATTCTCAAGCCATAAAATCATATTTTCTAATTTTCTTACTTCACAAAACATATTTAATTCATTTCCTCATAACTAGACTATTTTCATGAAAAATACTAAATCAGTTCCAAAAATATTTCTTTTCTGGAATTTAGCATAATATAGTTCCATAGTGAACATATATTTTTCTCAGAATTTTTAAAAGTCATTTACTATTTTTCATATGGCCAAAACAGCCGAATATTTAGACATTTATCAAAAATTGTACTTTTATCTTAAAAATCTCAAAATTCACAGAGTATACTCTTATCATATACATGTACTCCCAATAAAAATTTCATCAATTTTAGAGTTAACCACAAGGAGTTATAAGCGGTTACTTTTAAAATAGTATTTTCTCATAAAATTCATAACTCTTAATCTATACATCCAAAAATCACCATTTTTGGACACAATCAAGAAAACTCATCAAAATATCATTTTAAATTTTTTCAGAATATTTAAAGGTCGGAAAAATTACGAAACTGAAAAACATAACAACCCTTAAAATCCCTTACTATCCCTTACCTCAAAAGAGCAGCACTTCTGACCGGATATCGGATATAACGCTGAAGGAAACTTACACTGATGAATAGCAACTCACCAAGTATCTAAATACTCACAAAATATACTCAATAATCTAGAGAGAGAAAGAGAGAAAACTTATGAATTCTGGTGTGATTTTCAATTCTAACTTAGCCCTCTATTTATAGGAAAATGTTAGCACGCCGAAGCAGACTTAACCTGTAACCTGATGGCTTTACCTGCTACTATTCCCACCCACCACATTTGAATAAAAACCTCAGCACATTTCTTCACTAACCAAGAGTGGGGCCCACCAATTCTAGAATTTTCCACCAAAATGATAAACTCTGAAAATTCAACAATTTCTGAATCAGTCATCTCGTAAAATTCATAATAAATCATACGTTCATTTTTAACGGTTCAAAATTTGTGGACATATACTCAACTTATATATGTATAACATATCCAAATATTACCACGATCTAACGGTCGGATTAAAAATTATAACCCTCGCAAAATATCTCAAAAACCCTAATTTGATTTTCAATACCTCTGTTCCAACAAAAATACAGATAAAACACCTCAACATTAACTCCTTCATTTTTAACCACAAAAATATATCCCTCATTTATATCCACATAAAATAAATATTTCCTTATCATATTAATCAATAATTAATTATTCACAAATAATATTACAGAATCACATTTATGACAACCAGGCCGTTCCCAGGAAAGAGGGGGCTTTCCAATAAGAATTTCTTCTTACTGGCGCGCAATTAGGTGACCAAACCTCTCCTTAGACTGAACTTTCTAGACATTGCCAATAATGTTATCTAATAATATTATTCAAATAATATGAATTATTGATCTGATAATGGAAAATACTGTGCAGTGACAATTATTGAAACAACAATAATATAAAATATCAACGCAGCAATTATTGAATCAATAAAATAAAATATTGAACAGTAATTACTGTGACAATTATTCAGTAGTGCCTTCTTACGTAAGAATTAATAATTTTAAAAATATTGTGCAATACCGTGTGCTACTGTGCAATAACGCGTATTACTGTATTTTAACCACCGGGTATTCCAACAGTGTTAACGGTAACAACTACGCCGTTAATTATAAAAACTCAATTTTTGTCGTTATCTTCATCCGACAGTTATTCTGTTATGGGGCCCACAAATGGCTGCGCGGTCGTACGAATATTCCTCGACAGAAAGAATATTCTACGACCAAACGAATATTCCCCGACAACAATGAATATTTTATAACCACTTGTGTATTTTAAAAAAAAAATTCATATATCACCCTTAACTTTAACATTTATCAATTTAACCATTTACTGAATAGTAATTATAAGAAAAATTGAATACTTTTATTTCATAAAATTCGGGGTCTTACAAAATGCATTGTCTCAGATAGACATGAAGCAATTATAAAGGGACTTAACTGTGTGTTCCCTGATGTCAACGGTTCATGCACATACCATATTTTGAAAAATATAAAAAATAGGTTCAAGAAGAAAGGTGAGAAATTAAACAGGCATACAACGCGGCTTGCAGAGCTTACACCGTTGAAGAATTCAACATACACATGGCTCAACTTGATGCAATTGATGCTCGAATAAGAAAATATTTGGAAGAAGAAGTTCATCTAGAAAAGTGCATGAGGCTCCATGGGACTGTAAGCAGATACTCAACAATGACTTCGAACACCGCCGAATCTATTAACAATGCAATAAAGGAAATCAGAAATCTTCCAATTGCATCGATGATTGAATGCCTGCGTTGTGTGGTTCAAAGATGGTATTTCACAAACAAACAATCGTCAATGTCATCTTTCACTACCCTTTCCACAACAGCTGGGAGAAGAAACTTAAGGTTAGTCATACATCTTTTAAATTGTTAGCTGCATACCTACAACAAATTGCATCTGAAATGAAAGGAAACAAAGTTATGCAGTTTTGGTTACCAGTATAAACTGATATAGATACCAACATTACATATGACTTTCACTATTCCAAATTACAAATACAAAAAAAATTATTATACATACTTACTACACAATTAAATGTTATTGTAGGTTGAGACATCAAACCTAGTGATTTTCACTGTTTATGATAACGCCAAACAATTTATCGTGGACATGGAACAAAAGACATGCACGTGCCGTAAATTTCAGTACCATGAGATGCCTTGCTCACACGCTACTGCTGTTATTGGCAAGAGGAATTTGAGCTGTTATAATTTTTGCTCAAAATATTATTCAAATAAAACTTTGGTAGACACGTATTCAACTTGTATCATGCCATTAGATGACAAAGATAATTGGGATGTTCCAGAAGATATTAAAAACATATGTGTCAAACCACCAAATACAAGAAGACCAGCTGGAAGACCAAAGAAAGGTAGATACAAGCATGTATTTGAAAATACATTTTAAAATAAGTGCAGCAGATGCCAAGAAAAAGGACATAATAGGAAAACATGCAATAATCCACCAATTTCGAGACCACGAAAGATTTAATGGTATTGCACAGTATTGAAAGATGATTATTTTTATAATTAGTTTACTAAGTTGTCATTCTTCTTTATGGCATGTCATAATTGGATAACAAAGTTGTAATTCTTCTTTATGACATTCTGGCTACAAACTAACATTTAATTGGTTACTTTGAATTCATTTGGCAACCAACTGTGCCGTATTAAAAACAGATCATTTTAAGCTGTGTAATTTTTTTTGTATTTTATTTAATTATTATTTTTAAAGCATATAATATAAAATGTATACAATTCTTTGTATGATTGGCTATACTATAAACCTTAGAAAACACATAGTATTTGTTTAACTGAATTTTAAATTACTAGAACAATTTGGTTATCAACAAATTCTATTGATTATAACAGTAACAAACATTATTTGGAAACCTTTATATGACTGACTGCAACCCATTTGAAGCAAAAAGACAAAAATATGAAAAAAAAAATTAAGAGTCATTAAATTTACTGTTATCACTATTTATTTACCAACATCAACTAAACTAGTTACCTTCGTTTCAAAATTTGGCAACGAACTGAAACATATAAAAAACATGTTTTCCAACTTGATATTAATCATCATAACAGTAACCAACATTATTTGGTAACTTTGGTATGACTGATTCCAACCAACGTAAACATAAAAAACAAATACATGATACAATTTGTTAAATGTTGCTAGAATTTACTGGTAGGACTAATTAATTGGTTACCAACAACAACAAAAAAATTTAACATTTTTATGCAAATTTGGCAACCAACTAAATCATAACAAACAAATACCTGATACAAATTGTTAACTGCTTTTACAATTGACTGTTATGATTGATTGGTTACCAAATACAGGTAAAATTGTTACCCTTATATGCAAATCTGTCAACCTACTGAACCAGAACAAAAAAAAATTTACAATATTATTTTTTTAAAAAATAAGACAAAAAAACAAGTTGAACCAACAAAACAATATCATACGTGTAATATTAAAAATTACTACATCATTCCATCATCAGAATATTTATAAAAACATTTCACAGTCAATAACCATATCAAATGGTGTCTAATGTCCAAACAGAAAGGAAACATGATGAAAAACCAAACTAGACTTCACTAACAAATCTGCCTGGGTGTTCTGAATCAAACTCATATCCGCCTACTTGCTTGTTCCTCGCATGAATGAACAAATTGACGCATAGTTTCTTGCGGTATTGAGTGATTGGAAATGGATTTGGCAATGCAGAAATCTGCTTGTGGAGAATATGTTCCGCAAAAGAAATAGTAAACATACCACAATCACTGAAAAAACAAACAAGATATAAAGCAAATCAAGACAGACATCATAATATATGGAAAACTTAAAAAATATAAAAAATGTAAACTTACCCTTTAATCTGCTCAGGTAAACCCTCAGCAAGTTCAAGATCAATAATATCATGTTCTCCTTTGGTGCGATATGGTTCACTATTGAAATCAATATCATATCTATTCTTCCAAAAATCGCAACCAGACAATATTATCGGAATAATGAAAATATAAGGCTCGCACACATCCATGATATTTGTTCGCATGATGTTTCTGTTCTGCTGAAGAGAATTATAAACTACTAACACTCTACGATGCACATCAAAAATAAGTAAAAACCAATGTCCAAGAACTGTCATATGAAAGGGAAACATGACAAAATCAACATCAACCCATGGTGTGTTGACCTCCATAAAAAATCCATGAATGTACTCAGCCACATCATTGTTGCCCAACAACAAAGTCTTATCACCATTTTTATTACAATAATCCCCATATAAGTTGGTCAACTTCACATGAAACCAACAATCTGTTGACGTAACCCTTATTTGAATATTGTTCGAGTATCTAGCCTGTTTACGTATATAATACAAACAAATGTTGATGTGCTGAACCAAAAATAAAACCATAATAACAATAAGATATTAACAAATTAAAAAAAATAGTATCCAAAACAGACACATTTAGTAACCAAACTTATAAGATAAGGTAACCGAAACTAACATGCATTATTTAGAAAACAGTAAAAAAACTCACATCATCATCAAGCCACTGCCCAAGGGTCTTCAGCTTGTAAAACCACATTTTGGAAGCTATTGAAATAGACCCAAATCTAAAGGAAGGCTCTATTTTGTCATTATTTCCCACAAATTTTTTAATTCTTCAAAACAAAAACATATTGGAAAGAAAAAATAAATGATTTTATCTCCTAGGAAAAACATAATATAAATATATTGAACTCCAGTAAACATACCTTTTTCTGTTATTTAATCCAATTTTAAACCACTGGTCAAACATGACATCTTCAGATTTCAAAGGCATTCCCATGCAAACATCTGAAAATGCATACATTCCTCTCCGTAATGTTCTATCATCAACAACAGACGAAGTTGAATCAGCTGAACCGAACTTCGACGTATAAGGACTCTTCAACAACGCACTCTTCGCATACGTCCGGACATGCCTACCAAGTGGGTTAGTTGCAGATTTTTCAACTTCAACACAATGGAGTAAATCCTGTGTTGTCAAAACCATGTCATCAAGCATCGGCATGTCTTGTGATTCACTTTTACTACCCTGTAATGAATTTTAAGACATAACACAAAAAACAATTTCAATATCAAATCAAAAATTCGAAACAGAATCAATAGTAACATAAACACCATAACTAAGTACCTAATACAACATGTAAAGGTAACTACTATTGAAAATTTTACTAAACTCAACCGGAGTAAAAACAACAATTTCTTGACCGCTGCACTGACTTAAAATATCAAATCTTGGAATTTCATTAATCTTTTCAACCTGCTAAAAAAAACTTACTTCTGATCAATATAAGACGTAAAAATATAACATAAAAAAATGCTTAACCTTTTCATTCTCAACATTAATTAGGACCCGTCTAGGGGTAAAAACAACAATCTCTTTACCATCAGAATTTAAATTGTCATTCTTATTCTGAATCTGTAAAATAAAAGGAAAACAAATCAACATTTACTTAATAAACATGAAATAAAAATGAAAAACTAACACATGTATAAACCTTTGCATCGACTTCTTCAAACTGGATCACACCAACCCCACCAACATCAGCAGTATTACTTCCATGAAACTATTTTGAAATGTCACCAACTTCAATTACGACATCATCCTCAACCTTCATAACATCATCAACTACTACATTAACATTGCCACCATCAACATTCTCATCCATCTCAACATCATCACCATCAACATTCTCATCCATCTCAACATCATCACCATCATCATCAACATCATTATCATCATCATATACATCATCATCATCATCATCATGGTCGTCGTCATCACCATCGTCATTAACAGTTACATTTATTCGGTTAAGATAACTAGACTTTCCATATAACTGCTCTCTAAATATCTTTTTAATGTCCCTACAAATTTGCATATGAAACACCTACAATTGATTCTTAAACTCAACGCCCAAATTCTCAATTTCTTTCTTCACTTCCATCACCTTCCCTTCCAATGGCTTCACCCGTTCATCAATAATTTTTTCCAGATCAGAAATAGAAAACATAAGGTTTTTAACCTTCCTCGATGATTCAACTTTAATATCAGACCTTTTGGCTCCACTATCACTTCCACTAAAATAATAAAAACCTCCTAAATCCAACCGCAACTTCTCATTCTCCGTAGGAATAAGATTTTGAATAATCAACTGAAACAAATTAAAAGCACCAAATATACCATATCAGAAACATTGAAAATAAAAAAGAAAGAAGACATTACACAAAAAAACAAAAAAAAAGTTCAATAACCAATAACTTATGAAAAGATAACCGAATATAACGTAAATTGTAACCAACATACCTGACCAGAACCAAAAACCAGGTCGTTCAACTTCTCATTCTTCGGAGCCTTTCCTAACTCCCTCCATCTAAATAATCTGAATTCTGAATCATTATCATCAATACAGAAACTCCTAACTTTCAATGTAGGAATTGTTTCAAACAAGAAAACTTGAAACACATAAGGTAAACCACTAAGCTTGTAAGATTTACAATAACTATCACTATAAAAATTGTATATCACCCCACCGTACTTATCCTTCTTTACATGTCCCTTTACAGCAAGGGATAGAGAATTCTTTGTTTGTTCAAAAGCAACTTTTCCCCATGGATAACTTGCAACATCACCATAAGACAAAAAGTTAAACAAAACTTCATCAACATAATTGTCAGAAACAGTAGCTAGTATGAAATTAAAAACCAAGAAAATGATAGACATCCTAACTGCCTCATCATCATCATCAAAACAAGCACTCCTATAAATCCTCCCTATAGTAGAACGGTTTAGAACCTCATTTTGAAAAAATTTCTCCACCAACAAATTTTCAATCCCCTTGAAACTACCAATGTCTTCATCTCCTTGCCAATTTAAACCAGAAATTAAACAAAATTCAGGCAATCCAAACCTTACCCTTCTCTCACCAAATATAAACCACATTTCCCCGCTATCCCTCTGATAAACTTCCCTAATCAAAGCATGATGTATTATTTGTGAAAACATCTAGGGCTGCCCAAAAGCTAAAAATTTACCAAAACAAGTCAACTTAAACTTATCCAACTGAACAACAGATAATTTATTCTTAATAACATTTGGAACATCCATTTCACACCAATAAATAACTTTTGCAGAAAAGTTTCGTTGATGCTCCTCATAGAATAACTCCCAAACCTGAAAATGCAAAAAATTACATTACAAACAAATTAATCAAATCAAAATATAACATTTATCAAACTTTAAAACCAAAACTATTAAATCAACAATACCCAAAAAACACTAATACTAATAACCAAATAATATCAGTAAGTGACCAAAACCCAAATAATCATCAAAATATTTAATATATAACAAATTATAAACTAACAAATTTAGAAAATAATACTAACAACACATCCACTCGAAAATAACATAACCATTTAACCATATACAATAAAAACATGCATCAATTTCCAACTCTATTATAATAAAAAATACATTTTAAAAATTTTGAAATCATCAGATTCCATAATAATAAATGTTGGTAACCAAAACTCAATTAGCAAGTTATCATCAAAAAATTATCAGCATGCATAATCACAATAATGTAAACTTTTTACCAAAACATAATACACTAATAACTGACACTCAAATATGAATGAAAACAATAATGTTAACAAATTCAAATTAAACAATCCTTAAAACAACTCGAACTCTAATGTAATATAATACATTTGAATAACTATGAAATCATCAGTTTCCAAACATATACATGTTAGTAACCAAAACTCAATTAGTAAGTTACCATCAAAACATAAACAACATGCATAATCACAAAAATGAAATCTAGATACTAATATCTGAAACTAAACATTGTCTGCAACACTAAGAATGTTAAAACATCACCTTACACAAAAACAAAAACAAAGGTAACCAAAAACAACAAAAAAAATGTATTCTTAAAAAAAATAAAACAAACCTTCAATTGTTTTTGCCAAGAAACAATTTTTCACTTGTGAGCCTCGACAGCATCTTCTTTCCCCTATTTTTTTGAAGAAACTTCAAAATTAGAATCGAAACATACCAATGATTTAGCCTTCTTATTCGTATGTCTTCCCAGATTCTTATCTTTAACCTCTATTTCACCATTAACAACTTTCCCTTTTTTGAAGACTTTGCCATACTATCCCTCCCCTCTACAAATGTCTTCATATCCTTTCTATAATCAACATCCCTAACCCATTTATCCTTCCCATCACTCTTCTTATGCCCAACTCCCTCCATTTTCATTCTCGTAGACCCCATCACAAACAAAAACCAAACAAATCTAAAAATGTAGAACCACTAAATGAGAACACACCAAGCAACTTACCAATAATCACGAGTAAAAGAATAATACGAAAACAACGAACCAGAAAACCAAAATGCCGACGACGAATCTTTGTCGGAAAGAACTTGAACCGACTGCTTAAAAAAGAATGGTTTTCTATAAAGCGTTCCCAAAACACAAAATAAGGGTTTCCAAATGGAAAAAAGAAGCCGAACAAAGATAATAACAAAATTTAAATTGACACACGAGCCCACTATACCGCATTAAGCGTGAACAATTTTTTTTTAAAAAAATAAACTGAATTGCCACGTCACCAAAACATTAAATAACACACCATAATTAAAGGAATATTTCTTTCTCACTACTAATGAAAATAAAAATTTATATACATTAAAATTGTAAATATTTAATGAGTGCACTATTGTTGTAATTACTTTCCAAAATGTCATATAAACTGTAATTCTCCCTTTTTTTTTCTTATTTAACTTAATTGGATTATCTCATCTGTTATTTATATAGTTTCTTGACTCAACCGCAAGCATACTTCGATGAATAATTGGATTGTTGTGGGTTGGGCTAAAAATGCTTATTTTTTGCACTAAAAAGTATAAGTCCAAAACCTCAATTTTTGCGAACAGACTGGGCTATCCATAGACTTGGGCTAATGCTGTTTGTTAAAACTGAGCAATTAAGATCTGAATAGTTAGTATGTGTCTTAATAAATTTGATCATCTAAGTGAAATAACTTAAAAGTTGTTTGGTAACTAAGGGATTATTTGATTAGCACTGAATGGATGAATCGATTCGTCATTCAGACGATTTGGACTGTTCTCTCTCATTTATTTATTCATTCATTCATATACTTTGAGCCAGTCGATCTCTGCTAGCTCGATTTCTCATCTTTGTCTCCTCGATTTCTCTTTGCTGCTGCTCGTTTCTCGATTTTTAGTTTATTGTCTCCCTATCAAAGGTAAGCTTAAAGCCTTAAACCTTAATTTCTCTAATTTCTTTTATGTATCACCAAAGTTTTAGTAGAAGTATGGATTTTACATTTCTAATTTTTATCAGTTCAATTTCAAATAATTGTTTCTGGGTTGTCTATGTAATTCTATTTAAATGTAAAATGTTTTTTTTCTTAATTATTCATAATTATCTTTTTTATGTGTAAATATCAAATTTATGTTTAGTTTGTGAATTCTTGATAGTTTTCATCTTTTGAGAGGGTAAACTACAAAACAAAAGGTCGTTGCCGTCAGCAATGAGGTTATTGGCGACGACATCGCTCGTCGCCACTCCCGTGATCCCTGTGGTCATCGACCTTGGCTCCCATCGACCGTCGTAAGTAACGAGATCATTGGCGACGGCAGGAGCGACAGATTATCCGTCGCCAATGACTATTAAAAAATATTTATTAAAATGATCATTAGCGACGGACTGGTCGTCGCCAATGACTTTTGGTCTGTCAATAATGAGTTTTAATTATATTATTAAAAGGATCAAGTATCCGTTGTTAAGATCGTCGCTATAGGTTATTAGCGATGGACAGGTAGTTGTCAATGACCCCGTCGCTAATGATATTATAAAAAAAATCTTTTTTTAAACTGCAAATTTATTTGGAAACAAAACAAAACAAAGAATAAATTTGTTTCCAAAATAGAATAATTCCAAAATAAAACTCGTACTACAAATAACATTAACCCACAAATAAAGAAAATGAGAAACAAACAAAAACTCTACCAAATTCAGTCCAACCCTTTTCTTTCTCCTCCTTTCCCAATTCAAACCAATTGAATTAAATATCAAACACCCATATCATGCTATGTCTAATTACACACTCAAAAATTTATCCAATAGCAACAACACAAAATAAAATGAGAAATAAACAAAAGAAAATGTATGCTCCAACTGAAATACATACAACCGTGCACAGAGGTACATCAAATAGGCGAAAATTTTAAACCTTAACCTACCAATATCGATCACAGAGAGAAACATCCTGAATTTGTTACCCACAGTAGCCCAAATTAGTTAGCTAGCACACCTTAATTCGCCCAAATTAGTTTGCCCAAATCAGTTAGCTAACCACGCCTTTACCTCGCCTATGTTAGTCGTAGTCGCCGTCGTCATCAACAATATTCACCGATGAGTTCGACGTTAAGGGAATGAGGGAAAGAGAAATTACTTTGGTGCTGAAAATTTGGAATTGGTCTTAGAAATTTCGATCGTTGCCGTCGAGGTAGGGTTTTAAGTATAAAGTCATTCTCGACGGGCTAGCCGTCGACACTAACATTTTATTCCCGTCGCCAATGGGTTTCTGTAATACCCGCGAATTTTAAATAAATAATATTAATATTGAGAATAATGATTGTTTGAATATTTATTTGAGTAGAAATATATATAGTGATGACATGAATTATGGTAATTCATTTAATTGAATAAACATGTGATAATTGAGTAATGTGGTAGAAATGATGAAAAGCTTAATGTAAGCTTATGAAATTATGCCTAGTATGACAAAGTGGTGAAATGAGAAAGTAACTAATTAAATTAATGATGAAATGAATGAAATTAATTAGTACTAGTAATGAGTTAATAATTACATAGTGTGATAGACTAATTTTTATTACTATTAATTATTTATTGTGAGCAATATATATCATGTAATGTGTAGTCTTATATGTTAAGGTTTTTTCATTCAATATAAAATGAAGTGTGGCATTAGAGCGTGAATAATTATTGTAAGACCCCAACTTTTATGAATAAATATTTAATTTTTTTTTAAATGTTATTTTGAATAATAAGGTGTGGATTTGATATAATTTTATAGTTATGGGTAATATTTACAAATTTTACAAAGTAAGTTGTCATAAAATATTCGATTGGTCGGAGAATATTTGTTTTATTAGGAAATATTCGTACGACGGCACAATCATTGGTGGACCCCACAACGAAATAACTGTCAAATTTAGAAAGCGACAGAAATAACTTTTTATAAAAATAACGGCAAAAGTTTTACCGTTAACTATTGAAATACCCGGTGATAAAAGTACAATAATACGCGTGGTTGCATAGTAGCACATGGTATTGTACAGTATCTATGATTATTGATGCTTACTTGAGAAGTCACTCAGTTTTATTCAATTATTACCATAGTAATTGCTGCATAATATCTCACGTTATTGATTCAATTATTGTCACAATATTTTATATTATTAAATCAATAATTAAGACGAAAAAGTTATTCATATTATTATTTGTATTATTGACGATGTCTAGAAAGTTCTGTCGAGAAAAGTAGTTTGGTCACCTAATTGCGCGCCAATAAGGAGAAGTCCTTATCGGAAAGCCATCTCTTTCCTAGGAATGATCTGGTTGTTAATATTGCGAGTTATAATATAAATGATGAATAAATGTTGTTAAAAATATTGAGTTAAATAGAGATGATTTTTATGAAGTATTTGTTATAAATTTGGCTTATTGCATGGACCTCCATTTACTTATTTTTCAAAATCGTTGGTAGAAAGTTATCTCAGTTTTGTTTTATTACTTATATATATATATATATATATATATATATATATATATATATATATATATATATATAAAATGTGAGTGATGGTGGGTGAATGTGGGTGGAGGTGTTTGTGCGTATGTGGAAGGGAATTAATATATATTATATAAGTTTTGTTATTTATGTAAAATAGAATATATTATATTTTATTGTGCATAGTACTGCATAGTATTTCATAGTAATGCATAGTGTGTGCATAGTGCTGCATAGTAAAATAAAAAAAATTCATTAAATTGCTCGTGAACTTCGTTCGTGAAAATTTTCTTCTGTGCACCCTTGATTTTATTCAAATAGTGTTATGTCATTCTCCTATAAATAGGATACTTAATTTATAAATAAAAATTATACCAGAATCAGAGAAATCTTCTTCTATAATATTGAGCGTATTTCTTTTGAGTTTAAGGAAGTTTTGAGCGCAGAAAACAGTATAAATTTTCTTCAGGAATATTCCCGCCCTACCAGTCAGAAATACTCTCCTTTTAAGGTAAGGGGTATTTTTTATTTCATATTCGCTTACGATATTATTTTGCGTATTCGTAAGGAATTTTATTTTCGTTCAATATTTGTAAGGAATATTATTTTCGTTCAGTAATCGTAAGGAATATTATCTTCGTTCAATATTCGTAAGGAATATTATTTTCGTTCAACAGTAGTAAGGGATATTATTTTTATTCAATATTCGTAAGAAATAATATTTTCTTCCATACTCTGTAGTATGTAAGTAATATTATTTCGTTTCAGATTCTGAATTCAACACTCATTTTGTTAAAGTATTGCTTCTATACTCCTTAAAATTAGTAGAATATCCTTGAAATTTGCGCTTCATCGAGTATCTTTTCACGGGAATATTTTTCTGAACATTCTTATTAAATTTTAATCTTTTCATGCCTGGGTACTATTCACCCGAAAAATTGATTTCTTTTTTGTCCTAATTATTTTTGATATATGTATATTATTCTTAAATTTTACTCCATAAATCAGTTATCATGTTGTCAATTTGGAAATTTTTAAACTCTATATAAATTAAAAATATTTAATATTTATCCTTGATTTCGTTTGATTGAATTCTTATATCATTGTCATCATCCTCATGCTTATATTGTGATGAAAATCATCTTTGACTCGTAGTGCTTAGATGGACTGTTGATTAGTATGATTATGACTAGGAATTATTCGGTATAATCATGACCTGAAATGTTACATTTGATGTGGTAAAATTCCTCATTGGCCCGTAGTGCATTGATGGACAGTTGTTGACATGATCATGACCATTGGTGATAATAACGAATATCTTTGGCCCGTAGTGCGTGGATAATTCGTGGATATGATAATAATGAATATCTTTGGCCCGTAGTACATGGATAATTCAGTGATGTGAATTATTTATTGAGCTGAGTCTCAGCGATAAAATTGATGATAAACTTTTAAATCATAGAAGATAGTAGATATCATGCTCTACTTGACTATTCTAATGGATTGTTTATTCCGATGCATTTAAACTTGTTGTCTATTGTATTCTATCAGTTTAACACTGTTGAGGGCTAACGATAATTTATTCTGCATTATCTTAGTCATAATATTTTTTACTGGGCTAGTTGAGCTCACTCTTTGCTTTCATTATTCTCTTCAGGAAATGAGAATATAGTTGGGACTAATTAAGGAACGGAGTGATGGTCCGAGATGGTGACTATAGTAGTCCTCACTATTTTATAAAATAGTTTATAATAATTGTAATGAGGACTCCATTTGAGTTTGAATATTGTCCCGAACAATATTCGTGTTAAAACTCTCAGCTTACGTTTGTCGTATTGTATTAATGAAGTTTGTATTTGAATTTTATACCATGTATTTGGTGACTCAGAATGGGTTGTGTATACCAATTTTGGGGGCGTCACAATTGTAAGACCCCAAATTATTAATAAATGAAATTTAAATTCCCTCTATTTATTATTTTGAAATAGTAAGTGTTAAATTGATTAATGAGGTTAGTTATGGGTAAAATGCGCAAATATTTTAAATAAGCAGGTGGTTATAAAATATTCATTGTTGTCGGGGAATATTCGTTTGGTCGTGGAATATTCTTCCTGTCGGGGAATATTCGCACGACGGCGCAGTCTTTTGTGGGCCCCATAACGGAAAGCGATTGGATGAAGAAAACAACAAGTATATGTCGTTTATTAATAACGGCGTAGTTGTTACCGTTAATACTGTTGGAATACCCGGTGGTTAAAACACAGTAATACGCGTTGTTACACAGTAGCACATTGTATTGCACCAATTATTGATTCTTACGTAAGAAGGCACTACTCAATAATGGTTACAGTAATTACTGTTCAGTATTTTATTTTATTGATTTAATAATTGCTGCGTTGATATTTTATATTACTGTTATTTTAATAATTGTCACTCCACAGTATCTCCCATTATCAGATCAATAATTCATATTATTTGAATAATGTTATTAGATAACATTATTGGCAATGTCTAGAAAGTTCTGTCTAAGGAGAGGTTTGGTTATCTACTTGCGCGCCAATAAGGAGAAATCCTTATTGGAAAGCCCCCTCTTTCCTGGGAACAGCCTGGTTGTCATAAATGTGATTCTGTAATATTATTTGTGAATAATTAATTATTGATTCATATGATAAGGAAATATTTATTCTATGTGGATTTAAATGATGGATATATTTATTTTTATGTGGATAAAAATGAAAGAATTAAAGCTGAGGTGTTTTATCAGTATTTTGTCGATGTGGAGGTATTAAAAATCATCCGTTTGTGGATTTCGGATTTTTTTGGTTTGGAATTTGGAAAAACTCAAAGCTACAAAGTTGTAGAGAATTCGATTTCAGTCAGAATGGACATAAAATTCGTATTTTTCTGATAAACGATCTATTTTCTATGAATTACTGAAGTTTCGGAAAATAAAATAATTTTTATTAAATTATGGGTGGGACCCACTTTTTGGTTGGTGGTGAATATGCATGTGGACTGCTGGAAAATTCAGATTTTGCATGCCTTGATAGTCATGGTCTTAGCATACGTAAAGAAAATAAAATAAAATAATATATTTTATTATTTTAGTCTCCTATGGCGTTCTAACATTTTCCTATAAATAGAGGGCTAAGTTAGAATTGAAAATCACACCAGAAATAAGTTTTCTCTCTTTCTCTCTCTAGATTATTGAGTGTATTTTGTGAGTATTTAGATACTTTGAGAGTTTCTATTCATCAGAGCAAGTTTCTTTCAGCCTTATACCGGTATTCCGACCAGAAGTACTGTCTTTACGAGGTAAGGGATGTTATTTTATTCGAAAATGATATTATTTCTTCAATATCATTATGCCGAAATATTGGTTGGAAATTTTTATCAAATTTGAAACTTTTCACGTCGGGGTTACTATTCACGAGTTACTATTCACGAGTTACTATTCACCGAAAATGAAATTTTCTTCTTTTCGTCCAAAATATCTATTCTGGGTACTAGCTTTGATTGTATTCATGTTTTGATCATTCTTGAATTTTACTTCACTATGAATAATTATAAGGTATTTTTGGACATGGATAAATCGAAATACGAATCCTTAATATTTGTTATTTTGTTTCACTGGATTCGTTTTCTTTAAGATATTTTTTCATCATCCTCAGTCCTAAATGATGATATTACTGAATATCTTTGGCCTGTAGAGCAAAGATGAATGATTAACTAATGAATATCTTTGGCCCGTAGTGCAAAGATGAACAGGTGTTGAGATGAACATGACCGACTGGTGATACAAATGAATATCTTTGGCCTGTAGTGCAAAGATGAATATTTTATTAAAGATGGTTAATGATTGTTGTTACAGGGATAAATTATTGATGATGGACTTTTAAATCTTAGAAGATAGTAGAACTCATTCTCTACTTGACTCTTCTAATGGTTTGCTGTTTCCGCTGCAGTTATTGATTTAAAACTTGTTATCTATTGTATTCTATTAGATTTTTCCCTGTTGAAGACTAACGATAATTTGTTCTGTATTATCTTAGTCATAATGTTCTTTACTGAGCTAGTTGAGCTCACCCTTTTCCTTTTTGTTCTATTTTTCTCAGGAGGCGAGAATGTAGCGAGTACTAGTCGGGATATGGAATGATGGTTCTAGAAGTTACTTTAGTAGTCCTCACCATTTTTGTGAAATAATGTATCAATAATTATAATGAGGACTTATTTGAGTGTGGATATTGTCTAAATGACAATATTTATATTTAAACTCACAGTTCTTGTGTTGTAATAATAAAGATGTAGTTGTTTCTGTACCATAAATTTTGGCGACTCAGAATGGGTGTTGTATACCTATTTTGGGGGCGTCACAGTTAGTATCAGAGCTTAGGGATATGATCTCTGGCGGAGATCGGGGAATAGAACTAGGAGGGGAGAGACGAATAAATCCTTCACTAGTGTGTCCTACCTAAGCTTATTTATTGGTCAGTCATAATATAGGAGTATTATGTGATTTGTTAATTTATTTAATTAACCCTTGTTTTATGGCAGTATTTGAGAATGTCGACTGAGAATGTTAACAGTGGAGTAAATGAGACCGTGGAGACACCGGTGCTTACCAACGAGGAGAACATGCAACAGGTTGGCAATGTTCCTCCTGTGAACAACACCAATGAGCAGATGATGAATGATGGAATGTTTAGAAGTTTTTTGCAATTCATGCAAAACCAGACAAGGGAGACTCATGTTCAAAATACAGGAGGAAATGATAGCAATTCACGGTTTGTCACAGCCAAACAGTTCAAAGAATTGGGACCACCAGAATTTAAGGGAAAGCCAGATCCGATCATGGCGGAAACGTGGGTCAAGCAAATTACCAAGATATTCGATGTCTTGGGATGCACGGAAGAACAGAAGGTTCCATTCGCCACCTTTATGTTTCGTGGCGAGGCAGACTACTGGTGGGAGTCTGTGAAGCGTTGTGACAACCCCAAAATAGGTTCATTCCATCCAACCTATTCTGAGTCGCCAAATACATGGTACAGAAAATAACTACAACTTTATTACAACAATTGTCGTGCAAAATACAACAACACATATGCTGTGAGTTTGGATACAAATATATACCAAATGTGACTCATGTTCCAACCGTGGACAGCACCTCACAATAACACCTTACATAAAGGTATAGTCAAAAACTGTTTTAGAAATTAGAATCTTTGGGAAGTGCTCAAGAAAACCTTCGTACATGGGAGGCCACACATCTAGGTTATGATAGATATCATATGGCCACAGAATTATCCTTGGTTGACCCAATAGACCCCAAAGAAAAACGAGAAGATTACTATCATATTCTTCCCAATGGTGAGTCTTCTCTTGACTTATCATTATCTCTACTGTCTCTAATTGAGAATTATACTTCAAACAAACACCAAGATTATATAGGTAGTGCCCATAGATATACTCAGCAAGTGGATGAGCACAACCCTGTCCTATGATGACACGAGGTTGTATGTCATTAGACATCTTGTATGATAGTGACAAAACACCCTTCCAACGTTGGGTTCGCCTCACCCTATTTTCTTCACCAAATATAACTACTAAATGATGACCACCGTTCTATTCCCTTGTTACCCCCGCTCGACCCAGCTACACTCTTATTACCTGAAAGGAATTGTGAAGCAAAAGGGTGAGCACAACTAGCTCAGTAAAGAATATCATGACTAAAGATAATTAAATTATCAATAGCCTTCATCAATAATAAATCAGAGATTTAGAACATATGGTAAATGATAAAAATTTCAACCATAGTTGCAGCGGAACGAGCAATCCATTAGAAGAGTCAAATAGACTATAAAGTCTATTATCTTCTCCATGTTAAAAATCCACCAACAATATTTTATCCATGTAACATCACTCAACAGTTCCTTTTCACAATCATATGAATAACTCATAATCATAATTGTGACTATAAATTTTTCTTCGCACCCAGGACGAAGAATATTTTCATCACCTGTCTTTACCTGAAACATCAAAGATCATGGTTATACCAAATCACAATTCCTGTTCATAATCATACTAATAACTTCATCTTTGCACTACGGGCCAAAGATATTCATCAACAAGTCATCTTTGCACAACAGGCCAAAGATATTCATCAACAGTTCATCTTTGCATTACTGGCCAAAGATATTCATCTACAATTCATCTTTGCACTACAGGCCAAAGATATTCCTCAACAATTAATATTTGTACTACAGGCCAAATATATTCATATCTCAAAGAAATATATAATCATTTCAGAATTTATATACACCATAATTATAACTATGTTAATCAATTCATCTTTACACTTATGCTAAAGATATTCAATTGTAAATTCAATGGTCATGATCATACCAGTCACAATTCAACTTTGCACTACAGGCCAAAGAGAACCCTAGTCATGATCATACCAATAATCTACCCATCTTTACACTCCAGTGAAAGAGAATTTCAACATCAGGGTTATAAAAATGTTATATATGATGATAAAAATAATATGATCAACATATAATTTTAATCTCAAGAGTAATATTTGTAACTCATGAATAGTAAATCGTGAATACTAACTCATGAATAGTAACCCCGACACAAAAGATAGAAATTCCACAATAAAATCCATACCAATATTTCGGTATAATGATATTGAAAGAATAACATTACTTAAATTTATAAACAATTTATTTTAATTGTTTACACTTTACTAATTAATGCATTTAATCATCATAAAATGCCAACTCTTACAATTTCATCATCAATAACCAAAACCCTCATCAAAAATCTGCATATACCTCATATAGGATTCTCAAGCCATAAAATCCTATTTTCTAATTTTCTTTCTTCACAAAACATATTTAATTCATTTACTCATAATTAGACCATTTTCATGAAAAATACTAAATCAGTTCCAAAAATATTTCTTTTCTGAGATTTAGCATAATATAGTCCCATAGTGAACATATATTTTTCTCAGAATTTTTAAAAGTCATTTACTATTTTTCATATGGCCAAAATAGCCGAATATTTAGACATTTATCAAAAATTATACTTTTGTCTAAAAATTCTGAAATTTACAGAGTATACTTCTATCATATACATGTACTCCCAATAAAAATTTCATCAATTTTGGAGTTAACCACAAGGAATTATAAGCGGTTACTTTTAAAATAGTCTTTTCCCGTAAAATTCATAACTCTTAATCTATACATCCAAAAATCACCATTTTTGGACACAATCAATAAAACTCATCAAAATATTATTTCAAATTTTTCCAGAATTTTTGAAGATCAGAAAAATTACGAAACTGAAAATCATAACAACCCTTAAAATCCCTTAATATCCCTTACTATCCCTTACCTCAAAAGAGTAGTACTTCTGATCGGTATAAGGCTGAAGGAAACTTGCACTGATGAATAGAAACTCACAGAGTATCTAAATACTCACAAAATACACTCAATAATCTAGAGAGAGAAAGAGAGAAAACTTATGTTTCTGGTGTGATTTTCAATTCTAACTTAGCCCTCTATTTATAGAAAAATTTTGGTAGGTTTGACCTGTAACCTGATGGCTTTACCTGCTACTATTCCCACCCACCACTTTTGAAATATAATTCAGCACATTTCTTCACCAACCACAAGTGGGGCCCACCAATTCTAGAATTTTCCAACAAATTGATAAACTCCAAAAATTCAACAATTTCTGAACCAGTCATCTCGTAAAATTCATAATAAATCATACGTTCATTTTTAACGGTTCAAAATTTGTGGGCATATACTCAACTTATATATGTATAACATATCCAAAAATTACCATGATCCAACGGTCGGATTAAAAATTATAACCCTCGCAAAATATCTCAAAAATCCTGATTTTTAATACCTCCATTCCGACAAAAAATACGGATAAAAACCTCAACATTAACTCCTTCATTTTTAACCACAAAAATATATCTCTCATTTATATCCACATAAAATAAATATTTCCTTATCATATGAATCAATAATTAATTATTCACAAATAATATTACAGAATCACATTTATGACAATCAGGCCGTTCCCAAGAAAGAGGGGGCTTTCCAATAAGAATTTCTCCTTACTGGCGCGCAATTAGATGACCAAACCTCTCCTTAGACAGAACTTTCTAGACATTGCCAATAATGCTATCTAATAATATTATTCAAATAATATGAATTATTGATCTGATAAAGAAAAATACTGTGCATCAACAATTATTGAACAACAATAATATAAAATTTCAACGTAGCAATTATTGAATCAATAAAATAAAATATTGAACAGTAATTACTGTAACAATTATTGAGTAGTGCCTTCTTACGTAAGAATCAATAATTTCAAAAATACTGTGCAATACCGTGTGCTACTGTGCAATAACGCGTATTACTGTATTTTAACCACCGGGTATTCCAACAGTGTTAACGGTAACAACTACGCCGTTATTTGTAAAAACTCAAATTTGTCGTTTTCTTCACCCGACAGTTATTCGTTATGGGGCCCACAAATAGCTGCGCCGTCGTACGAATATTCCCCGACAGAAAGAATATTCCACGACCAAACGAATATTCCCCGACAACAATGATTATTTTATAACCACTTGCTTAAAAAAAATTCATATTTCACCCATAACTTTAAAATTTTATCAATTTAACCATTTACTGAATAGAAAAATTGAATACTTTTATTTCATAAAATTTGGGGTCTTACAATCTCCCCTCCTTATGAAATTTCGTCCCCGAAATTTACGTACCTGGTATTTCAAAGAGTTGAGAATACCTTGCTTTCATTTCAGATTCCATCTTCTCTGTCATCATAATTTCTCCATTGCTCATCTCCTGTATTTCAAATAACATTCTAGAATACAGCTTCAAAATAAGTGTTAATTTAACAAATTAACATATCACATAATATCCCGATATTATGACTGACCAACAAATAAGCTTAGGTAGGACACACTAGCGAAGGATTTACTCATCTCTCCCCTCCTAGTTGTATTCCCCGATCTCCGCCAGAGATCATATCCCCAAGCTCTGATACCAAATATAACGACCCCAAAATAGGTTCATTCCATCCAACCTATTCTGAGTCGCCAAATACATGGTACAGAAAACAACTACAACTTTATTACAACAATTGTCGTGCAAAATACAACAACACATATGCTGTGAGTTTGGATACAAATATATACCAAATGTGACTCATGTTCCAACCGTGGACAGCACCTCACAATAACACCTTACATAAAGGTATAGTCAAAAACTGTTTTAGAAATTAGAATCTTTGGGAAGTGCTCAAGAAAACCTTCGTACATGGGAGGCCACACATCTAGGTTATGATAGATATCATATGGCCACAGAATTATCCTTGGTTGACCCAATAGACCCCAAAGAAAAACGAGAAGATTACTATCATATTCTTCCCAATGGTGAGTCTTCTCTTGACTTATCATTATCTCCACTGTCTCTAATTGAGAATTATACTTCAAACAAACACCAAGATTATATAGGTAGTGCCCATAGATATACTCAGCAAGTGGATGAGCACAACCCTGTCCTATGATGACACGAGGTTGTATGTCATTAGACATCTTGTATGATAGTGACAAAACACCCTTCCAACGTTGGGTTCGCCTCACCCTATTTTCTTCACCAAATATAACTACTAAATGATGACCACCGTTCTATTCCCTTGTTACCCCGCTCGACCCAGCTACACTCTTATTACCTGAAAGGAATTGTGAAGCAAAAGGGTGAGCACAACTAGCTCAGTAAAGAATATCATGACTAAAGATAATTAAATTATCAATAGCCTTCATCAATAATAAATCAGAGATTTAGAACATATGGTAAATGATAAAAATTTCAACCATAGTTGCAGCGGAACGAGCAATCCATTAGAAGAGTCAAATAGACTATAAAGTCTATTATCTTCTCCATGTTAAAAATCCACCAACAATATTTTATCCATGTAACATCACTCAACAGTTCCTTTTCACAATCATATGAATAACTCATAATCATAATTGTGACTATAAATTTTTCTTCGCACCCAGGACGAAGAATATTTTCATCACCTGTCTTTACCTGAAACATCAAAGATCATGGTTATACCAAATCACAATTCCTGTTCATAATCATACTAATAACTTCATCTTTGCACTACGGGCCAAAGATATTCATCAACAAGTCATCTTTGCACTACAGGCCAAAGATATTCATCAACAGTTCATCTTTGCACTACTGGCCAAAGATATTCATCAACAATTCATCTTTGCACTACAGGCCAAAGATATTCCTCAACAATTAATATTTGCACTACAGGCCAAATATATTCATATCTCAAAGAAATATATAATCATTTCAGAATTTATATAAACAATAATTATAACCATGTTGATCAATTCATCTTTGCACTTAAGCTAAAGATATTCAATTATAAATTCAATGGTCATGATCATACCAGTCACAATTCAACTTTGCACTACAGGCCAAAGAGAACCCTAGTCATGATCATACCAATAATCTACCCATCTTTACACTCCAGTGAAAGAGAATTTCAACATCAGGGTTATAAAAATGTTATATATGATGATAAAAATAATATGATCAACATATAATTTTAATCTCAAGAGTAATATTTGTAACTCATGAATAGTAAATCGTGAATAGTAACTCATGAATAGTAACCCCGACACAAAAGATAGAAATTCCACAATAAAATCCATACCAATATTTCGGTATAATGATATTGAAAGAATAACATTACTTAAATTTATAAACAATTTATTTTAATTGTTTACACTTTACTAATTAATGCATTTAATCATCATAAAATGCCAACTCTTACAATTTCATCATCAATAACCAAAACCCTCATCAAAAATCTGCATATACCTCATATAGGATTCTCAAGCCATAAAATCCTATTTTCTAATTTTCTTTCTTCACAAAACATATTTAATTCATTTACTCATAACTAGACCATTTTCATGAAAAATACCAAATCAGTTCCAAAAATATTTCTTTTCTGGGATTTAGCATAATATAGTCCCATAGTGAACATATATTTTTCTCAGAATTTTTAAAAGTCATTTACTATTTTTCATATGGCCAAAATAGCCGAATATTTAGACATTTATCAAAAATTGTACTTTTATCTAAAAATTCTGAAATTTACAGAGTATACTTCTATCATATACATGTACTCCCAATAAAAATTTCATCAATTTTGGAGTTAACCACAAGGAATTATAAGCTGTTACTTTTAAAATAGTCTTTTCTCATAAAATTCATAACTCTTAATCTATACATCCAAAAATCACCATTTTTGGACACAATCAAGAAAACTCATCAAAATATCATTTCAAATTTTTCCAGAATTTTTGAAGATCAGAAAAATTACGAAACTGAAAATCATAACAACCCTTAAAATCCCTTACTATCCCTTACTATCCCTTACCTCAAAAGAGCAGTACTTCTGACTGGATTGCAAAGCCGAAGAAAACTTGCACTGAATAGCAACTCTCAAAGTATCTAAATACTCACAAAATATGCTTCATAATATAGAGAGAGAAAGAGAGAAAGCTTATGTTTCTGGTGTGATTTTCAATTCTAACTTAGCCTCTATTTATAGGAAAATTTTGGTAGGTTTGACCTGCAACCTGATGGCTTTACCTGCTACTATTCCCACCCACCACATTTGAAATATAATTCAGCACATTTCTTCACCAACCACAAGTGGGGCCCACCAATTCTAGAATTTTCCAACAAATTGATAAACTCCGAAAATTCAACAATTTCTGAACCAGTCATCTCGTAAAATTCATAATAAATCATACGTTCATTTTTAACGGTTCAAAATTTGTGGGCATATACTCAACTTATATATGTATAACATATCCAAAAATTACCACGATCCAACGGTCGGATTAAAAATTATAACCCCCGCAAAATATCTAAAAAATCCTGATTTTTAATACCTCCATTCCGACAAAAATACGGATAAAAACCTCAACATTAACTCCTTCATTTTTAACCACAAAAATATATCCCTCATTTATATCCACATAAAATAAATATTTCCTTATCATATGAATCAATAATTAATTATTCACAAATAATATTACAGAATCACATTTATGACAATCAGGCCGTTCCCAAGAAAGAGGGGGCTTTCCAATAAGAATTTCTCCTTACTGGCGCGCAATTAGATGACCAAACCTCTCCTTAGACAGAACTTTCTAGACATTGCCAATAATGCTATCTAATAATATTATTCAAATAATATGAATTATTGATCTGATAAAGAAAAATGCTGTGCATCAACAATTTTTGAACAACAATAATATAAAATTTCAACGTAGCAATTATTGAATCAATAAAATAAAATATTGAACAGTAATTACTGTAACAATTATTGAGTAGTGCCTTCTTACGTAAGAATCAATAATTTCAAAAATACTGTGCAATACCGTGTGCTACTGTGCAATAACGCGTATTACTGTATTTTAACCACCGGGTATTCCAACAGTGTTAACGGTAACAACTACGCTGTTATTTGTAAAAACTCAAATTTGTCGTTTTCTTCACCCGACAGTTATTCGTTATGGGGCCCACAAATAGCTGCGCCGTCGTACGAATATTCCCCGACAGAAAGAATATTCCACGACCAAACGAATATTCCCCGACAACAATGATTATTTTATAACCACTTGCTTAAAAAAAAATTCATATTTCACCCATAACTTTAAAATTTTATCAATTTAACCATTTACTGAATAGAAAAATTGAATACTTTTATTTCATAAAATTCGGGGTCTTACAAGCGTACCCAGCCTGACGCACTCAATATGTCCTGGGAAACGTTTCAGAAACTGTTTAATGACAAGTACTTCCCTGAAAGTATTCGTCATATGAAGGAGGTGGAGTTTATCAGACTGGAACAAAATAACATGACGGTGTCCCAGTACGAGGCGAAGTTTGCAGAGTTATCCAGGTTTGCACCTCATTTGGTAGAAAATGAGGAACGTATGACGCGGATGTTTCTGAGAGGTTTAAAACCTGAGATTCGTCAATACCTTATCTCTCATAAATTTTCTCTGTATTCAGACGTTGTCAACAGGGCCCAATTATTAGAGAGAGATAATGAGTATACTCAACCGAGGGACCACAACCAGGGTCATACCGGTGACAGCAATCATCAGAGCGATGATAACCAACGAGGAGGGAAAAATACGAACAAAGGCGGTAACCACTCGGGTGGTCATCGTGGCCATGATAATAGGAGAGGTGAGTCAAGTGAAAATTTCAGAAAGAGGAGATTCAACAATGACGGGAAGACATCAGCAGCAGCACCAGCACCAACAACAAATTTTAGGGGAGGAGAACGACCGCCAGTTAGATGTTACAAATGCGGGAAACAGAGACATATCAGCCCAAACTGTCCACAACAATCCAAGGTGTGTTACAACTGTGGGAAGGAAGGCCACATCGCTCGAGATTGTACTATAGCGAAACCAAGTTCAGCGGGAGTGGTGATTCCAAGGGCTGTCCCGGATAAGGCAAAATCAGCGGTTCCTGGAAGAGCGTTTGTCGTAACTGGCCAAAACGTGAGGAACCCGAACGAGGTGATTACGGGTAAGCTAATCTTGGATTCTTGCGAAGTTTATACCTTACTAGATACCGGTTCTACCCATTCTTTTATCTCTCCTGCTTGTGCTCAACGTTTAAACTCGACTCCGGGGAAATTGGACTTTGACTTATCTGTTGAAACTCCGTTAGGTGAAACCTTTGTTACATCTACAGTTTATAAATCTTGCATGATCCAAGTTGGCACCATCACATTACCTGTTGACCTTATCTCTTTAAAGATACTTGCTTTTGATGTGATTTTAGAGATTGATTGGTTAACTACTCATCATGCCAAAATTGATTGTTTTCGTAAGGTTGTTAGTTTTCATATTCCTAACCAACCTGTTGTACGAATTCAAGCAACTAAGCCATTAAAATCAATCACTATTATATCAAGCCATAAAGCCATTCGTTTATTAAAAAACGGATGTCATGCTTTCTTAGCCCATGTTATGGATTTGAATAAAGACACATCAAATTTGAATAATATTCCTGTTGTTATTGACTTTCCAGACGTATTTCCTGAAGAGCTTCCCGGTCTACCCCCGGAACGTGAAATTGAATTCTTTATTGATCTTGAACCTGGTACAAAGCCCATTTCTAAAACCCCATATCGAATGGCTCCTATTGAACTTCAGGAGTTAAAGGTCCAACTACAAGAATTGTTGGACATCGGTTTCATTCGTCCTAGTACATCTCCTTGGGGTGCTCCTGTTTTATTTGTAAAGAAGAAAGATGGGAGTATGCGACTTTGTATTGATTACCGGGAATTAAACCATGTCACTATTAAGAATAGGTATCCGCTACCTCGTATTGATGACCTGTTTGACCAGTTACAAGGAGCACAATTCTTTTCAAAGATCGATCTTCGTTCTGGATATCATCAGCTGAAGGTTAAAACTGAGGATATTCCAAAGACTGCCTTCAGAACTCGGTACGGGCATTATGAGTTCCTAGTCATGTCTTTTGGATTGACTAATGCTCCTGCGGCTTTCATGGATATGATGAACCGAGTATTTAAGGATTATTTGGATCAGTTCGTTGTTGTCTTTATTGATGACATCCTCATATATTCCAAAAGCCGTGAAGATCATGAGCATCATTTGAAGCTGGTACTCCAAAGGCTACGTGAAAATAAGTTATATGCTAAGTTGAAGAAATGCGAGTTCTGGCTTAAGGAAGTAGCTTTCCTAGGGCACGTGGTATCAAAACATGGAGTATCTGTTGACCCGGCGAAGATTGAAGCGATACAAAGTTGGGAGCAACCAAAGACGGTGACTGAAGTACGTAGCTTTCTGGGCTTAGCTGGTTATTATCGGAGATTCGTGGAAGGGTTTTCTCGAATCGCTACCCCGTTAACTCAACTAACTCGGAAAGATATCAAATTCATATGGAGCGAGGAATGCGAGAAGAGTTTTCAAGAGCTTAAGAGGAGACTCATTTCGGCACCTGTTCTGACAATACCATCTGGTTCGGATGGATTTGTTATCTACAGTGATGCTTCAGGCAAAGGGTTAGGATGTGTTCTCATGCAACATGGGAAAGTCATAGCCTATGCCTCGCGACAACTCAAAGAATATGAGAGGAATTATCCTACTCATGATTTGGAGTTGGCAGCAGTAGTTTTCACGTTGAAGATCTGGAGACACTACCTGTATGGGGAGAAAGTGGAGATCTATACAGATCATAAAAGCCTCAAATATTTCTTCACCCAAAAGGAACTCAACATGCGGCAGCGACGTTGGCTCGAGCTGTTGAAAGATTACGATCATACCATCCAATATCATCCTGGAAAAGCAAACGTAGTAGCTGACGCATTGAGTTGAAGATCATATGCGGGTACGAGTGCAATGTTGTTAACACAAAGGCCCATTTTGTATGACTTGCAAAGGATGGAGATAGAGATGAAGGCTCCAAGTACCCACATGATGATATCAAATATACGAGTAGAACCGACTTTAATCGATAAAGTTAAAGCTGCTCAAGCTACGGACATAGAGCTGATGCGTATGAAGAAGAAAGTGCAAGAAGGTTCTATTCCAGAAGCAAGAATCGATGAAGAAGGAATACTTCGAGTCCACTTCAGACTCTGTGTTCCTAACAATTCTGATTTGAAGTACAAGATCATGATGGAAGCACACAATACACCATTTGCAATCCATCCTGGAAGTACCAAAATGTATCGTGATTTTCGACATACATTTTGGTGGAATAATATGAAGAGAGAGATTGCAAAGTTTATCTCGAGGTGTTTAACTTGTCAACGTGTAAAGGCGGAACATCAAGTGCCAAAGGGTCCATTGCAACCACTTGAGATTCTGAAATAGAAGTGGGAACACATTACCATGGATTTCGTTACGGGTCTTCCCATGGTTTCTCAAGGCATAAATGCTATTTGGGTTATTGTTGATAGATTAACCAAGTCTGCTCATTTCTTGCCGATACGGGAGACTTATTCCCTTGAACGTCTTGCTCGTATATACGTAGATGAGATTGTGAGACTGCATGGCATGCCAGTATCCATAGTTTTGGATCCTGACCCAAGATTTACTTCAAGATTTTGGGTTAGCTTGCAAAAAGCTATGGGCACAGATTTACGATTTAGTTCGGCATACCATCCTCAAACGGACGGACAATCAGAGAGGACTTTTCAAACCCTTGAAGATCTATTAAGACTTTGTGTCCTAGATTTCAAAGGGAGTTGGGATAAGTACCTACCATTGGTGGAATTCTCCTACAATAACAGTTATCAGGCAAGTATAGGTGTGGCCCCATTTGAAGCATTATATGGACGAAAGTGTCGCTCTCCAGTATGTTGGGATGAGGTGGGAGAAGCAACGTTGCTAGGACCAGAGTTGGTACGAATGACTACAGAGAAGATCCAAACGATTCGACAACGTATACAAACGGCACAGGATCGACAAAAGAGTTATGCGGATCTTCATCGAAAGGACGTGGAATTTGACATTGGGGATCATGTATTGTTGCGTGTGGCTCCATGGAAAGGAGTTACAAGATTTGGGAAGAGAGGAAAGCTCAATCCACGATTTATTGGTCCATTTCAGATTCTTGACCGAGTAGGAAATGTGGCCTATAGACTTGCGTTACCTCCAAGTATGTCTCGTGTTCATAATATTTTTCATATATCTGTGTTACGTAAATATGTGAAAGACCCAGACCACGTTATTGAGTTAGAACCGGACGAGATAGCTGAAGACTTAACGTACGAAGAGGTACCTGTCAAGATCTTGGATAGAAAGGAGCATGTCCTACGCACGAAGGTCATACCACAAGTTAAAGTTTTGTGGAGAAACCATGCTATTGAGGAAATGACCTGGGAGTTGGAAACGGAAATGAAAGCGAGGTATCCTCATCTTTTCGAAACACCAGGTACGTACGTCAATTTCGAGGACGAAATTTCATAAGGAGGGGAGGTTGTAAGACCCCAAATTATTAATAAATGAAATTTAAATTCCATCTATTTATTATTTTGAAATAGTAAGTGTTAAATTGATTAATGAGGTTAGTTATGGGTAAAATGGGTAAATATTTCAAATAAGCAGGTGGTTATAAAATATTCATTGTTGTCGGGGAATATTCGTTTGGTCGTGGAATATTCTTCCTGTCGGGGAATATTCGTACGACGGCGCAGTCTTTTGTGGGCCCCATAACGGAAAGCGATTGGATGAAGAAAACGACAAGTATATGTTGTTTATTAATAACGGCGTAGTTGTTACCGTTAATACTGTTGGAATACCCGGTGGTTAAAACACAGTAATACGCGTTGTTACACAGTAGCACACTGTATTGCACCAATTATTGATTCTTACGTAAGAAGGCACTACTCAATAATGGTTACAGTAATTACTGTTCAGTATTTTATTTTATTGATTCAATAATTGCTGCGTTGATATTTTATATTACTGTTATTTTAATAATTGTCACTACACAGTATCTCCCATTATCAGATCAATAATTCATATTATTTGAATAATGTTATTAGATAACATTATTGGCAATGTCTAGAAAGTTCTGTCTAAGGAGAGGTTTGGTTATCTAATTGCGCGCCAATAAGGAGAAATTCTTATTGGAAAGCCCCCTCTTTCCTGGGAACGGCCTGGTTGTCATAAATGTGATTCTGTAATATTATTTGTGAATAATTAATTATTGATTCATGTGATAAGGAAATATTTATTCTATATGGATATAAATGATGGATATATTTATTTTTATGTGGATAAAAATGAAAGAATTAAAGCTGAGGTGTTTTATCAGTATTTTGTCAATGTGGAGGTATTAAAAATCATCCGTTTATGGATTTCGGATATTTTTGGTTTGGAATTTGGAAAAACTCAAAGCTACAAAGTTGTAGAGAATTCGATTTCAGTCAGAATGGACATAAAATTCGTATTTTTCTGATAAACAGTCTATTTTCTATGAATTACTGAAGTTTCGGAAAATAAAATGATTTTTATTAAATTATGGGTGGGACCCACTTTTTGGTTGGTGGTGAATATGCATGTGGGCTGCTGGAAAATTCAGATTTTGCATGCCTTGATAGTCATGGTCTTAGCATACGTAAAGAAAATAAAATAAAATAATATATTTTATTATTTTAGTCTCCTATGGCGTTCTAACATTTTCCTATAAATAGAGGGATAAGTTAGAATTGAAAATCACACCAGAAACAAGTTTTCTCTCTTTCTCTCTCTAGATTATTGAGTGTATTTTGTGAGTATTTAGATACTTTGAGAGTTTCTATTCATCAGAGCAAGTTTCTTTCAGCCTTATACCGGTATTCCGACCAGAAGTACTGTCTTTACGAGGTAAGGGATGTTCTTTTATTCGAAAATGATATTATTTCTTCAATATCATTATGCCGAAATATTGGTTGGAAATTTTTATCAAATTTGGAACTTTTCACGTCAGGGTTACTATTCATGAGTTACTATTCACGAGTTACTATTCACCGAAAATGAAATTTTCTTCTTTTCGTCCAAAATATCTATTCTGGGTACTAGCTTTGATTGTATTCATGTTTTGATCATTCTTGAATTTTACTTCACTATGAATAATTATAAGGTATTTTTGGACATGGATAAATCGAAATACGAATCCTTAATATTTGTTATTTTATTTCACTGGATTCGTTTTCTTTAAGATATTTTTTCATCATCCTCAGTCCTAAATGATGATATTACTGAATATCTTTGGCCTGTAGAGCAAAGATGAATGATTAACTAATGAATATCTTTGGCCCGTAGTGCAAAGATGAACAGGTGTTGAGATGAACATGACCGACTGGTGATACAAATGAATATCTTTGGCCTGTAGTGCAAAGATGAATATTTTATTAAAGATGGTTAATGATTGTTGTTACAGGGATAAATTATTGATGATGGACTTTTAAATCTTAGAAGATAGTAGAACTCATTCTCTACTTGACTCTTCTAATGGTTTGCTGTTTTCGCTGCAGTTATTGATTTAAAACTTGTTGTCTATTGTATTTTATTAGATTTTTCCCTGTTGAAGACTAACGATAATTTGTTCTGTATTATCTTAGTCATAATGTTCTTTACTGGGCTAGTTGAGCTCACCCTTTTCCTTTTTGTTCCATTTTTCTCAGGAGGCGAGAATGTAGTGAGTACTAGTCGGGGTATGGAATGATGGTTCTAGAAGTTACTTTAGTAGTCCTCACCATTTTTGTGAAATAATGTATCAATAATTGTAATAAGGACTTATTTGAGTGTAGATATTGTCTAAATGACAATATTTGTATTTAAACTCACAGTTCTTGTGTTGTAATAATAAAGATGTAGTTGTTTCTGTACCATGTATTTTGACGACTCAGAATGGGTGTTGTATACCTATTTTGGGGGCGTCACAACAATTATTACATAAGACTATATGATAAAAGTAAGCTTTAAAGTATGTAATTTGCCAAGTTGTATGAAAGAGCCTTTTGTGACGTCATGATGTGTGGTGGAGCAATTAAAGGTGTATTTTAAGCATATGAGAGAAATTAACTTTGATTAAATAAAAATTTATTATTAAAAGTTTATTTCAAATATTTATGTAGAATTGGAATAATAAATTTATGGAAAATAACGGGGTATTGGTACCCAACTAAATTATATTCTAGTCTAATGTAAATATTCTTTGAATTGACCCAATGTACATGAATTATATGATTATGTGTTTTTTTGCTCTTAACTTATCACAATATAATAATATCAACTCATTAAAATTCATTTGTGAGCCAAAAGGGAATTAACCTTAGTGCAACTAGTGACCATTTTAACTAATGTAATAAGCTAAATAGCCTTGTCCTAAAATCATAGTCCCATTCTAAGTCTCAATCGTGTTTTGTCAAAAACCTATGGTTTTATGTTGCTGAAAACCAAGATGGAGATGATGGCTATGGGAATGGAAGAAGATGGAGTTGGTGAAACTTTTCACCAACTTCTTGTTACACAATGGTTCCTTTTATCTTTCATTGATACAATTCTTAGGGGAAAACCTCCAAATGGATAATAATCTCTCTATAAATAGAAGTCCCTCCTCTCAAATTTGAGTTGTTGATTTCTCTGTAAGGTTCTAATTAGAGTGTGATTGTTGTTGAGTAATCTGGAAATTGAAGCAAGAGTTAGCATTTTAACTTCAAGAAGGTAATGTCCATTTTCTTGTTCTTAAGTTCAAGTTTTGCAAGTTCTTAGGAAAATGATAGAATATTTATTGTTTGAGTCAAAAAATTGATGGTTGAAGTATGATGTAATCTGTAAATTGATGCAATACATTGTTAATATGGTTGAATACGAAAACATTGAAAGTTAAAAGAATTAATTTGGTCAAGAAATGAATCTATGATGAAGAGAATCGCTAAATATGTTGAACTTTGGAAAAAATGACAAACTTTGAATTTGATTCTTAAATTTGGTTGTTTATGTGATTTGAATTGTTAGAATCATGCTAGGGATGTTTGGTAATAAGTTTATGGAGTTTATATTAATTGGGTATCCTTAAATTGATGTTTGTATGAGAAATTGGGAGGTTGGTTCATAGCAGGGGAGTTGGGAGCTCAACTGCAGTAGCCAAGTCTGGGCAGTGCCTCCCCGGCAGGGGTCTTGCAGTATAAAAGACCAGCCTCGGCGGTGGTTAGACAGTGAATTGGATTACTGTTTTTGTTGTTCAATACAAGGAATCCTAAATTGGCCTAACCTAACTTAACTCAAGGAGCATACATAATCATTAAACATGTATCAATACATATTGTAAGATGTTTTAGTGGGCTTGGGGTTTGAGTTATAATCTTTTGGAAGAAAGATTTAAAAGTCAAAAACTAAACTCGATAAACCTTGGGAATTTTTGAAATCTAACCTTTAGAGCTATGTTTGCAACTTAGTTAGTTTTATAAATGGGTGTGAAATATGAATTCAATGTACCTTGCGTGCTTAGTTTGTTTATCATGAGATTTTTAGATTTGAAAACCAATTGAGTTAAAAACTCTATGACTTGTATTGTGAACTTTTGAATAATTATAATAGAATACTTTATGCCTCTAGAGATAACCGACATGTTCATACATCTAGCTAGACACGTTATAAACTACGCAAACATGAACTAAAAGAGTTTCTAAGTAGAGAGATATACTAGCTACGTGCAAATAAATCTAATATATGCAAGCATACGTAGAAAAGGTTGTTTGACAATGTTGTATGGTTTAATGAATGTTATGATTAGTAGTTAATATGATGAGCTCTTTTAGCTTTGTGAAGTAGAAATTTATGAGTAAACTTGACAATTGATGAAAGTAAATAAAAAGGGACCAAACCTAGCTTAAAAGTTCCTTAACATGTATGTGTGAAACAACTTAAACTAGAATGTATGACTTAAGTAATATTTCACGTATGAGATGAGTATAAGGGACTAAAATTTATAAAATGTTTCTAAGATTTTCAAAAGTAAGAACAATGTGAATTATACATCTATGAGTTTTAATGTGTATGCATACATGGGTAGAAATATGTGTGATAAATGCATGTTGATATATATGTCAAAGTGTGTGTGACTAATGAATACCTATACGTACATAAATAGGATTATATAGTTCATTGAGGTGATTTTATGCTATAAGTGGTAATCAACGCTAAAGGCAAGTCTCTCACCTTAAACTTCCTATGTTATTGCAAGTTCCCTAACTTCATTCTTATAATTGAATGCAACTATCTAAACCTTATTTCTTATTGTGAAACTTCGAATTATTGTTATATCAAACATACTTATATTGAACAAATATATACATTCGCAAGATTATGATTCCTAATCGGAAGTTGATTTTATATCTTGATTCATGTTACGAGAATTGAACTAAATGTTCCTAAAGGTTGTCTAAGCTATTCGAATCGGCTAGACTAATATCATGTGTTAGAAAGCTATCCAAACCAATTGACTAGGTGCGGACTCTTATAAATCTACTGAGATGAACAACCCTCATCGAAGGGAAAATTATATAACTGTCAGGAAACCGACGTGCGCACATACTAGCATGTCTAAATGTTATACATAATGTAGGGTACTTTAGGCTAATCACCTGTTGTACTCGTTTATATTGGATTTTTAGTATAATACTGTTAATTCTAGCAAGAGTTCTTAGTCCCTAGTGACTGCTCAGTGTTAATTCTTATTAAACCATGAAATGATTAAACTTTTGAATCTTATTGATGTCCTTCAGTCTATAGCAACACTTATTGAGAACTATTGAAATTTCTTGTTATTCTTGAACTATCATTTATTGTTATACCTTTGAGATTTAAACTTTATAACTGTTTATTATTATTACTATATTACTTGTTGGGCAAACTTGTTGTTCATTTTTGCATCCCTAAAAATATTACAGTTAAGGCAGAGCAAGACAGTACTTCAGGAAAAGACAAAGGAAATGGCAAGGCTACGGAATAGCTTAGTCCTTAAAGTGTAGGAGAATTATTATTATTATTATGATCATAATGATGTATTAAGGGATGATTAAATTATGTTTAAGTCATGTTCAGTTTATATTACTGGAATGTTGTAGTAACGTTCACGAGACCTTGGGACGCGAATATTTATATTATATCATTGTAAATTATTCTATTATTCCGTTGTTGATGATTTTAGTATGATATTAGAATTAGCACGTGATGCACCATATTTAAGATATGAGTGTCTAAATTTGGGGGCATCACAGTTTCCCTCCCCGACAAAACTATGGCGCTAAATTTAATGTCATTAACAATGGAACTCACCCATTCTCAACAGTGTGCCATCGACCAACATGTTGGATTTGGAGGGGATTTGTCATTACCAACGGCGACGGCAACTCCATTGTAAATGAGGTCATTATCGACGGTAGGAAGGCCGTCGACAATGACCACCTTTTTTGTAGTGGTAGTTAGGTGTTTATTTCCCACTCATTATTAATTACAAAAAATATTTTCATCTGATAGATGTCTCCTGCGAAACCTTTCTATAAAAGTCAATTATCAGCCCTAAAAACTCTTGCCCCCTATAACTCTTGCTAATATGGAAGAAATGAAAATTAAATCCTTCCTTTTGAGTTTTCCTAAGCAGTAGATTAAGATTTAAGTTTAATCTATGGTTTTTGAGCTGGTTCTTTAGCAATGAGGATCTTAGGTAAGGCTGAAGCTAGTAGTACTTAAAGAGATTTCACATTACATTGTTCAACATTTGATGGTAATGTTGGTGAATTGTTTTACCTATTTCTGCTTACATTCCAGTCCTACATAACTCTACTTGCATTCGCCAGCAAATCCATCTGTCTCCCAGAAAACCAAAAATGTCACTTAAAATAATTGATATTAACCCAACCAAAAAATACATAAGTTGATAAATGTTTAGGTAACATGTGATTTGTCATATTTTCACATTTGTTTTTAAATGCGAGTTGAAAACGTTATATAAGGTTGGGTTCAAAACCTATAGGCTTTAAGTTTTTTGGTGGTTGAACAAGTTATTAGAACTCATCAGGCTTTTCAACATTATAGCGACTTAGTGTTATGAATTTTCAAGTAATGTGCAAGCCTCAATAAATACATAATACAACTATGAAGAAGAGAGAAAAGAAGATCAACAAAACTAACAAGATATTTTTATTGTTCCACTCGCGACCATTTTTTTTAAATTGCACAATCCATCCCACATCAATTCATCACTAACCTGTGTAGACTAGCCCAATAGGCATGCTGGACCACCTACTTACCTAAAAGGTTAACCTATTAGGTTGAGACTCCACCATACTTACCCATCAATAATTTTGAATTTGTGTGATATGAGATTCATATGAAATATCCTAACAATATCCACCTTTCACTTGAATACCCATCACAAACAGTGGCGAAGCTAGAATTTTGATCTAGTGGGGTTAAAATATTGTGATCCAATAAATAATCTGATTAGGGTTAGGGGGCTTTGCCCTCGAGCCAATTATTTTTTGATAATTTTGTGCTTTCCGACCGATCGCCTATGTAAAACATGTATTTGGTTACAATATTGTTAATATAACAAGTAATAGCATTATATGTAACACCCCCTCTCCCAAAAAGAAAAAGGGATGTCGCGCACAAACATAATAAGCACAAACCTCTAACAAACCTCAAAATATCTCCAATAAAATTTCACACTAATTGTCACATACTCCAATTTAAATAGAAGGAACTCCATACTTACATAATCTCTACTAAAAAGAAATAAATGCCAAAATGGCCCAAAACATCTATATACAAAATATTAGAAAAATCAAGTCTAACAATAAGTCTCAAAAGCTAATCTACTCTTTTGGATCAAGGTAGCTCTCATCACACATATCCTGATCACCCCTGATTACCTGCCGAAAAAAGAACACAGCGTGAGCCAATTGCCCAGTACGGATATGAAAATGAATAAATATATCACAATAAGTAATGAATCTAAAAGAGTTGAATGAATGAACATATGTGAATTACAAACGAATTACGAATAGATCAGAATTTGTGAGTCAATTTACAAATAACTAACACTGTCAATCGAATAATTATAGCCAACAGAATCCCAAACAAATAAGGCTGAATCAAATGGTTATACGGTAACAATTTCATACTGAACTCAAATACAAATAGTCAAAGGCTAACAAAATACATCGGTATCATGATGTATACAAATCAAATCGGATAGTACGCACGCCACATACTTCACTAATCCGCCAAATAAATCAAATCAAATCAAATACTGGGTCGACCCATACGTATCCTAAACAATATATCAAATGGCCAAAGCTCATACCCAGAGCATACAAAAGGATACGCCGTGGACTAATCACACCGCCACGGAAGGTGTCATGCCCTTGTGTCAAGAGGACATGCCTGTGGTACCCCCACAGGTGGTTAGCTCAAGTATACCCTAAGGATCAAACTACAAAATGTAAGCCAAAAAGGGGTTCAAATCACAAGGCTTACATGACCATATTCAAATGAAATCGAATTATCAAATACAAACATACCCAATTATTACAAGATATCAATGATCAAAACAACTCTGAGTGTGAACGAAAATAAACGAACAATGGTACAAACGAATAAAGTCTCCAAAACATATTGACACGATTAACTAGTTCAAAGAGTACAAATACAAATTTAAATATCAACACCAAAACGAAACTATCACAATAAATTGGACAACAAAGAATAATCCTAAGAAACAATACCGAATTTTTAAACGAATAACAAAACGAACGAATTATATTTAAAAGAGTCTCGCTGAAAAAGTACGGAATCCGTATGTAAGACCCCGAATTTTATGAAATAAAAGTATTCAATTTTTCTTATAATTACTATTCAGTAAATGGTTAAATTGATAAATGTTAAAGTTAAGGGTGATATATAATTTTTTTTCAAAATACACAAGTAGTTATAAAATAATCATTGTTGTCGGGGAATATTCGTTTGGTCATGGAATATTCTTTCTGTCGGAGAATATTCGTACGACGGCGCAGCTATTTGTAGGCCCCATAACGAATAACTGTCGGGTGAAGGAAAACGACAAATTTGAGTTTTTATAAATAACGGCGTAGTTGTTATCATTAATACTGTTGAAATACCCGGTGGTTAAAATACAGTAATACGCGTTATTGCACAGTAGCACACGGTATTGCACAGTATTTTTGAAATTATTGATTCTTACGTAAGAAGACACTACTCAATAATTGTTACAGTAGTTACTGTTCAATATTTTATTTTATTGATTCAATAATTGTTGCGTTGATATTTTATATTATTGTTGTTTCAATAATTGTTGCTGCACAGTATTTTCCTTTATCAGATCAATAATTCATATTATTTGAATAATATTATTAGATAACATTATTGGCAATGTCTAGAAAGTTCTGTCTAAGGAGAGGTTTGGTTATCTAATTGCGCGCCAGTAAGGAGAAATTCTTATTGGAAAGCCCCCTCTTTCCTGGAAACGGCCTGGTTGTCATAAATGTGATTCTGTAATATTATTTGTGAATAATTAATTATTGATTCATATGATAAGGAAATATTTATATTATGTGGATATAAATGAGGGATATATTTTTGTGGTTAAAAATGAAGGAGTTAATGTTGAGATTTTTATCCGTATTTTTGTCGAAATGGAGGTATTAAAAATTAGGGTTTTTGAGATATTTTGCGGGGGTTATAATTTTTAATCCGACCGTTGGATCGTGGTAATTTTTGGATATGTTATACATATATAAGTTGAGTATATGCCCACAAATTTTGAACCGTTAAAAATGAACGTATGATTTATTATGAATTTTAAGAGGTGGCTGATTCGGAAATCAGGTTATAAATCATTTTTGGTGAAAAATTCTAGAATTGGTGGGCTCCACTTGTGGTTGGTGAAGAAATGTGCTGAATTATATTTCAAATGTGGTGGGTGGGAATAGTAGCAGGTAAAGCCATCAGGTTGCAGGTCAAACCTACCAAAATTTTTCTATAAATAGAGGGCTAAGTTAGAATTGAAAATCACACCAGAAACATAAGTTTTCTCTCTTTCTCTCTCTAGATTATTGAGTGTATTTTGTGAGTATTTAGATACTCTGTGAGTTTCTATTCATCAGTGCAAGTTTCCTTCAGCCTTATACCGATCAGAAGTACTGCTCTTTTGAGGTAAGGGATAGTAAGGGATATTAAGGGATTTTAAGGGTTGTTATGATTTTCAGTTTCGTAATTTTTCTGATCTTCAAAAATTCTGGAAAAATTTGAAATGATATTTTGATGAGTTTTATTGATTGTGTCCAAAAATGGTGATTTTTGGATGTATAGATTAAGAGTTATGAATTTTACGGGAAAAGACTATTTTAAAAGTAACCGCTTATAATTCCTTGTGGTTAACTCCAAAATTGATGAAATTTTTATTGGGAGTACATGTATATGATAGAAGTATACTCTGTAAATTTCAGAATTTTTAGACAAAAGTACAATTTTTGATAAATGTCTAAATATTCGGCTATTTTGGCCATATGAAAAATAGTAAATGACTTTTAAAAATTCTGAGAAAAATATATGTTCACTATGGGACTATATTATGCTAAATCCCAGAAAAGAAATATTTTTGGAACTGATTTGGTATTTTTCATGAAAATAGTCTAGTTATGAGTAAATGAATAAATATGTTTTGTGAAGAAAGAAAATTGGAAAATAGGATTTTATGGCTTGAGAATCCTATATGAGGTATATGCAGATTTTTGATGAGGGTTTTGGTTATTGATGATGAAATTGTAAGAGTTGGCATTTTATGATGATTAAATGCATTAATTAGTAAAGTGTAAACAATTAAAATAAATTGTTTATAAATTTAAGTAATGTTATTCTTTCAATATCATTATACCGAAATATTGGTATGAATTTTATTGTAGAATTTCTATCTTTTGTGTCGGGGTTACTATTCATGAGTTACGAATATTACTCTTGAGATTAAAACTATATGTTGATCATATTATTTTTATCATCATATATAACATTTTTATAACCCTGATGTTGAAATTCTCTTTCACTGGAGTGTAAAGATGTGTAGATTATTGGTATGATCATGACTAGGGTTCTCTTTGGCCTGTAGTGTAAAGTTGAATTGTGACTGGTATGATCATGACCATTGAATTTATAATTGAATATCTTTAGCTTAAGTGCAAAGGTGAATTGATCAACATGGTTATAATTATTGTTTATATAAATTCTGAAATGATTATATATTCTTTGAGATATTAATATATTTGGCCTGTAGTGCAAAGATGAATTGTTGATGAATATCTTTGGCATGTAGTGCAAAGATGAATTATTGATGAATATCTTTGGCCTGTAGTGCAAAGATGAACTGTTGTTGAATATCTTTGGCCTGTAGTGCAAAGATGAACTGTTGTTGAATATCTTTGGCCCGTAGTGCAAAGATGGTTTGTTGATGAATATCTTTGGCCCGTAGTGCAAAGATGGATTTGTTAGTATGATTATAAACAGGAATTGTGATTTGGTATAACCATGATCTTTGATGTTTCAGGTAAAGACAGGTGATGAAAATATTCTTCGTACTGGGTGCGAAGAAAAATTTATAGTCACAATTATGATTATGAGTTATTCATATGATTGTGAAAAGGAACTGTTGAGTGATGTTACATGGATAAAATATTGTTGGTGGATTTTTAACATGGAGAAGATAATAGACTTTATAGTCTATTTGACTCTTCTAATGGATTGCTCGTTCCGCTGCAACTATGGTTGAAATTTTTATCATTTACCATATGTTCTAAATCTCTGATTTATTATTGATGAAGGCTATTGATAATTTAATTATCTTTAGTCATGATATTCTTTACTGAGCTAGTTGTGCTCACCCTTTTGCTTCACAATTCCTTTCAGGTAATAAGAGTGTAGCTGGGTCGAGCGGGGGTAATAAGGGAATAGAACGGTGGTCATCATTTAGTAGTTATATTTGGTGAAGAAAATAGGGTGAGGCGAACCCAACGTTGGAAGGGTGTTTTGCCACTATCATACAAGATGTCTAACGACATACAACCTCGTGTCATCATAAGACAGGGATGTGCTCATCCACTTGTTGAGTATATATATACGAGCACTACCTATATAATCTTGGTGTTTGTTTGAAGTATAATTCTCAATTAGAGACAGTGGAGATAATGATAAGTCAAGAGAAGACTCACCATTGGGAAGAATATGATAGTAATCTTCTCGTTTTTCTTTGGGTTCTATTGGGTCAACCAAGGATAATTCTGTGGCCACATGATATCTATCATAGCCTAGACGCATGGCCTCCCATGTACGAAGGTTTCCTTGAGCACTTCCCAAAGATTCTAATTTCTAAAACAGTTTTTGACTATACCTTTATGTAAGGTGTTATTGTGAGGTGATGTCCACGGTTGGAACATGAGTCACATTTGGTATATATTTGCATCCAAACTCACAGCATATGTGTTGTTGTATTTTGCATGACAATTGTTGTAATAAAGTTGTAGTTGTTTTCTGTACCATGTATTTGGCGACTCAGAATAGGTTGGATGGAATGGACCTATTTTGGGGTCGTTACATTTGGTATCAGAGCTTGGGGATATGATCTCTGGCGGAGATCGGGAATACAACTAGGAGGGGAGAGATGAGTAAATCCTTCGCTAGTGTGTCCTACCTAAGCTTATTTGTTGGTCAGTCATAATATCGGGATATTATGTGATATGTTAATTTGTTAAATTAACACTTGTTTTGAAGCTGTATTCTAGAATGTTATTTGAAATACAGGAGATGAGCAATGGAGAAATTATGATGACAGAGAAGATGGAATTTGAAATGAAAGGAAGGTATTCTCAACTCTTTGAAATACCAGGTACGTAAATTTCGGGGACGAAATTTCATAAGGAGGGGAGATTGTAAGACCCCGAATTTTATGAAATAAAAGTATTCAATTTTTCTTATAATTACTATTCAGTAAATGGTTAAATTGATAAAATGTTAAAGTTAAGGGTGATATATGATTTTTTTTCAAAATACACAAGTAGTTATAAAATAATCATTGTTGTCGGGGAATATTCGTTTGGTCATGGAATATTCTTTCTGTCGGAGAATATTCGTACGACGGCGCAGCTATTTGTGGGCCCCATAACGAATAACTGTCGGGTGAAGGAAAACGACAAATTTGAGTTTTTACAAATAACGGCGTAGTTGTTATCGTTAATACTGTTGAAATACCGGTGGTTAAAATACAGTAATACGCGTTATTGCACAGTAGCACACGGTATTGCACAGTATTTTTGAAATTATTGATTCTTACGTAAGAAGGCACTACTCAATAATTGTTACAGTAGTTACTGTTCAATATTTTATTTTATTGATTCAATAATTGTTGCGTTGATATTTTATATTATTGTTGTTTCAATAATTGTTGCTGCACAGTATTTTCCTTTATCAGATCAATAATTCATATTATTTGAATAATATTATTAGATAACATTATTGGCAATGTCTAGAAAGTTCTGTCTAAGGAGAGGTTAGGTTATCTGATTGCGCGCCAGTAAGGAGAAATTCTTATTGGAAAGCCCCCTCTTTCCTGGGAACGGCCTGGTTGTCATAAATGTGATTCTGTAATATTATTTGTGAATAATTAATTATTGATTCATATGATAAGGAAATATTTATATTATGTGGATATAAATGAGGGATATATTTTTGTGGTTAAAAATGAAGGAGTTAATGTTGAGATTTTTATCCGTATTTTTGTCGGAATGGAGGTATTAAAAATTAGGGTTTTTGAGATATTTTGCGGGGGTTATAATTTTTAATCCGACCGTTGGATCGTGGTAATTTTTGGATATGTTATACATATATAAGTTGAGTATATGCCCACAAATTTTGAACCGTTAAAAATGAACGTATGATTTGTTATGAATTTTAAGAGGTGGCTGATTCGGAAATCAGGTTATAATCATTTTTGGTAGAAAATTCTAGAATTGGTGGGCCCCACTTGTGGTTGGTGAAGAAATGTGCTGAATTATATTTCAAATGTGGTGGGTGGGAATAGTAGCAGGTAAAGCCATCAGGTTGCAGGTCAAACCTACCAAAATTTTTTTATAAATAGAGGGCTAAGTTAGAATTGAAAATCACACCAGAAACATAAGTTTTCTCTCTTTCTCTCTCTAGATTATTGAGTGTATTTTGTGAGTATTTAGATACTCTGTGAGTTTCTATTCATCAGTGCAAGTTTCCTTCAGCCTTATACCGATCAGAAGTACTGCTCTTTTGAGGTAAGGGATAGTAAGGGATATTAAGGGATTTTAAGGGTTGTTATGATTTTCAGTTTCGTAATTTTTCTGATCTTCAAAAATTCTAGAAAAATTTGAAATGATATTTTGATGAGTTTTATTGATTGTGTCCAAAAATGGTGATTTTTGGATGTATAGATTAAGAGTTATGAATTTTACGGGAAAAGACTATTTTAAAAGTAACCGCTTATAATTCCTTGTGGTTAACTCCAAAATTGATGAAATTTTTATTGGGAGTACATGTATATGATAGAAGTATACTCTGTATATTTCAGAATTTTTAGACAAAAGTACAATTTTTGATAAATGTCTAAATATTCGGCTATTTTGGCCATATGAAAAATAGTAAATGACTTTTAAAAATTCTGAGAAAAATATATGTTCACTATGGGACTATATTATGCTAAATCTCAGAAAAGAAATATTTTGGAACTGATTTGGTATTTTTCATAAAAATGGTCTAGTTATGAGTAAATGAATTAAATATGTTTTGTGAAGAAAGAAAATTGGAAAATAGGATTTTATGGCTTGAGAATCCTATATGAGGTATATGCAGATTTTTGATGAGGGTTTTTGTTATTGATGATGAAATTGTAAGAGTTGGCATTTTATGATGATTAAATGCATTAATTAGTAAAGTGTAAACAATTAAAATAAATTGTTTATAAATTTAAGTAATGTTATTCTTTCAATATCATTATACCGAAATATTGGTATGAATTTTATTGTAGAATTTCTATCTTTTGTGTCGGGGTTACTATTCATGAGTTACGAATATTACTCTTGAGATTAAAACTATATGTTGATCATATTATTTTTATCATCATATATAATATTTTTATAACCCTGATGTTGAAATTCTCTTTCACTGGAGTGTAAAGATGGGTAGATTATTGGTATGATCATGACTAGGATTCTCTTTGGCCAGTAGTGCAAAGTTGAATTGTTGACTGGTATGATCATGACCATTGAATTTATAATTGAATATCTTTAGCTTAAGTGCAAAGGTGAAATGATCAACATGGTTATAATTATTGTTTATATAAATTCTTAAATGATTATATATTCTTTGAGATATTAATATCTTTGGCCTGTAGTGCAAAGATGAATTGTTGATGAATATCTTTGGCCTGTAGTGCAAAGATGAATTATTGATGAATATCTTTGGCCTGTAGTGCAAAGATGAACTGTTGTTGAATATCTTTGGCCTGTAGTGCAAAGATGAACTGTTGTTGAATATCTTTGGCCCGTAGTGCAAAGATGGTTTGTTGATGAATATCTTTGGCCCGTAGTACAAAGATGGATTTGTTAGTATGATTATAAACAGGAATTGTGATTTGGTATAACCATGATCTTTGATGTTTCAGGTAAAGACATGTGATGAAAATATTCTTCGTCCTGGGTGCGAAGAAAAATTTATAGTCACAATTATGATCATGAGTTATTCATATGATTGTGGAAAGGAACTGTTGAGTGATGTTACATGGATAAAATATTGTTGGTGGATTTTTAACATGGAGAAGATAATAGACTTTATAGTCTATTTGACTCTTCTAATGGATTGCTCGTTCCGCTGCAACTATGGTTGAAATTTTTATCATTTACCATATGTTCTAAATCTCTGATTTATTATTGATGAAGGCTATTGATAATTTAATTATCTTTAGTCATGATATTCTTTACTGAGCTAGTTGTGCTCACCCTTTTGCTTCACAATTCCTTTCAGGTAATAAGAGTGTAGCTGGGTCGAGCGGGGGTAATAAGGGAATAGAACGGTGGTCATCATTTAGTAGTTATATTTGGTGAAGAAAATAGGGTGAGGCGAACCCAACGTTGGAAGGGTGGTTTGCCACTATCATACAAGATGTCTAACGACATACAACCTCGTGTCATCATAAGACAGGGATGTGCTCATCCACTTGTTGAGTATATATATACGAGCACTACCTATATAATCTTGGTGTTTGTTTGAAGTATAATTCTCAATTAGAGACAGTGGAGATAATGATAAGTCAAGAGAAGACTCACCATTGGGAAGAATATGATAGTAATCTTCTCGTTTTTCTTTGGGTTCTATTGGGTCAACCAAGGATAATTCTGTGGCCATATGATATCTATCATAGCCTAGACGCATGGCCTCCCATGTACGAAGGTTTCCTTGAGCACTTCTCAAAGATTCTAATTTCTAAAACAGTTTTTGACTATACCTTTATGTAAGGTGTTATTGTGAGGTGATGTCCACGGTTGGAACATGAGTCACATTTGGTATATATTTGCATCCAAACTCACAGCATATGTGTTGTTGTATTTTGCATGACAATTGTTGTAATAAAGTTGTAGTTGTTTTCTGTACCATGTATTTGGCGACTCAGAATAGGTTGGATGGAATGGACCTATTTTGGGGTCGTTACATTTGGTATCAGAGCTTGGGGATATGATCTCTGGCGGAGATCGGAGAATACAACTAGGAGGGGAGAGATGAGTAAATCCTTCGCTAGTGTGTCCTACCTAAGCTTATTTGTTGGTCAGTCATAATATCGGGATATTATGTGATATGTTAATTTTTTAATTAACACTTGTTTTGAAGCTGTATTCTAGAATGTATTTGAAATACAGGAGATGAGCAATGGAGAAATTATGATGACAGAGAAGATGGAATTTGAAATGAAAGGAATGTATTCTCAACTCTTTGAAATACCAGGTACGTAAATTTCGGGGACGAAATTTCATAAGGAGGGGAGATTGTAAGACCCCGAATTTTATGAAATAAAAGTATTCAATTTTTCTTATAATTACTATTCAGTAAATGGTTAAATTGATAAATGTTAAAGTTAGGGTGATATATGATTTTTTTTCAAAATACAAGTAGTTATAAAATAATCATTGTTGTCGGGGAATATTCGTTTGGTCATGAAATATTCTTTCTGTCGGAGAATATTCGTACGACGGCGCAGCTATTTGTGGGCCCCATAACGAATAACTGTCGGGTGAAGGAAAACGACAAATTTGAGTTTTTACAAATAACGGCGTAGTTGTTATCGTTAATACTGTTGAAATACCCGGTGGTTAAAATACAGTAATACGCGTTATTGCACAGTAGCACACGGTATTGCACAGTATTTTTGAAATTATTGATTCTTACGTAAGAAGGCACTACTCAATAATTGTTACAGTAGTTACTGTTCAATATTTTATTTTATTGATTCAATAATTGTTGCGTTGATATTTTATATTATTGTTGTTTCAATAATTGTTGCTGCACAGTATTTTCCTTTATCAGATCAATAATTCATATTATTTGAATAATATTATTAGATAACATTATTGGTAATGTCTAGAAAGTCCTGTCTAAGGAGAGGTTTGGTTATCTGATTGCGCGCCAGTAAGGAGAAATTCTTATTGGAAAGCCCCCACTTTCCTGGGAACGGCCTGGTTGTCATAAATGTGATTCTGTAATATTATTTGTGAATAATTAATTATTGATTCATATGATAAGGAAATATTTATATTATGTGGATATAAATGAGGGATATATTTTTGTGGTTAAAAATGAAGGAGTTAATGTTGAGATTTTTATCCGTATTTTTGTCGGAATGGAGGTATTAAAAATTAGGGTTTTTGAGATATTTTGCGGGGGTTATAATTTTTAATCCGACCGTTGGATCGTGGTAATTTTTGGATATGTTATACATATATAAGTTGAGTATATGCCCACAAATTTTGAACCGTTAAAAATGAACGTATGATTTGTTATGAATTTTAAGAGGTGGCTGATTCGGAAATCAGGTTATAAATCATTTTTGGTGGAAAATTCTAGAATTGGTGGGCCCCACTTGTGGTTGGTGAAGAAATGTGCTGAATTATATTTCAAATGTGGTGGGTGGGATAGTAGCAGGTAAAGCCATCAGGTTACAGGTCAAACCTACCAAAATTTTTCTATAAATAGAGGGCTAAGTTAGAATTGAAAATCACACCAGAAACATAAGTTTTCTCTCTTTCTCTCTCTAGATTATTGAGTGTATTTTGTGAGTATTTAGATACTTGTGAGTTTCTATTCATCAGTGCAAGTTTCCTTCAGCCTTATACCGATCAGAAGTACTGCTCTTTTGAGGTAAGGGATAGTAAGGGATATTAAGGATTTTAAGGGTTGTTATGATTTTCAGTTTCGTAATTTTTCCAATCTTCAAAAATTCTGGAAAAATTTGAAATGATATTTTGATGAGTTTTATTGATTGTGTCCAAAAATGGTGATTTTTGGATCTATAGATTGAGAGTTATGAATTTTATGAGAAAAGACTATTTTAAAAGTAACCGCTTATAATTCCTTGTGGTTAACTCCAAAATTGATGAAATTTTTATTGGGAGTACATGTATATGATAGAAGTATACTCTGTAAATTTCAGAATTTTTAGACAAAAGTACAATTTTTGATAAATGTCTAAATATTCGGCTATTTTGGCCATATGAAAAATAGTAAATGACTTTTAAAAATTCTGAGAAAAATATATGTTCACTATGGGACTATATTATGCTAAATCTCAGAAAAGAAATATTTTTGGAACTGATTTGGTATTTTTCATGAAAATGGTCTAGTTATGAGTAAATGAATTAAATATGTTTTGTGAAGAAAGAAAATTGGAAAATAGGATTTTATGGCTTGAGAATCCTATATGAGGTATATGCAGATTTTTGATGAGGGTTTTGGTTATTGATGATGAAATTGTAAGAGTTGGCATTTTATGATGATTAAATGCATTAATTAGTAAAGTGTAAACAATTAAAATAAATTGTTTATAAATTTAAGTAATGTTATTCTTTCAATATCATTATACCGAAATATTGGTATGAATTTTATTGTAGAATTTCTATCTTTTGTGTCGGGGTTACTATTCATGAGTTACGAATATTACTCTTGAGATTAAAACTATATGTTGATCATATTATTTTTATCATCATATATAACATTTTTATAACCCTGATGTTGAAATTCTCTTTCACTGGAGTGTAAAGATGGGTAGATTATTGGTATGATCATGACTAGGGTTCTCTTTGGCCTGTAGTGCAAAGTTGAATTGTGACTGGTATGATCATGACCATTGAATTTATAATTGAATATCTTTAGCTTAAGTGCAAAGGTGAATTGATCAACATGGTTATAATTATTGTTTATATAAATTCTGAAATGATTATATATTTCTTTGAGATATTAATATATTTGGCCTGTAGTGCAAATATGAATTGTTGATGAATATCTTTGGCCTGTAGTGCAAAGATGAATTGTTGATGAATATCTTTGGCTGTAGTGCAAAGATGAACTGTTGTTGAATATCTTTGGCCTGTAGTGCAAAGATGAACTGTTGTTGAATATCTTTGGCCCGTAGTGCAAAGATGGTTTGTTGATGAATATCTTTGGCCGTAGTGCAAAGATGGATTTGTTAGTATGATTATAAACAGGAACTGTGATTTGGTATAACCATGATCTTTGATGTTTCAGGTAAAGACAGGTGATGAAAATATTCTTCGTCCTGGGTGCGAAGAAAAATTTATAGTCACAATTATGATTATGAGTTATTCATATGATTGTGGAAAGGAACTGTTGAGTGATGTTACATGGATAAAATATTGTTGGTGGATTTTTAACATGGAGAAGATAATAGACTTTATAGTCTATTTGACTCTTCTAATGGATTGCTCGTTCTGCGCTGCAACTATGGTTGAAATTTTTATCATTTACCATATGTTCTAAATCTCTGATTTATTATTGATGAAGGCTATTGATAATTTAATTATCTTTAGTCATGATATTCTTTACTGAGCTAGTTGTGCTCACCCTTTTGCTTCACAATTCCTTTCAGGTAATAAGAGTGTAGCTGGGTCGAGGGGGGGGTAATAAGGGAATAGAACGGTGGTCATCATTTTGTAGTTATATTTGGTGAAGAAATAGGGTGAGGCGAACCCAACGTTGGAAGGGTGTTTTGCCACTATCATACAAGATGTCTAACGACATACAACCTCGTGTCATCATAAGACAGGGATGTGCTCATCCACTTGCTGAGTATATATATACGAGCACTACCTATATAATCTTGGTGTTTGTTTGAAGTATAATTCTCAATTAGAGACAGTGGAGATAATGATAAGTCAAGAGAAGACTCACCATTGGGAAGAATATGATAGTAATCTTCTCGTTTTTCTTTGGGGTCTATTGGGTCAACCAAGGATAATTCTGTGGCCATATGATATCTATCATAACCTAGACGCGTGGCCTCCCATGTACGAAGGTTTCCTTGAGCACTTCCCAAAGATTCTAATTTCTAAAACAGTTTTTGACTATACCTTTATGTAAGGTGTTATTGTGAGGTGATGTCCACGGTTGGAACATGAGTCACATTTGGTATATATTTGTATCCAAACTCACAGCATATGTGTTGTTGTATTTTGCACGACAATTGTTGTAATAAAGTTGTAGTTGTTTTCTGTACCATGTATTTGACGACTCAGAATAGGTTGGATGGAATGGACCTATTTTGGGGTCGTTACA